>CM019177.2:54546970-54692925 GCA_009739505.2 Apolygus lucorum
GTCTCCTCGTTGACATCACCTTGTAGCCTCTGATGATGGGCTTGATTTTTTATTATCCTCATCTATTGTGAGAATTTTGAGTTCCTTATAATAAGGAACTCAAATTGATGTCAACATTTGTTGAATTTCCGATTCGCAACGAAGCATCCGATACCGCAGTACTTTGTTCTGGAATCGCTTGCTTTGAGAGGTACAGCCTCACCGTTGTGCACCATAATTTGCCCAGACTGAGCTGATTGTATAAGGTTACTTTGTTCTGGATTGACTATTATGAACGTCTACCAACCAACCGAAACATTTTTCGGAATTAGGTTCCAGTAAGTTCTGTTATTTTAATTTATTACAAGCAGTCTCCAGCGCAGTTTTGTGCCCAGAGTCTCTTAAGACGTTTAGCTTCATTATCATAAGGAATGACTTTGCCATGCAGATAAATTGGTATTTGTTTGATTTGGTGGTAGGTAAAATCAACATGGACTGATTTGGCTTCATTCATCTTGATTATCCATTTGATTGTACAATCATGGAGGTTTTCGACGGATTTTCCAAGTTTTGAAGTTGATTCGCGATTGTCTTCACCAACTGCAAGGACAGCAGTATCATCTTCGAATGATGCCAGGGTGTTCCCCTCATGTTCGGATCACTTGTGTATAGGACGTACAGAAGGGGGCCAAGTATGCATCCTTGTGAAACTCTAGCATGGATCATTTTTGCTTCCGAGTATGCACCATCTTGTTTGATCATAAAGTATCGATATTTTGCTGGAAGCATCCGACTGAGCTTATGGTTGAGTCCCTCGTTCCAGCCTTTTTCCGAACTACTGAAACCACTCAACAACCAAGATAGAACACAGGTAGATACCAGGATTTCATTATTTTCAGTTGTGAGGTGTACTGCTTTACAAAATCATGTGACATTGATTTAAAACCAGAAAATTGACTGGGGATTTGGTGGGTTGGCGTGTTGATGGATCCCTATTAGGGTAGTGCATAGTACCTACTTTGATATTGATATCAGCTACTATGCATCGGACCATATATACAATCGGGTTATGAATACGAGGAAGCTATGTGCCACACTCACTCGGCCGACTTTTTTCTTTTAGACTACCAACTTACCTGGTCTACAACCATGGGATGGTGTCTGTCATGAAATCCTTGTAACGGGCATAACTAAAAGAAGTTATAGTCCTACTTCGATGGAATTTTGAGGGATTGTGCGGGTTGGCGTGTAGATGGTTCCCTATGGGAGTAGTCCAGGGCACATAGAGATTGATGTTTTGAGATTAGCTACCATGCATTAAATCATCTTTACAATCGGGAGATGGACACAAGGAAGCTACGTGCCACACCCATATGTCAGACTTTTTGAAATATTTTAAACTATATTTGTCCCAGTGAATAATTATCGAATTTTGACAACCTATCATCTTATAATAGGGTTACAGTGAGTGAACTTGGCAAAAGCCTTAAAAACCTTTTTTGAACTTGTTACCTATCTTATATCAATTGTGACGCGTGACTGCAAAAACGCGTAAGTGTTAACAGCTTTTCTTGTTTTTCAGTAAATGGTCCAAAATATCGATTTTTAGGTTTTGATCGATTCTGGAGTAATAACTATCCCCTTTTCACAGAACAATAGTCACTTATCAATTTTTAGCCGATAATGAGGAAAAACGAGAAGTAGTTGCGATTACTCAAAAGGGACCTTTCCTAAACCAACCCCCTTTCTCACGTCAAATGAACTGGATGGTAGGGTAAGTCAATCGCCCAAATCAGTGTGTGGACTGCATTTTTCACCTATGAAATTTTGGTTTTTTTGTGATACGATCAAGGTATTATAACGTGATTATTATGTATGGTATTAGACACCAATAATTGGTTCTTGCGAGGAGGTTCTACTTGAAACAAAACAATTATTGTTTTGTTTCTAGTAGAACCTCCTCGCAAGAACCACCCCCACTCCTCGCCACCATAACGACGCAGTATACTCGTTAAAAACGCTGCAAATTATTACACAATGGTTTATTATTTTTCTATATAGATCACTCGTCTACAAAATCACCAACCATCAATCGCATTTCGGTCAGCTCTAATTTGAACGGAGATTAGGCCTCTTTTGCGATTCACACTCGTGTTTTGATTTATATATATATATATATATATTTCAATATAAACCCTTAAATTTTCGTAGGGAGCGAACGGTTTGTCCTACAGAGCTCCGCGTGGTCTCAAACAATTCTAAAAATTCTATAGAATCTTAAATTGAAGGAAAAACAATACCTTTATATCAACATTTTTTGAGTTAGGGCGTTTTCAAAATTTCAAAATTGATTTTGGAACCCTTAGAAGTGACCTACATCAACCAAAAGCTTTGGGGCACAACTAGACCCCAAATGGACCCTACATACCAAATTTCATCAAAATCGGTCAATGCTAAGTGGCAAAAATGCCGCGTACGGCGGACGGCGTACGGCGGACGGACGGCCAAATTTTGGTTTATTATTTTCAATAATGAACCTTTGGAATCGACCAAGAAAAAAAAAATTTTAACACCCCCTCAAAATTTGATGGTTTACGTTTCGAGGTACGTAGAATCCAAAAATCGAATAAAAATTTGGCCGTCCGTCCGCCGTCCGCCGTACGCGGCACTTTTGCCACTTAGCATTGATCGATTTTGATGAAATTTGGTATGTAGGCTCCATTTGGGGTCTAGTTGTGCCCCGAAGCTTTTGGTTGATGTAGGTCAGTTCTAAGGGTTCCAAAATCAATTTTGAAATTTTGAAAACGCTCTAACTCAAAAAATTTTGATATAAAGGTATTGTTTTTCCTTCAATTTAAGATTCTATAGAATTTTTAGAATTTTTTGAGACCACGCGGAGCTCTGTAGGACAAACCGTTCGCTCCCTACGAAAATTTAAGTGTTTATATTGAAATATATATATATAAATCAAAACACGAGTGTGAATCGCAAAAGAGGCCTATTCTCCGTTGAAATTGGAGCTGACCGAAATGCGATCAATGGTTGGTGATTTTGATTTTTCTGTTTGATTATTTTTCTATTTTTATTATTATTATTATTATTATTATTTTTTTTTTTTTTTTGATTTTTTTTCCCTTCATATTGGATGGTTGGTGATTTTGTAGACGAGTTATCTATATAGAAAAATAATAAACCATTGTGTAATAATTTGCAGCGTTTTTATTCGATTTTTGGATTCTACGTAACCTTGAAACGTAAACCATCAAAATTTGAGGGGGTGTTAAAAATTTTTTTTTCTTGGTCGATTCCAAAGGTTCATTATTGAAAATAATAAACCAAAATAGTATTCTATTTTTTTTTTTTTGATAATCTTACTAATTAATGTTTTAACATGACTGGAATTATGTATTGTTCTCTTAGAAGTAAGTCATGCTTTTTTAAATTTATAAAACTTTTGTTTTTCAAAGTTGAAAATTTTTATCACTTCCAAAATTATGTGCAATGACGATGAAATGATCCCAAAATGCGAAAGAATCTTTGCGAAAGAAAATCAATTTGATTTGCTAGTAGAATGGCCACAAATCACTTTTGAATGTTGCTCAAATTTTAAACGCGTTTTTCTAGAATTGAAGTTTCCAGGAGACCAGATTTTGAAAAATCATATTGTTATTCAAATATTTGGAACTGATCATTATATGATTAGTTTTGGAACTAATACAGTTACAATTTTTTTAAAAGCCCAGCGCTTTCAGCAGGATTTTAAAAAGAAATGATAATAACTCAATTCCGGCATTAGGTAAGACAAGGTCCCTTTACTTAAGATGGGTCATTATTCGGAGGTATAGGGAAGATCCAATTTTCTAAGTTACCATGAGGAGGGAGGGCCATGAGGGCGACGACGATGCTGAGGAACACAAGACACAAGACTGACACGTTCATCGTCACGATGTGGTTGAGAGCTGACTGCGCTGCACCGGCAAAGGGGATTACGGAACTTCGCTGCGACCTTCGATGTTACTGGAGAGTGAACTGGTGGCCCAGGGAAGGTTCGAATTGGAGGGGAACCATTGTAGTAAACTCCTGCACTCGACAGGATACCAACCCTTCCCAGGAGGTGATGTTATGACATACCAGCTAGGACGCAATGAAATTTGCGTCCATAATGAAATGTGGTTCTTGCCAAGGAACGAAGATACTCAACTGAGTACCATCAATCTCGATTCAAAACAGAGACTACAGCAACCCAAAAGTAGTGTAAAGGATCGTTTGATTAGCTGATGCTGAAAGGGAAATCATCCAACCCCTTTGAATTCATTCATTTCACACTCATTCATCGGGCAACACTCCTCTGAAGACCCATCATATTCGTATTCACTCCTTTTATTTACTCTTCCTCAGACATCCCATGAAACGTCACGGAACTCCAGAGGAACGACACCGAATTTCTCAAAATTTAAAGTGCATTATCAAGATTTATAAAATAGAAGGCTTTATAATTATATTATTATATAAACTTTTCAACATTTTTGGCTCAAGTACCTAACCTATTAAGCGGTTATTAATCCTTAATATCCTGAGGTATCTTTCTGGAAGTCCAATTTTAACCTGCAACAGTTTATCCATTTTTGAACCAAAACTGATAGCCGTTGGCTACCTTGATAATCCAACTATGGAAAGAAAATTTGTGTAAAAAAACATAATAATAACTCGGCGCTTTGCGCCTCGGCGGGGGGCTCCGCCCCCCTGCACCCCCCGGTTTATTTCTTTTTCCATACTCTGTATGAAATCATAGGAACACAGAATGTGTTTTTGCGATGCTAGTCATCCGTTAAATAAAAAACAACAATAATAAATGTGGAGTCTTTGGCAATAATAAAATAAATAATTGTTAGACATTTAATTTGGTCTAAAACCCTATAAATGTTATATAAACAAATATGTAACTACAAGAAAAATACTATATAAATTGAGAGCTTTCCAACGAATGGTGAACAATTTCTGTGCAATGAACACTGCGGGAGTTCTATTTCCTTACCAACGGCTTGGTTGCACGTGAAAATCATACAGTGACCACCCAGGCGCCTTCAGCATTCTCCATTGACCCGCCCTCTCAAATTTCAGGTTCCTGCGTTCAACAGGAGAGAAAATGGCCTTGGAGCTCACTCAGCTGATCAGTGACCACTCAGGCGCCTTCGGCATTCTCCATTGACCCGCCCTATAAAATTTCAGCTTCCTGCGTTCAACAGGAGAGGAAATGGCCTTGGAGCTCACTCAGCTGATCAGTGACCACTCAGGCGCCTTCGGCATTCTCCATTGACCCGCCCTCTCAAATTTCAGGTTCCTGCGTTCAACAGGAGAGAAAATGGCCTTGGAGCTCACTCAGCTGATCAGTGACCACTCAGGCGCCTTCGGCATTCTCCATTGACCCGCCCTATAAAATTTCAGCTTCCTGCGTTCAACAGGAGAGAAAATGGCCTTGGAGCTCACTCAGCTGATCAGTGACCACTCAGGCGCCTTCAGCATTCTCCATTGACCCGCCCTCTAAAATTTCAGGTTCCTGCGTTCAACAGGAGAGAAAATGGCCTTGGAGCTCACTCAGCTGATCAGTGACCATTCAGGCGCCTTCGGCATTCTCCATTGACCCGCCCTATAAAATTTCAGGTTCCTGCGTTCAACAGGAGAGAAAATGGCCTTGGAGCTCACTCAGCTGATCAGTGACCACTCAGGCGCCTTCAGCATTCTCCATTGACCCGCCCTCTCAAATTTCAGGTTCCTGCGTTCAACAGGAGAGAAAATGGCCTTGGAGCTCACTCAGCTGATCAGTGACCACTCAGGCGCCTTCGGCATTCTCCATTGACCCGCCCTATAAAATTTCAGCTTCCTGCGTTCAACAGGAGAGGAAATGGCCTTGGAGCTCACTCAGCTGATCAGTGACCACTCAGGCGCCTTCAGCATTCTCCATTGACCCGCCCTCTCAAATTTCAGGTTCCTGCGTTCAACAGGAGAGAAAATGGCCTTGGAGCTCACTCAGCTGATCAGTGACCACTCAGGCGCCTTCGGCATTCTCCATTGACCCGCCCTCTCAAATTTCAGGTTCCTGCGTTCAACAGGAGAGAAAATGGCCTTGGAGCTCACTCAGCTGATCAGTGACCACTCAGGCGCCTTCGGCATTCTCCATTGACCCGCCCTCTCAAATTTCAGGTTCCTGCGTTCAACAGGAGAGAAAATGGCCTTGGAGCTCACTCAGCTGATCAGTGACCACTCAGGCGCCTTCGGCATTCTCCATTGACCCGCCCTATAAAATTTCAGCTTCCTGCGTTCAACAGGAGAGAAAATGGCCTTGGAGCTCACTCAGCTGATCAGTGACCACTCAGGCGCCTTCAGCATTCTCCATTGACCCGCCCTCTAAAATTTCAGCTTCCTGCGTTCAACAGGAGAGAAAATGGCCTTGGAGCTCACTCAGCTGATCAGTGACCACTCAGGCGCCTTCAGCATTCTCCATTGACCCGCCCTCTCAAATTTCAGGTTCCTGCGTTCAACAGGAGAGGAAATGGCCTTGGAGCACACTCAGCTGATCAGTGACCACTCAGGCGCCTTCAGCATTCTCCTTTGACCCTGCCTCTCCAATTTCAGGTTCCTGCGTTCAACAGGAGAGGAAATGGCCTTGGAGCTCACTCGGCTGATCAGTGACCACTCAGGCGCCTTCAGCATTCTCCATTGACCCGCCCTTTAAAATTTCAGCTTCCTGCGTTCAACAGGAGACAAAATGGCCTTGGAGCTCACTCAGCTGATCAGTGACCACTCAGGCGCCTTCAGCATTCTCCATTGACCCGCCCTCTCAAATTTCAGGTTCCTGCGTTCAACAGGAGAGAAAATGGCCTTGGAGCTCACTCAGCTGATCAGTGACCACTCAGGCGCCTTCGGCATTCTCCATTGACCCGCCCTATAAAATTTCAGCTTCCTGCGTTCAACAGGAGAGGAAATGGCCTTGGAGCTCACTCAGCTGATCAGTGACCACTCAGGCGCCTTCAGCATTCTCCATTGACCCGCCCTCTCAAATTTCAGGTTCCTGCGTTCAACAGGAGAGAAAATGGCCTTGGAGCTCACTCAGCTGATCAGTGACCACTCAGGCGCCTTCGGCATTCTCCATTGACCCGCCCTCTCAAATTTCAGGTTCCTGCGTTCAACAGGAGAGAAAATGGCCTTGGAGCTCACTCAGCTGATCAGTGACCACTCAGGCGCCTTCGGCATTCTCCATTGACCCGCCCTCTCAAATTTCAGGTTCCTGCGTTCAACAGGAGAGAAAATGGCCTTGGAGCTCACTCAGCTGATCAGTGACCATTCAGGCGCCTTCGGCATTCTCCATTGACCCGCCCTATAAAATTTCAGGTTCCTGCGTTCAACAGGAGAGAAAATGGCCTTGGAGCTCACTCAGCTGATCAGTGACCACTCAGGCGCCTTCAGCATTCTCCATTGACCCGCCCTCTCAAATTTCAGGTTCCTGCGTTCAACAGGAGAGAAAATGGCCTTGGAGCTCACTCAGCTGATCAGTGACCACTCAGGCGCCTTCGGCATTCTCCATTGACCCGCCCTATAAAATTTCAGCTTCCTGCGTTCAACAGGAGAGGAAATGGCCTTGGAGCTCACTCAGCTGATCAGTGACCACTCAGGCGCCTTCAGCATTCTCCATTGACCCGCCCTCTCAAATTTCAGGTTCCTGCGTTCAACAGGAGAGAAAATGGCCTTGGAGCTCACTCAGCTGATCAGTGACCACTCAGGCGCCTTCGGCATTCTCCATTGACCCGCCCTCTCAAATTTCAGGTTCCTGCGTTCAACAGGAGAGAAAATGGCCTTGGAGCTCACTCAGCTGATCAGTGACCACTCAGGCGCCTTCGGCATTCTCCATTGACCCGCCCTCTCAAATTTCAGGTTCCTGCGTTCAACAGGAGAGAAAATGGCCTTGGAGCTCACTCAGCTGATCAGTGACCACTCAGGCGCCTTCGGCATTCTCCATTGACCCGCCCTATAAAATTTCAGCTTCCTGCGTTCAACAGGAGAGAAAATGGCCTTGGAGCTCACTCAGCTGATCAGTGACCACTCAGGCGCCTTCAGCATTCTCCATTGACCCGCCCTCTAAAATTTCAGCTTCCTGCGTTCAACAGGAGAGAAAATGGCCTTGGAGCTCACTCAGCTGATCAGTGACCACTCAGGCGCCTTCAGCATTCTCCATTGACCCGCCCTCTCAAATTTCAGGTTCCTGCGTTCAACAGGAGAGGAAATGGCCTTGGAGCACACTCAGCTGATCAGTGACCACTCAGGCGCCTTCAGCATTCTCCTTTGACCCTGCCTCTCCAATTTCAGGTTCCTGCGTTCAACAGGAGAGGAAATGGCCTTGGAGCTCACTCGGCTGATCAGTGACCACTCAGGCGCCTTCAGCATTCTCCATTGACCCGCCCTTTAAAATTTCAGCTTCCTGCGTTCAACAGGAGACAAAATGGCCTTGGAGCTCACTCAGCTGATCAGTGACCACTCAGGCGCCTTCAGCATTCTCCATTGACCCGCCCTCTCAAATTTCAGGTTCCTGCGTTCAACAGGAGAGAAAATGGCCTTGGAGCTCACTCAGCTGATCAGTGACCACTCAGGCGCCTTCGGCATTCTCCATTGACCCGCCCTATAAAATTTCAGCTTCCTGCGTTCAACAGGAGAGGAAATGGCCTTGGAGCTCACTCAGCTGATCAGTGACCACTCAGGCGCCTTCAGCATTCTCCATTGACCCGCCCTCTCAAATTTCAGGTTCCTGCGTTCAACAGGAGAGAAAATGGCCTTGGAGCTCACTCAGCTGATCAGTGACCACTCAGGCGCCTTCGGCATTCTCCATTGACCCGCCCTCTCAAATTTCAGGTTCCTGCGTTCAACAGGAGAGAAAATGGCCTTGGAGCTCACTCAGCTGATCAGTGACCACTCAGGCGCCTTCGGCATTCTCCATTGACCCGCCCTCTCAAATTTCAGGTTCCTGCGTTCAACAGGAGAGAAAATGGCCTTGGAGCTCACTCAGCTGATCAGTGACCACTCAGGCGCCTTCGGCATTCTCCATTGACCCGCCCTATAAAATTTCAGCTTCCTGCGTTCAACAGGAGAGAAAATGGCCTTGGAGCTCACTCAGCTGATCAGTGACCACTCAGGCGCCTTCAGCATTCTCCATTGACCCGCCCTCTAAAATTTCAGCTTCCTGCGTTCAACAGGAGAGAAAATGGCCTTGGAGCTCACTCAGCTGATCAGTGACCACTCAGGCGCCTTCAGCATTCTCCATTGACCCGCCCTCTCAAATTTCAGGTTCCTGCGTTCAACAGGAGAGGAAATGGCCTTGGAGCACACTCAGCTGATCAGTGACCACTCAGGCGCCTTCAGCATTCTCCTTTGACCCTGCCTCTCCAATTTCAGGTTCCTGCGTTCAACAGGAGAGGAAATGGCCTTGGAGCTCACTCGGCTGATCAGTGACCACTCAGGCGCCTTCAGCATTCTCCATTGACCCGCCCTTTAAAATTTCAGCTTCCTGCGTTCAACAGGAGACAAAATGGCCTTGGAGCTCACTCAGCTGATCAGTGACCACTCAGGCGCCTTCAGCATTCTCCATTGACCCGCCCTCTAAAATTTCAGGTTCCTGCGTTCAACAGGAGAGAAAATGGCCTTGGAGGAGCTCACTCAGCTGATCAGTGACCACTCAGGCGCCTTCAGCATTCTCCATTGACCCGCCCTCTCAAATTTCAGGTTCCCGCGTTCAACAGGAGAGAAAATGGCCTTGGAACTCACTCAGCTGATCAGTGACCACTCAGGCGCCTTCAGCATTCTCCATTGACTTGGTTGCACGTGACCACATTGACCCAGCATTCCATGGCTTGGTTGAACGTGAATATCATTATAAAATTCGCGTAACGGTTTTTTCTGTCGCTTTTTCGTGACGATTTTTCTTCGGTAGGTCATCGCAAAAACACATTCTGTGTTAATAACATGTTAATTAACAGAGTTGGAAGACTGTAATGCCTTTGAGGTACTTTCTACCCTCATTTCTCTATTAGTTCGGTTTTCTCTGAAAAGGCAGCACACATTCCTCTATGAAGTGAATCTTCTTCACCTTATTCCTTGGTTCTATACTTTACGGGAAATAGCAGACCCTAACATCCCACCAAGAATTTTCCCAAGTTTCCTTCTTTTACTCCAACAAAATTGGGTTTAAGGACAAGTTTTGCTGATGCAGATAGCGCTAGAGTGGCTCTTAGAAAGATCCTTCTTGAGGTGACAGATAGTATAGAGCCTTTGAGGTACCTTCTGCTCATATATTCTCTAAATTTGAATTCAAAACTCCGAAAAAAACGTTTTTTTTTAAACAAGCGGGAAATTAAGAGTTAAAGGAAAAAAACTATTCACACTCGAGTTTCTGATTTATGTTTCGTTTAACCGATAAAAAGTAGAGAGCGCACGGTAGCCCCTGCAAAGCTCTTAATGATCTCATGCGATTCTAGAAACTCAATGCAACTTCAAATTGATGGAAAACAATACCTTCAACCCCTATTTTTCACTCCTTAGAACTGCTTTAAACTAAATTTCAATTTCGATCGAAATTATTTCTATGCAGATTATACGTCTCCAGTGACGTAAACAGTAAGTTCTTCATTATTTTCAATAATAAACCTATGGAATCGACCAAGAAAACAATTTGTTGACCCCCTCAAAATTTTTGGTTTATTATTTTCAATAATAAGCCTTTGGAATCGAGCAAGAAAAAAAAAATTTTAACCCCCCCTCAAAATTTGATGTTTTACGTTTCAAGGTACGTAGAATACGAAAATCAAATAAAAAAATTTCCGTCCGTCCGCCGTACGCCGTCCGCGGCACTTTTCTTAGCAACACTGGACCGATTTGGTTCAAATTTGGTATATGGGCTCCATTTGGGGTCTAGTTGTGCCGCGAAGCTTTTGGTTGATGTAGGTCACTTCTAAGGGGTGAAAATTAAGGGTTGAAATTTTCAAGACTGCCCTAGCTCGAAAACTCTCGAAATAAAGGTATCGTTTTTTCACCAATTTTAAATAGTATTGAATTTTTAAAAATTTTTGAGACCACCCGCAGCTCTGTAGGACAAACCGTTCGGTCCCTACGAGTACTTGAAGGTTTTCCTTCGATGAAACAGAATCATGAGTGTGAATCGCAAAAGAGGTCTAATCTCCATTCAAATTTTATCGGACTAAAATGCGATCGCTGTTCATTTCTTCGATTTGTATACAGTTTTGCCTTCTGCGTAACCAGTAATCAAATTTCCATATTAAGCTTTCTATTTTTCCAATCGAGTGTGAAGCGTTTAGTTCTTTCTAATAAACTTGATTGTGAAGGTGTGAAGCCAGTATGGTGTGGTAGGTAGTACCTAGCTGGTAGGTAAAAAACAAGTTGGTAGGTAAAAAAAATGTTGGTGGGTAAAAAACGCTGCAAATCATTGCTCAAAGGCTTCTTCACTCTTCAGATCACTGATCAGCTGAGTGAGCTCCGAAGCCATTTTCAATCCTATTGAATGGAAGTGCTCTTCCAGGCGTCTCCAGCATTCGAGGAGATCTTCTTCACTCTTCAGATCACTGATCAGCTGAGTGAGCTCCAAAGCCATTTTTACTCCTATTGAATGGAAGTGCTCTTCCAGGCGTCTCCAGCATTCGAGAAGATCTTCTTCACTCTTTAGATCACTGATCAGCTGAGTGAGCTCCGAAACCATTTTTACTCCTATTGAATGGAAATGCTCTTCCAGGCGTCTCCAGCATTCGAGGAGATCTTCTTCACTTTTCAGATCACTGATCAGCTGAGTGAGCTCCACAACCATTTTTACTCCTATTGAATGGAAGTGCTCTTCCAGGTGTCTCCAGCATTCGAGGAGATCTTCTTCACTCTTCAGATCACTGATCAGCTGAGTGAGCTCCGAAGCCATTTTCAATCCTTTTGAACGCAGGAAGCTGAAATTTGAGAGGGGAGGTCAAGGGAGAATACAGATGGTGGTAGGTGCTATTGATGGAGAACCAGTGATCTATATAGAAGGGTGATCTATACAGAAAATAATAAACCTTTGAGCAATGATTTGCAGCGTTTTTGGTTTACGTTTCAAGGTTGGTAGAATCAGAAAAACATTGCCGTCCGTACAACGTATGCGGCTTTTTTCTCAGTTCTCGTGGACCGATTTTGATTAAATTTGGTACCTATGTAGGCTCCATTTGAGGTCTAGTTGTGCCTCGAAGCTTTTGGTTGATGTCAGCCACTTCTAAGGGTTGAAAAATAAGGGCTGAAATTTTCAAAACGCCCTAGCTGAAAAACTTTTGATATATAAACTTTTGATATATAATTGTTTTTTCATAAATTTAAAGTAGTATTGAATTTTTATAATCGAATGAGACCACTCAGAGTTCTATAGGACCAACCGTTCACTCCCTATGAGAACTTATGGGTCCTGCAGGGCATAAGAGAATAGATTAGAGACAACGAAACCATCTGGTATAAGAAAGCCAACGTTTATTGGACTGCACGTGAACGAATGGCTACAGAGCCTCGTATACAGCGTAATTAAAATTTTAAAAAACTTAAGGGTTCGTCTTACGATAAACCAAAAACGAGAGCGTGAATCGCGTGAGTGGCCTAATCTCCATTCAAATTTTAGATGACCAAAATGTGATTCTTGTTCTTTTCTTTTCGAGTTGTACTCAGTTTTGCGTCCTCAGCAACCAGTAAACAAATTACCTAATGAAGGCACCCACAACTATCTATTTCTTCGAATTGACGTTGAATTGCGTTTATTTCTTCAAAATAAACTTGATTGTGAAGCAAAAATAATTGTGTTTGGTCACAATGGCAAATCTGAGTTCTTTGCAGACGAGTGATCTACACAGAAGAATAATAAGCCTTTGAGTAATCACTCGCAGTGTTTTTACCTGTTCGGTTGCAAAGGTTCATTTTAATAAACCAAAAGTGAAGTCCCACTGAGATCCACTTTGGGTGAAGAGATTGCTATAAAAAACTTCGATTTGTGATCACATTTCCACAGTGCCTAGTAGTTTGGGCTCCAAGAAGTCAGACAAGGTCCAAGCCTCGATACTTATAGTATTTTGCTATCTCTCCCACAAAACTGCTATGAATTCAATTAATCAATTCGGAAAACTTTCAAGATGGTTGACTATGCACGCTGTAATAATTAGTTTTGTTAGAATGCCAGGTCTAGCTAGGATTACTCTTAGCGCACTTCAGATTGTGAGCTAAGAATTATTATTATTATCGAGGAAGTATTCTCATGAAGAAGTATTCTTAGCGCACTCAAGGGCTAGTGGTTTAAACAAAAGCAACTTCATGAGCTAATAATAATAATGTATTATAAAATATTGTTTCCTGTTGTTCAATACAATTAATACAATGCTTCTTTCATATGAAAAATTATTATTATTACTCTAGTTTACTATACAAAGTAAATAGTTGAATAAATACATATATATTGCATCGCAGAGCAACAAATAATGCACAATCTCTTCGATTAAAAAGTAAATAATTTCTATTC
Organism: Apolygus lucorum; assembly: GCA_009739505.2. Classification (NCBI taxonomy): domain Eukaryota; kingdom Metazoa; phylum Arthropoda; class Insecta; order Hemiptera; family Miridae; genus Apolygus; species Apolygus lucorum. The sequence goes on from CM019177.2 coordinate 54,560,523, forward strand.
GTCCGGCGAAATGAAACGTAAAATTCAGCTTTGTACATACTCCACTGGAACAATAAATTAACTATGTACAGCCAGATGGATTCGTCCTGAAAGTATTTTACTTATTCTTCGTCATCCTCGTCGTCCGGTATCGAATGCTTGAAGTTGGACAGAGCTCCACAGACTTTGAAGATGAAACTGGTGTAGCTGGCGTACTCCAGAGGAATGGCTCCCAGAATCTTGAAGGCAGCGATGCGCTCTGTCGCCAACTCGAACCGCTCCGTCGCCGTACTATTCGTGCTCAAACAAGCGACCTGTATAATAAGGATTATATTATAAAAAACCTCCCAACCATAGATACTATTTACCTACCACATATCTACTTCATAATCAAGTTTATTTGAAAGAAATAAACGCTTCAAGCTTCATTTGAAGAAAAACAGGGAGTTGTGGATGCCTTCATGGGGAAATTTGATTACTGGTTGGTAAGGACGCAAAACTGAGTACAACTCGAAGAAACGAACAGCAATCGCATTTTGGTTTACCAAACGGTTGGTTCTACAGAGCTCTGGGTGGTCTCATTCGATTCTAAAAATTCAATAATATCTTAAATTTATGAAAAAATCATACCTTTATACCTAAATTTTTTGAGCTAGGGCGTTTTCAAAACGTTAACCCTTATTATTTCAATATAAACACTTAAATTTTCGTAGTGAGCGAACGGTTTGTCCTACAGAGCTCCGCGTGGTCTCATTCGATTCTAAAAATTCAATAATATCTTAAATTTATGAAAAAATCATACCTTTATACCTAAATTTTTTGAGCTAGGGCGTTTTCAAAACGTTAACCCTTATTTTTCAACCCTTAGAAGTAACCTACATCAACCAAAAGCTTTGGGGCACAACTAGACCCCAAATGGAGTCCATATGCCAAATTTCATCGAAATCATTCCTTGGAAACTAAGGAAAGTGCCGCGTAAGGCGTGCCGCGTTCGGCCAAATTTGTATTATTTTATTTTTGGATTCTACGTACCTTGAAACGTAAACAAACAAATTTTGAGTGGGGTTTAACATTTTTTATAGGTCGATTCCAAAGGCTCATTATTGAAAATTAAACAAAAATTTTTTTTCTTGGTCGATTCCAAAGATTCTTTATTGAAAATAATAAACCAAAAGCCCCCGGATGGTTACTGCTGGTTTCGGCTAAAATTGAAGAAACATGGAACATGCTTTAGCTTAGTTTTGTTTGCTTCCTGTTTCTCTTTACTAGGAATTTGTTGTCTGTTGTTTTAATTTAGCTCTTAAAGGGCCTACTTTTAAAATTGCTCGTCATTTCGTTCACCTCTTGATGTACCAAAGGTATTGTTGTTATAAAGAAATGGGTACCTAACAACTAAAACGTCGAAGAACTTATCGCAACTAGGTTACAAGATTCTTTGATTACATTCGTAAAAACCAAGACAACCAACAACATCAATATCATCCACCAAATCGATGTTTGTTTTTACCACGTATATCTCAACTTTTTCTATACTTATAGCTGTTTTGGCAGTATCATAATTTACGCATAAATTGAGGGCGTTTCAACGAGTGGCGAACTATTTTCGTGGGATGAAAACTATCGGCGTTACATTTCCCAAGAAACAGGTCGGTTGTAAGTGGAAATCATTACAAAATCCCGCGCTACTTTCATTCCATGGTTTCGTCACGTTTATGCCCAGTTAGGTGATGGCTAAAGTATGTTCCTTGCTAAAAATCCCAACCATACGTGTACGTCACCGATCGTCTGGGAAACCCGGGTTCAATTTTTTCAATCTTTCAATTTTTCAATTTTTTCTAACCTGATAAATTAGGTGTTTATACAATCTAATCTCCCCGGCCCACGACTCAGTGCAGTATCCCCCATTTCTCTTCCCCGGTTTTCTTTTCACATATCTTCGATTAGCCTGCTTTTAATAGGCTTTTCAGCTAGTTTTAGGTAAAGTCTGTTCGATAGCAACGTAACCAAAGTTCATCTCAATAGATACAGACTATTATGAAACTAACCTAACAGTTAAAAGAGTGTACAGTGTGAAACTCATAATTGTTTTAACCAATTCATGATTTTACCAACCAATTTTATAGTTTGTTAAAACAATTTTAAAATTAGGTATTTACCCAATTTCATAATTGTTTAATCAATTTCATTATTTTTTCATCTGATTTCATAGTTAAAATTAAATTTTAAGTTTTTATTTCAATTCTATTTCTTGTATTTTATTTTGATATATTTTAATTTATTCAAGTTACTTTTTATAGAATATTGCTTCCGAGTCTACCAAGGTAGCGGAAGCTTTGTTTTCACTTTTCAAGGACGAAAAAAAAAGTTCTCCAAAATCAAAATTTCCACTCGCGTTTTGCGTTTTAGACCTTTCTGAACAATTTTGGTTCCGTGTCTGTCTGTCTGTGTGTCTGTCCGTCTGTCATCAATTCCTTGTAACGCGCATAACTATACGAAGTTATTGTCCGATTTCTATGAAATTTTCAGGGATTGTGCGGGTTGGTGTGAAGACGGTCCCCTATGAAAATCAACATCCCCGGACTGATAGAAGCGACTGCGCATGCGCAAACGTGAATTCCTTGTAACGGCCATAACTTCTACTTTTTCCATCCGATTTCAATGAAATTTTCTGGGATGTTACAAACTAGTATTTAGATGGTCCCCTATGAAAATCATCATCTTTGAACTGATAGTAGCCACTGCGCATGCGCAAACGTGAATTTCCTTGTAACGGCCATAACTTCCACATTTTCCACCATTTTCAGGGATTATGTGGATTAGGTTGTAGATAGTCCCCTATGAAAATCATCATCCCCGGACTGATAGAAGCGACTGCGCATGCGCAAACGTGAATTACTTGTAACAGCCGAAACTTCAACTGTCCCCCAGGGGTCGCGGGTTCGAATCCCAGCCGAGGCTAAGTATTTTTTTGATCCAATCACATACATCTACTCACTTAATTTTTCATCCGAATTTGATGAAATTTTCTAGGATTGTCCAGATTAGCGTGTAGATGGTCCCCTATGAGGGTAGTGGAAGGTGCTTAGAGATTGGTGTTTTGAGATTAACTACTATGCATCGGATCATCTATATAATCGGGTAATGGATACGAGGAAGCTATGTGCCACACCCACTTGGCAGACGTTTTTTACCTTTTATAGAACAATTTTGGAATATTTGAACTAAAAGTTCTTCTGGCCGATGTAATATACAACAAGGATTTGGTGGAGATTAGAGCACTGGAAGAAAGCTGCAAAGTCTTAGAAGATGGATAGATGCAGATTCTGAATTTCCGCGATCGTCATACACTGTAATCTACATTGGTTCTACATCTTTTGCATATTAATCGTTGTTTCTTCTGAGTTGTATGTCGCTTTTAATTTGAAGTTTTGTCCAACTCTGCAGATTACTCCGCTATCTGAACAGGTTTACTCTGTAGTTCGATTTGTAGAGTGAGCCTACAGAAGTTACTAGAAGTACGTATGCTATTTCTGCACTTACCCCCTTTGAAATCAAGACTTGCAGAAACTCCGGGTGAGTGAGTACGATGTCAACGTCGGTCGTACTCCTCCAGAATTTGGAACGACGAATGCACTCGTCTTCTGGCACATACTGACTGAAGACATTGCTGCCGAAGCAAAAGTAGCCATCCGCCCGTATTGCCATTACAGCCCGACGTATTTCGTGGCGGCTGTCCCTCGAGTCACTCTTACACTCCGGCCTCTCAACACAAACCTGAAACAACAAAATTACGATAAATTAAAGTTGAGCATGTATAATAAATTCATTATCGAAAAAATACGTGAATTGCAATTCAAAGGATTTAAAGAAAAGGAAATTTTCCAAAAATTCGCAGTAATCCCGAAATAAGCTGAGGTGCCAAGTCTGCAAATTGCCAACATTCATGTTACAACTATAGACCTTATGTTGAAAAGGGAGAACAAAAATTACATACCTCTACGATGTCGATGACTTTGGTGAAGGTCTCCATGCTGAAGAACCTCTGATACCGGTACAGATTTTCGCATGTTCCATATAAAGCTTTGTGCAGCGCGGGAATCCACAGTCTGAGCGTCATGTTCACGACGTAAGTTTCCACTTTGAACCTCTCAGCCAGTTCTTCGTCAGTCATGTTGAGTTTTAGTTTCATCAGAGTCATCAATGTATGCGACAAGAATCCTTGCTGCAAAAAAAACAGGAAATTGAAACAAATTGCACTACATTTCACCTTTTCTGATAGCTCTCCAGAACCGATTTGGATTTTAACCCATTAGTGGACGCTATGCGGTACTCCGTACCGCACCTGTCTCAGGGGGTCTCAGTCGGTCGCCGTTTGTTCCTCGTTCCGGGCCAGTATATCGCGAAATTGAAGGGGCAAAAACATGAAAAGTTGTACCTAAATTTGAAATTTTAAAGGATTTTAGAAATTCATTAGTGCACGGCCCTAGGGAATTGAAAAACTGAAATATTGCCGCTGAAATCATCAAAATCGAACAATAATTACCAGAGAAATATGGGCAACGCCGTTTGTTCAGTAGTTTTTCCCATATTTCTCTGGCAATTAGTGTTCGATTGTGATGATTCCGGCGGCAATATTTCAGTTTTTCAATGAGGAATTTCACCGATTTCTGTTTGCATTTTTCCTGAATAGTTAATGGTGTGGGATAGATGAAAATCGGGCTGATTTCGGAAAATAAGTCTCCTGTTATTTTTGGGAGACAATCAAAATTTTTGATTTCAAAACCAACCGGGAAAACGGACGTGCAGCGGGAACGCTCGCTGATTGGGCTGTTCGGATCGCCGGCTCCTCCCAGTGTTGCCCATTGGGACGACGAAATCGTGTTTTCTAAGAGGAAAGTTATCAAACAAAAACAGAGGTAACCTAATTTTCCCCATCTCGCTTTTTCTATTTTTTTCTTCAGTTTTTCGATTTCGAACTTTACTGTTTCATGAAATTTTGCATCTGGGGACTATAGATTTCTCGATCTCAGCGCTTCAAGCGGCCTTAAATGAACTATTCCAGCATGACGTCATTTTCCCAGTTTTTTTAAACATTCGTATTTTCTACACTGTTTTGTTTATTCGTAAATTAGGAGGTTAGGGCTGAAAGTTTGCCTTAGGTGGTTTTTAGAGGAGCTGAATCCGATTTTGGGGCCAAAAATAGGAAATTCCAACATGGTGAAATTCCTCGGTCGTGCAGTAATAAATTTCCAAAATCCTTTAAAATTTCAAATTTAGGTACAACTTTTTAAGTTTTTGCCCCTTCAATTTCGCGAAATACTGGCCCGGAACGAGTAACAAACGGGGTCCGACTGAAACCCCTAAGTCTGAAGCAGGGTGGTAAATCTTAGTTTGATGTCGGTGATTCCAATGGTAATCCTAGACCAGACCCCCCTACACAAATGGTACACGCCACTAGTTAGTACTCATAGACTAGTTACATATCAGTTTTAAGGAGTGAAAGTGACGTGTGTGGTTGGCAGTCCCGAATTCCTGTAACACCGATAACTTCTACATTTTCCATCCGATTTCAATGAAATTTTCGGGGATTATTAACTAGTAGTGTATAGCTGATGAAGGCTTAAAAGGCCCAGTTCTGAGAATAAATCTTCTGTTGGGTACCTTCGGTTTTTATAGAAGCCTACTTGCTGGAAGATTGGGCGAGTGCGTTGCTGAAAGAACAGATTATCGACGCATTTAATGAAAGCAAGAAATATAAATACCTTCTCAGAGGATTCCCACTTGATGTAGTCCCGGAAAATGGTAATCTGCATCATGCCGTTTATATCGCAAAAAGCCGAAGAGTCTGGCAGGCCTGTGTAGAACTCGACAAGAAGCGGGTTGTGATTGATTTCGCTGTACTGCATGTACTCCACGCAGATGGCGCCTCGCTCTCGGTCCATCAGCTGAGGGTCGCTGCTGAAGATGAAGGCAGCGAATTCTGTGAGGCTGATGAACGGTAGGCCTTGGCGTTCCGATTGCTCGATCCGGGCAATTCGCATTTGATCCTTATTCCTGTGGATCCAAAAATTGATTTTGTAATAACTCATCAACATACATAGTGTTCTGCACATTACTATAGGAAGACAAAATGCAAAAACAATAAGTAAAATAAGCTTACAGTGGGGAAATGTACACCTTGAGCCGCAACCTGGGCGCGCGCTTCCGTCTTCTGAGATTCAAGATCACAGCATAATCATCTTCACTGAAAACGTCGCCACTAGAAAAGATAAATATTCAATAACAATGATCATTAGTCAATTTCAAACCTCAGATGTTTAGTCTTCATCTCATTCACAAAATCGAAATTTAATTTGCATTGCGAAACAAATAGTTAACTATCCAATATGAATTCAGGAATCTCGATAGTTTGGGTGGAGTTAGTTGGTAGGTAGTTATACTACAATGTCCATCTTGATAATTAATTGTACATGCGACGTCAGTGCAACACAGAACAAAAACATACTTGGTAGTTGAAGTTAGATCTAATTAAAAAACGCTGCAAATCATTGCTCAAAGGTTTATTATTTTCTGTATAGATCATCCTTCTGTATAGATCACTGGTTCTCCATCAATAGCACCTACCACCATCTGTATTCTCCCTTGACCTTCCCTCTCAAATTTCAGCTTCCTGCGTTCAATAGGATTGAAAATGGCTTTCGAGCTCACTCAGCTGATCAGTGATGTGAGGAGTGAAGAAGATATCCTCGAATGCTGGAGACGCCTGGAAGAGCACTTCCATTCAATAGCATTGAAAATGGCTTCGGAGCTCACTCAGCTGATCAGTGATCTGATCAGTGAGCAATGATTTGCAGCGTTTTTTACCTACAAACATTGTTTTACCTACCATTTTTTTTTACCTACCACACCTACCTATTGGTAGGTACTACCTACCACACTATAATGGCTTCACACCTTCACAATCAAGTTTATTAGAAAGAACTAAACGCTTCACACTCGATTCGAAAAATAGAAAGCTTGATATGGAAATTTGATTACTGGTTACGCAGAAGGCAAAACTGTATACAAATCGAAGAAATGAACAGCGATCGCATTTTAGTCAGATAAAATTTGAACGGCGATTAGACCTCTTTTGCGATTCACACTCATGATTCTGTTTTATCGAAGGAAAACCTTCAAATACTCGTAGGGACCGAACGGTTTGTCCTACAGAGCTCCGGGTGGTCTCAAAAATTTTTAAAAATTCTGTACTATTTAAAATTGGTGAAAAAACGATACCTTTATTTCGAGAGTTTTCGAGCTAGGGCACTCTTGAAAATTTCAACCCTTAATTTTCACCCCTTAGAAGTGACCTACATCAACCAAAAGCTTCGCGGCACAACTCTGTACCTCAGAGGTCAACTATCGTATGTCCAAAATTCTCGTTTTCGATATTTTTGTTTTGTATGTGCATTCTTTCTATTGTATTTTGTATTCTATTGTATTGGTAGGCATAAACAGATTCTACAGAATTAATTTGAGCATGATAAAGTCATCAGAATGGGCCATAGGGATCAAAATAGGTGTGCCCACAACTTCTTTTGGCTCTGCTGTAAGATCGCCAAAATGTCACTTACGATAATCGACCTCTGAGGTACAGAACTAGACCCCAAATGGAGCCCATATACCAAATTTGAACCAAATCGGTCCAGTGTTGCTAAGAAAAGTGCCGCGTACGGCGTACGGCGGACGGACGGAAATTTTTTTATTCGATTTTCGGATTCTACGTACCTTGAAACGTAAAACATCAAATTTTGAGGGGGGGTTAAAATCTTTTTTTTCTTGCTCGATTCCAAAGGCTTATTATTGAAAATAATAAACCAAAATAGTATGTTGGAATTCCATCAATTCTTAGAGAGATTCACAGTCTTATCATCACATTCAAATCATAGTAATAGTTTTGGATAACTATTAGCGAATGTTCGAAGAAAATTGAAGCCAATACAGTGGACTCAAAATGTTGAGTATGGGCTGAAATCCATTTTGAAACATCCTAAAACAATTCCTGACGATTTTCCAAAAAACCTATGTAGCTCACGATAGGTACACACCTACGAGTCATTCCGGACGATAACTTGAGCAATTGTTCCGCAAAAATGTCAAGTTTTCACCAAAATTCACGTAATAGCAACCAAAAAAACAAGTTCTTGGCCAGGTATTTTGAACTTTTTTTAAAGACATTCAAATTTCAAAAATTGTTTTCAGAGTTTTGAGGAAAATTAACCACCATAATTATTGTAATGTAAGGTATGGTCGGAGAGAAACATACAGAAGAAATACGAAAGTATCTGCTGAATTTTGAAAAATTTGAACTATTCCTTGACGAAGACAAGATATGAATAAATAAATAGTTGTTTTTTTAGCCTGTAACAACATTTGATTTATTTCGCATAACAAGTAATTTTTCTGATGAATAATTGCCTGGACATAATTTTTTTTAACTAGGTACATGTTTTGTTTAGAACAGTCAGCTCCTAATCTACCGGGAGAGAAACACGCAGAAGAAGAAATACACACGGGAGAGATGCGAGTGAAACATCTGGAAGGTCGCGTTCTGCCCGCAGCCTCCAACAGCCTTCCAATTCCGCTTCCGTTTTTCGGGTTTTCTGTTTTATTCTTCAGTTTAGTTCAAATTTTCGGCTCATCGTTGAAACGGAAAGCGGGGAACTACACGGAGAAACGATAAGTGAACGAATTCGAGTGCTTTCATTACAGATTTGAAGAAAGGACCTTCGATGAGCTCCCACGTAAACCTACGGTAGATACGCACCTAATTATTCGCTACCTATGATAACATCCTTAATAACATTAATTTTATAATATGGAGACTCTTAGAAGAAATTTGACTTTCCGGGCTCTACTCACCGAAATGAAGAAAGAGCTAAGGACTTCTGATTTGAACTTAAAACGTACGTCCATAGTAACTTTTATTATTACGATGATCTCAATTTCATCTAGTTTAGAGCCTTTAAATGGGAATCAGTTTTCTGTCGCGAACTTGAAGGTTTTTCAAGTCCATGTTACTGACGATGGTGGTCCATCTTTCGCAAGAAACACGAAAGCAGTCATTCATTTGTGCGAATCTCATCTAATCTATCTAACTTCACTTACCAATAACGCTATTATTTCGATAGAATTTTCCGAATTGAGACCTCCTCAAAATAATTGGTGAAGTAACGAGAAGTGATACCAGAGTAGCACTCAAGATACTCAAGAATCGAGAAAAATAAATAAAAAACTTCACTATTTAAGTAATGTGGGGGAGACCAGTAAATCGTTTTCAAACCGGTTGACAGACCAACTGTCCGCTGATAAATTAAGACAATTATTAGAAATTTATTTATCGAAACGGGCAAGCCCAGAACTAAATATTGCGTCAAATATTTGTCTAGAAATGATAAGTTGAAAATATTCGACGTACCTAATATTTACCGATTTGTATCAGTTTGAAAAGTTATTATAGTTATAATAGATAGGTAGTTATTCAGTTGACTTGAGATTTCTCTACTGTTCTCAGTCATCCAATTGAAACAAAAAAATTTCAGAAAGATTCAGAATTTCTCTAAGAGTCATAGTTTATGACAAATAACGCAGATCTATTTCATAAAAAGATAGAAGAAGTATACTCACTAGCTTGTATGATTCACAGGAATGACCATAACGGAAGACAAAATTTCCAGCTAGGAAGGACTAGAGATGTTGACCGGTTGAAAACTGAAGTGCGAATGGAATAACACCTCAAAATACTTTTGGGTTTTAAAGTGAACTAGGAACCCCGGGAAACGAACAAGTGAGCATCACTTATTTATGGAAAACTAACAATAAGTCAAGTGCACCGGTACAGGTCGGATAAGCAGCTTAACGAGCCTGTTCAGGGAACTGACCGTATGGATTGACCCCTCTGACATGATTTCAGGTACCTAAGGGGATTCCAGACTGACCGAGTATGACATTACATAGATTCAAAAGCAATTCCGGAATTCCGTTAGTGGCAGAAGCCTGCCTTACTACCCTTCCAGACAAGAAGGGTAACCATTGAGTTCCGTCTACAGTATTCTGCAGACGTGGTGAATTTAGAATCCTTTCCAAGAGAAGAAGTGCTATTCCTCTTCTTCAAATAATTTTTTACTGTGAATAATTTAACTTAAGAACATTGTTGCGTATAGGAGAATAATGGAAACACTTATTGACATTGGTTTGATGTCACTAGGTATTACCTCAAAACAGTGATTAGAGGTAAACGTCCCGAATTGAAAGTCATCAAGATACATTGCGGTTCGGAAATCACCACAAATCAAAAAACTTTGAAGTCTTGGAACATTCTCCATTATTGGGAAAGGTGCTCGAAGCTTTTATGGTACGAAAATGAAGCAGGAAGGAATAGAATTAAAAACCAAATCAAACGAAATCACTCGCGACAAAATTGTGGAGACCCATTTTAATAAAATATCGGACAATGAGTTGTAATGTTAATCTATTTCGATGATGAGCTCATCATCATTAACACATTCAATTAAACGCTCAATTCACCGTCGATAATGCCTTTTGCAAGACAATGACGGGTTGTGAGGATATGGAATCATCACAAGGTCATTACTGTCAACCATAAATTGGTGTTGAACTTGACCAAAATCATGACTTCAGAATACCGATACAAGCAATTAGGTTTTTCTAACAAACTAATTGATGTGGAACAAAGACATATTACCTACTGCTGATTAATCGTTTTTGGTTTATTATTTTCAATAGTGAACCTTCGGAATCGATCAAGGAAAAAAATTTAACACCTTCCATTTAACCTTGGATTTAACAGAATCCAAAATCAAATAAAAATTGTTGTTGTTGGTATGTAGGCTCCATTTGAGATCTAGTTGTGCCCCGAAGATTTTAGTTGATATAGGTCCCTTCTAAAGGTTCCAAAATCAATTTCGAAATTTTGAAAACGCCCTAACTCAAAAAATTTTGATATAAAGGTTTTTTTTCCTTCAATTTAAGATTCTATAGAATTTTTAGAATTTTTTGAGACCACCCGGAGCTCTGTAGGACAAACCGTTCGCTCACTACGAGAATTTAAAGTTTGGACGTACGATAAATCGCAAAAGAGTGTGAATCGCAAAAGAGGCCTAATCTTGGATGAATAACAGTTTGTTAACAATCAACACAAGTAAAACCAAATACATATGTTTTGGATCCCCACCTGAAAATGACATACAATGCGACCTGGTGATACATCAGCATGATGTCCCAGTGTCTCCTGGATGTTCTTGCGTCCCGATTGAGCAAGTTACGCACCATAAATATTTAGGAATTATGATTGATTATAAGCTAAATTGGAAGGAACATATAAATTATCTTTATGGAAGACTCAAGAAATTTATGTATATATTTTATAACTTACGTTCAATTATGAATCTAGATGTCACAAAGATCGTATACATCTCCATGTTTCAATCGGCTTTGCAACACGGTATCATTGTGTGGGGGGGAACCGCTATTACTAGTATAAATAAACTAAATATACTGCAAAAGTCTATCTTGAAAATACGCTTGTTCAAGCCTCGCAAATTGCCGTCTGAGGAGTTGTATGACCTTGCAAAAGTTTTCACAATAAGACAATTGTATATTAAAAATTTACTGTTATATTTTTATAAATGTCCTGGTATAATTAATGATCATCATCCACATAACTATACTACTCGTTATAAACTTATGGGGAATGTGACAAACCCCAAACCGTACTCGGTCTTAATGACAAAAACGCTGCAAATTATTACACAACGGTTTATTATTTTTATATAGATCACTCGTCTACAAAATCACCAACCATCCAATATGAAGAGAAAAATAAAAAAAATAAAATAAAATTTAAAAAAAAATCAAAAAATAAAAAAATAAAAATAAAAATCACCAACCATCGATCGCATTTTGGTCAGCTCTAATTTGAACGGAGATTAGGCCTCTTTTGCGATTCACACTCGTGTTTTGATTTATATATATATATATTTCAATATAAACCCTTAAATTTCCGTAGGGAGCGAACGGTTTGTCCTACAGAGCTCCGGGTGGTCTCAAAAAATTCTAAAAATTCTATAGAATCTTAAATTGAAGGAAAAACAATACCTTTATATCGAAATTTTTTGAGTTAGGGCGTTTTCAAAATTTCAAAATTGATTTTGGAACCCTTAGAAGTGACCTACATCAACCAAAAGCTTCGGGGCACAACTAGACCCCAAATGGAGCCTACATACCAAATTTCATCAAAATCGGTCAATGCTAAGTGGCAAAAGTGCCGCGTACGGCGGACGGCGGACGGACGGCCAAAATTTTATTCGATTTTTGGATTCTACGTACCTTGAAACGTAAACCATCAAATTTTGAGGGGGTGTTAAAATTTTTTTTTTCTTGGTCGATTCCAAAGGTTCATTATTGAAAATAATAAACCAAAAGCCCCCTCTACACTGTGTATGTACTTCACCGAATTTTACCCGTAACATTAAAGTCTCCTACATCTTTCACGAGGTCAATTTACAAAAAGGGAATCTTTTCTTGGTTTATAAAAATAGGTTATTTACAAGCGGAAACTATAATTAAAAGTGAGTACGTATAGATGTAAAGGTTTTAAATGTAGGCTACAGAATTAGAAGGGAACATATTTAATTTTTATTTTAAAATAATAAGATAAACACAACTCTTGTGCGGCGTCACGGGCTATGCCTATTGCCGCGCAATAAATAAGCGCATGTTATGTACAATTATTAGAATTAATTGAGGTATTGTTCTTTTTATTTATTTCTTTTTATGTGATTTGTACCCAATAAATAGATTTCTATCTCGCTCACTCTCTCTCTCTCTCTCTCTCTCTCCGTTCATGTTGGTTGGTGGTATTAATGGCAAAGCCGTGCTCTTTGCAGACGAGTGATTTATATAGAAAAATCATAAACCATTGTGTAATAATTTGCAGCGCTTTTGTTCTAAATAACAGACTTTATCACTTCTCGATTTAAAAGATTAAATATTATATTTGTTATTACATCTTAACAAATAGATTATATTTGTTAGGTGAGTAGTCATTTACGTGAATTGCAAATGAATAAACACTGATAGAAGTCAAATTTCTATTGCTTCCGAGTCTACCAAGGAAGCGGAAGCTTTGTTTTCACTTATCAAGGTTGAAAAAAAAAGTTCTCCAAAATCGAAATTTCCACTCGCGTTTTACTTTTCAGACCTTCCTGAATGGTTCCGTGTCTGTGTGTCTGTCATGAAATCCTTGCCACAGCCATATCTTCTACAATTCTTACCCGATTTCGATGAAATTTTCAGGGATTGTGTGGGTTGGCGTATAGATGGTTCACTATGAAAATCAAAACCGTCGGCCTGATAGTAGCCGCTGCGCATGCGCAAACGTGAAATCCTTGCCACAGCCATATCTTCTACATTTCTTGTCCGATTTCGATGAAAATCTTAAGGATTGTTTGGGTTGGCGTGTAGATGGTCCCATATGAATATCATCACCACCGAACCGATAGTAGCCGCTGCGAATGCGCAAACGTTAAATCCTTGCCACCGCCATAAATTGCACATTTTCTACCTGATTTCGATTAAATTTTTAGGGATTGTGTGGATTGGCGTGTAGATGGTTTCCTTTGAAAATCATCGCCCTCTGGTAGATAGTAGCCTACGCGCATGCAAACGTGCAAATGTGTAACCTTGCAAAAGTGTGTATCCTTTTCCAGTTAACTTGAATTCACTTTTCGATCTGTAACCATATTTTCTTGCTTCCCCCTACCAGATCCTTATGAGTATTATAATTTAATTTAATTTTCTTTAATAGCTAGCTCTCTTATTCAAATGATGTACTACTTTTATTGTTAATTGAGTAGTACATAGAGATTGATGTTTTGAGATTAACTACATTGCATCGGATCATATATACAATCGAATTATGGATACGAGGAAACTATGTGCCACACCCACTTTGCAGACGTTTTAAAGTTCGAATGTTTAAATGCGATATTTTTTCTTTCTTTGACTAGAGTTTCATATCACTCACTTGTGTTTCCTTAACGACCAAGAACCAAATTTCGTAATGAAGGCATCCACAGCTAGCTATGATAGCGATGTTTTGCTAATAGGTACTTTTTGTCGGAAGAAAGTTGATGGTAAACCTTGCGATAGAATGGTTAATAAGTAGGTACTAATAATACTCGTAGAAAGACGTGTCCTTTCAGACGAGTGATCAATGCAGTATATTAATAAACCGTTGTGTAATAATATGCAGCGTTTATCATTCTCCCGTTTTGAATTATGGATAGAATGGATTATGGATTATCGTGGACTTATTGGATCGGGATAAAATCACAATCTGTTTTTGCCCTAATTATCCTCTAAAACTCCGACAAATCCTACCATCAGATGGTGAGAAATTTATTTTTAAGGCCTTTTGGAGGAAAAGTGTGCGAGTAAGAGGGAAGATGCTAATCATTTTTTCATTTATCTCAGCTGTCGGTTGACCTATCTTAAAATTTCAGTGATCTTACTTAAACAAGTCTGAGTGATCTTACTTAAACAAATAAATAATGTAATTCCCGATTTTGCGAAAAATTTAATTGATTAAAATTTGTATTTCATTTTGCCATGAATTAATCAAATGTTTGACAATCAAATACATGGGAGGAAGGTTGGGTTCCGAGCAGGTGAAAAGGTCGAATTAATAACTTCCAAGACTTGATCACCAAAGATCTAGAGAGAACCTACTTCGAATAGGTCTGAGATGTTGCTCTGTCTTCGATTAATATCAATATTCTTCCTCAAATTGATTGTTGACAGCGTTTTGTGAGTAACCACTACCATCCCCTTAATTTTAGGCGAAATCTGGTCATTACCTAGTCGTTGTATAGCAAAGTCCTAAGGTAAGTATAGCAAAATCCTCTCTCATCTATCTCGACAAAATCCCAATCAAAATCGGTACCATAACAATACCATTTATAAGTGTTACATACTTGATGTTCAAGACACCATCTCAATTTTGATAACTATTTCTACAACCATCTTTAATTTTCGCCAAATTTACTGGTTTAATTTCATATGGTTTATTGCTTCCGAGTCTACCAAGGTAGCGGAAGCTTTGTTTTCACTTTTCAAGGACGAAAAAAAAAGTTCTCCAAAATCAAAATTTTCACTCGCGTTTTGCGTTTTAGACCTTTCTGAACAATTTTGGTTCCGTGTCTGTCTGTCTGTCTGTCTGTGTGTCTGTGTGTCCGTGTGTCTGTGTGTCTGTGTGTCTGTCCGTCTGTCATCAATTCCTTGTAACGCGCATAACTATACGAAGTTATTGTCCGATTTCGATGAAATTTTCAGGGATTGTGCGGGTTGGTGTGTAGACGGTCCCCTATGAAAATCATCACCCTCGGACTGATACAAGCGACTGCGCATGCGCAAACGTGAATTCCTTGTAACGGCCATAAATTGTACATTTTCCATCCAATTTCAATGAAATTTTCAGGGATGTTACAGATTAGTATTTAGATGGTCTCCTATGAAAATCACCACCTTCGGACTGATAGTAGCCACTGCGCATGCGCAAACGTGAATTTCCTTCTAACGGCCATAACTTCCACATTTTCCACTCGATTTCGATGAAATTTTCAGGGATTATGTGGATTAGGTTGTAGATGGTCCCCTATGAAAATCATCATCCCCGAACTGATAGAAGCGACTGCGCATGCGCAAACGTGAATTCCTTGTATCGGCCATAACTTCTACATTTTCCATCCGATTTCAATGAAATTTTCAGGGATGTTACAGACCAGTATTAAGATGGTCTCCTATGAAAATCACCACCTTCGGACTGATAGTAGCCACTGCGCATGCGCAAACGTGAATTTCCTTGTAACGGCCATAACTTCTACATTTTCCACCCGATTTCAATGAAATTTTCAGGGATGTTACAGAGTAGTGTTTAGATGGTCCCCTATGAGAATCATAGAGAATTGTTTTTCAAGGAGGGATTCATTCATAGAGGGATGGTCTCCTGTGTGAATCTCAAATCTTATACATGACAAGGCTTCAATAGCTCAGAGGACAGAGTCTTGATTTGTGCTCCAGGGATCGCGGGTTCGAATCCCAGCCGAGGCTAAGAATTTTTTTGATCCAATCACATACATCTACTCACTTAATTTTTCATCCGAATTTGATGAAATTTTCTAGGATTGTCCAGATTATCGTGTAGATGGTCCCCTATGAGTGTAGTGAAGGCACTTAGAGATTCGTGTTTTGAGATTAACTACTATGCATCGGATCATCTATACAATCGGGTTATGGATACGAGGAAGCTATGTGCCACACCCACTTGGCAGACGTTTTAGTTTTGTTATTGATGACCATGAATATTGTGTGTTTCTTATGTCAATGGGGGAACGAAACACTTTTTCAACTTGATAAGACCACTACAGAAACACTATCTGTCGATACGAACTGGTGATACATAGATAGATCTGAATACTCCCTTTTAGTGGAAACAGGAAAACGGTTTTATTTGACATTCCCGGACTAAAGCAGTAACAAATGATTCAAGGGGTTCACTTATCTGACCGGATCAATAGCTATGGGGCATCCCCGGTAGACCTCTTCTGCCAACAATGACCTGCACGCATCCCGGAGTAGGTCTTCCTCAACTAGGTATAATCCCATTCACCCTTCAATGAAAGTGACAACTATTGAACCCAACAACAACTGACAACTTTCGATTTGATGGTAAACAACTACACTAGATTACAAAATTTAGGGGTGGTCTGGCTGCCTCGTTCTTTCACCACTTTTCTTATGGTATTTGGTGCGCTGAATCCGAATCTGACGTTAGTTTTTTTTTGTTTACGTCGGATTTTCAAGATATAGCTAGTTTTAAGATTTTTCTAGTTCTCACTTTTCTTCATTTTTTAGTGAGAACTCATCTTACTCAAATCTCTTCAAAAAGTACTCAGACTTATAGGAAAGTTCATGTAAAATCCGAATATGTACTTAGTTTTCAAGTTAACCTGTTGTTAAATCCCCTATTTCCCACGAAACGTATCAAAAAACACCGGTTCTCAACGTTTTTTCTTCGGGTTTTCCCTTTCATTTTGCCCCTTGAAAAAAAAATTAAGGCTAAAAAAAATTTTCTCGGGCTTGTACTTTGTAGGGGGGACACCCCAGAGGAGAATGAGACCAATCGCAGCCTCCTAAACCCATTAATATCGAAGGAATGAGCTTTTTCATGGCACTGAGATGAAAATTCACAAAAACCGTTAGTTAATTTTTCGAGATAAGTATGTGCGTTCCTAAATCTGTTTTCCTCAAATAGATTTTCCTTTCTTCTATATTTTTTATGCTTGTCACCTATTAAGAGTAAGATCGAAAATAGGTACTCAAAGAGGGAGTAAATCATAATTGGGGAACTCTTGTTTTGTTAAGTGATTTTAATTCAGTTTTACAAAAGAAACGCAATAAACTGCAGAAAAGTTAACGGTGTAAATCTGTTTCATGAAGGCTCAGATGAATCAAAAGTTGGTACAATGTTCGGTTATTCCTCCACCTCAGAGGTTCCACCAAGATATGAAAACCATGGAAGAACGGTACAAAGGGTATTGGGACGTTCACATGATGGCGGACTATTGTTGGACCTTAAAAAGATATTTACCTCAGGCGGCGAAGTTTTCTCTACATAGATGCCAGCGATGAAACCTCTGAGGTGGAGGAATAACCAAACATTGTACCAACTTTTGATTCATCTGAGCCTTCATGAAACAGATTTACACCGTTAACTTTTCTGCAGTTTATTGCGTTTCGTTTGTAAAACTGAATTAAAATCACTTAACAAAACAAGAGTTTCCCAATTATGATTTACTCCCCCTTTGAGTACCTATTTTCGATCTTACTCTTAATAGGTGACAAGCATAAAAAATATAGAAGAAAGGAAAATCTATTTGAGGAAAACAGATTTAGGAACGCACATACTTATCTCGAAAAATTAACTAACGGTTTTTGTGAATTTTCATCTCAGTGCCATGAAAAAGCTCATTCCTTCGATATTAATGGGTTTAGGAGGCTGCGATTGGTCTCATCCTCCTCTGGGGTGTCCCCCCTACAAAGTAAAAGCCCGAGAAAATTTTTTTTAGCCTTAATTTTTTTTTCAAGGGGCAAAATAAAGGGAAACCCGAAGAAAAAACGTTGAGAACCGGTGTTTTTTGATACGTTTTGTGGGAAATAGGGGATTTAACACAGATTAACTTGAAAACTAAGTACATATTCGGATTTTACATGAAATTTCCTATAAGTCTGAGTAATTTTTGAGGAGATTTGAGTAAGATGAGTTTTCACTAAAAAATGAAGAAAAGTGAAAACTAGAAAAATCTTAAAACTAGCTATATCTTGAAAATCCGACGTAAACAAAAAAAACTAACGTCAGATTCGGATTCAGCGCACCAAATACCATAAGAAAAGTGGTGAAAGAACGAGGCAGCCAGACCACCCCTAAATTTTGTAATCTAGTGCTATTGGTACCCAGCCAAGGAATTTTGGACGGCATATTTTCGGGTTTTGGGAAATTTGAGAAGTTCACCTCAGACACATCACTGGATAAGGGTTCAGTGAAATTGTCGTGGGGAATTAGTTTATTCCGAAGGAATAATTGCTTCACACTCAATTCGAAGAAATAGGGAGTTGTAGGTGCCTTCATTAGGAAATTTGAACACTGGTTGCTAAGGACGCAAAGCTGAGTACAACTCGAAGAATCAAACGATCGCATTTCGGTCAGCTAAAATTTGAACGGAGATTAGGCCTCTTTTGCGATTCACACTCTTGTTTCTGAATAATCATAAGTCCAACCATTAAGTTCTTATAGGGAGTGAACGGTTAGTCCTACAGAACTCTGGGTGGTCTCAATCGATTCTAAAAGTTCAATAATATTTTAAATTGATGAAAAACAGACATAAACGTTGTTAAGTAACCGATAATAATTTCAGTTGGATTTCTTCCAAAGAAAGATCAGAATATGGTCAAATTTCTGCTTGTCAGTTTGAAATTATAACAGCCTCATTAGGTACCTGACAGCAGATTTTGATTGTAGCTAATTACAATTACTTATAATAAATCGACCGGTTATTTTTAGAATTCATTTTGGTTTATTATTTTCAATAATGAACCTTTGGACGGTTCCAAAACTGGGGGTTAAAAAAATATATTGGTTTCTTTCAACAACCCCTCAAATGATCTTGGTGTACCTACGTTTCAAAGTAGGTATGTGCAATCCGAAAATCGTACAAAAATTGAATAATCCAAGGGTTGAAAAACAAGGGCTGAAATTTTCAAAAACAAAAAAAAAGCGTTTAATGTAAATGTGTGGGTTTTTTATAAATTTAAAGTAGTATTGCATTTTCAAACTTGAATGAGACCACTCAGACCTCTGCAGGACCAACCGTTCTGGTCGGAACTACGATAAATCAGAAACACGAGTGTGAATCACTAAAGAGGCCTTATCTCCGTTCAAGTTTTTAGCTGACCAACGCGATCGTTGTTCGTTTCTTTGTAAACACGTAGTTGAGCAGAACGTTGTCTATTTCCTCGAAAATAATGAGTTACAAGTTAAATCGATTTCGATCGTGTTGGATGTTGTATTGGCCGTCACATCAACTGTTCATACCCAAAATTAGATCTACTAATTTCGCGGACCCCCGACAGATAGAAAGTTTTGTTGAAAATAAGTGAACACCTGGACTAGGACGGTTGGGTCGGACGGGAAGGTATGCCAAATCGCCTTTAAGAATCAATAATGAGCAATGAGCCTAATTCGTGAAAATAACCGCAGGATAAGCTGCTTAAGCTCTGGAAGTGCCCAACTCTGGCCATGGGCTGCATGGAGACCTGGCACGAAGACCTGGTCGGATTACCAGGTGAGGTGACTTTGATTCTGTGAAAACGTGTTCAGCGAAAACCCCAACTTGACCGAGTTTAGACGAAACTACCTTAGCAGAAAAATGTTTACTACATGAATCAACATGCGTTTGAATTCTAAAAATCTCTTATTAGTGTTTTGCCTTTGCAGCAGTTCAAGAAAATTTAAGTCATGCAAAATGAGAATAAAAGCGAATAAAGAAATTAACGCTGCAAATTATTACACAAAGGTTTATTATTATTCTGTATAGATCACTCGCCAGAAAAGAACACAGCTTCGCCATTGCCATCACCTACTAACCACATTATCCCTTCACAATCAAGTTCAATTTGAAGAAATAAACGTTTCTAACTCATTTCGAATAAAATGAAGAGTTGTGGCTGCCTCCAATAAGAAATTTGACTGCTGGTGGCTAAGGACCCCAAAATGAGTTACCAACAGCTCGAAGAAACGAGCGAATAAAATCACTCGCGGTGAGATTGTGGAAAACCATTTTAATAAAAACGGAGTTGAGTAGAACGTTGTCTATTTTCACGAAAATAATGAGTTACAAGTTAAATCGATTTAACTTGTCACTCATTATTTTCTTGGAAATAGATTCTAACAGCGATGAAACTCACAAAAGGGTGCAAATTTCCTGACAATTTCTTCAAAATCGTGCGATGTTTTCGTGTGGTTTTGACGAAAAGCTGGATTTGCCTCAGATAGACAGACAGATCGGAAAAGAGTCAAACACAAAACCAATAATTGTTCAAATACCTCTAGTAAAAGCGAAGTAATAAAAATTATGACTTTTATTATGTTCAAAGGTGTTTTTATTAAATAAAATTTGGTTGAACGTGTTTAAACGAGCAGAAAGTAAATAGAGAAGCACAAAGTATGGATCATTGCTGAAGATAGCCCTAACATCCTTCTGGAAGGATGAGGGACTTAGGTCGACTTTTTGAATTTTCTCTCCTGTATTATGATACTGCTGTGGTCCAGTATGGCTTTGAACTATTGTTTACATCCTAACGGAGGGGTGGGGACCAATTTTGTCTTCAGTATGCGACCAACAGGTACTCAGTGCAGTTTTTCCCTAAAAGCTTCAATCATGAGCGGTCACCCAGAATTCATAGTTGATGGGTAAGTACCTATTCATTTTTTATTTTTATCTCGTCGTTGATATTCTATTGTTCATACCCTATACTAAGGGTATGACATGTTATTGATGTAATTTTGCCATTTTCGTCTCCATTATTACCACTTTTCACGTCGATCCTTCTGGAAGGACGTCAGTAGAATACACATTCAAAATCGTTCCGTCCCTATATTTTGCTTCCGAGTCTACCAAGGTAGCGGAAGCTTTGTTTTCACTTTTCAAGGACGAAAAAAAAAGTTCTCCAAAATCAAAATTTCCACTCGCGTTTTGCGTTTTAGACCTTTCTGAACAATTTTGGTTCCGTGTCTGTGTGTCTGTGTGTCTGTCTGTCTGTGTGTCTGTCCGTCTGTCATGAATTCCTTGTAACGCGCATAACTATACGAAGTTATTGTCCGATTTCTATGAAATTTTCAGGGATTGTGCGAGTTGGTGTGTAGACGGTCTCCTATGAAAATCATCATCCCCGGACTGATAGAAGCGACTGCGCATGCGCAAACGTGAATTCCTTGTAACGGCCATAACTTTCACATTTTCCTTCCGATTTCAATGAAATTTTCAGGGATGCTACAGATTAGTATTCAGATGGTTGCCTATGAAAATCACCACCTTCCGCATGATGGTAGCCACTGCGCATGCGCAAACGTGAATTTCCTTGTAACGGCCATAACATCCACATTTCCTACCTGATTTCGATGATATTTTTAGGGTCTATGCAGATTGGGTTGTAGATGGTCCTCTATAAAATCATCACCCCCGGACTGATAGTAGCCGCTGCGCATGCGCAAACGTGAATTCCTTGTAACAGCCATAACTTCCACATTTTCCGTCCGATTTCAATGAAATTTTCAGGGATGTTACAAATAAGTATTTAGATGGTCCTCTATGAAAATTACCACCTTCGGATTGACGGTACCCACTGCGCATGCGCAAACGTGAATTCCTTGTAACAGCCATAACTTCCACATTTTCTACCCGATTTCGATGAAATTTTCTAGGATTGACCAGATTAGCGTGTAGATGGTCCCCTATGAGGGACGTGAAAGGTACTTTGAGATTGGTGTTTTGAGATTAACTACTATGCATCGGATCATCTATGTAATCGGGTAATGGATACGAGGAAGCTATGTGCCACACCCACTTGGCAGACGTTTTTCATTTGCGTTTTTTTTTTTTTTTGATGTCTCGCTTTTTCTGCAAGAAGTTGCTTCCTATGAATCAAATAATACATTGGATTTTTTGGAGGAGAATGATGATGCATTAGGTCAAGGAGAAGTCGGGAACTGGGGTAGTGGGGAACTTTATTACCTCCAACGAACGCCTTTCATGACATCACCGGATGAGAACCCTGTTATTGATCATTTGCCACGCAATCAACTTTTTGCTCCTGCAATTTTGGAAAGCATTCCTTCTCATGATAAAGATGATGAAAGCGATGATGATCCCAACCATCAACTTCCAATGAAAATATTTCCAACAAGAAGAGGGGGAAACATCGAGTCCGTAAACCAAAAACGCCCAAAAAATTGTACAAGTGGACAAAAAACCAGTCTCTTTCAACTGCACTTAGAGAGTAGTCCCAAACAAAATTTGTCATCCCTTGAGTATTTCGATTTGTTTTTATCAATAAAAATAGCCAAGATTGACTGTCGGTGAGTGAAAATCAAATACTTGGACACATGCATCGTACAGTCTGCCTTACAATCATTTTCAATGATAATTCATTATTGAATTTATTCATCTTTTTTTTAGATTCGATAAGAAAGAACACTACGTTGGAGATACGGGAGTACACGAAAATATAGGAAAAAGGGAAGCAGCTACAGTGCAGATTTTCCAATACGAAGGCGACAACCGTATGCTTGAAATGTGACATATTTCTACACTTTTTGTTTTCTATCGTTCCACACAAAATTTTTTTTTTTTTTATCCATTTTAAATAATACATGGTTTTATATGCAGTTTTGATTAAATAAAAAAGTGTATTTTCAATCTTGAGTCTCATTTGTTATCTCATAAGAATAAGGAATATGCGAGAGAGGTTGCTTGCATATTCTACTGACGTCCTTCTGGAAGGATGTCCATTTATGACCTCATTAAAATGGGAAAAAATTGCAAGAGTGCTAAATTTGTCTTCAGACAATACCTATGACACTAAACATGCGAAAAAATTCAAAAAATTAGTTTAAAAAAATTCATGTTATCTGGGTTAGCATCCCAATTATAATGACAGCCTCTAGACTAGAGACACTTCTTGATCGTTTGTTATTCACTCAACTTCATTGCTCAATAAGTGCTGAGCTTCCTACAACCCACGAAGTTCCGCAACATCCCGTAATAACTTCCAAGACGAAACGTCGCGTCTGAAAGAGGCGTCCGTTCACGTAACGCTCGAGTAAATGGAAGTAAAACGATCTTTTGCCTAGGAAATGGTGGTTGCACCACACGATGCACCGTTCTTCCCTTCGACGACACGTAGGACCTCCTTCGTCGATCTTCGATGCTTCGGGTGTGTAATTTGAATAGTGAAAGTGTCGCGTCCTTGACCGTGAGCTCTCTTTGTGTCGGTCGTTGCCCTCGTCTCGCGACCGGGAAAACGGCGGCTACAAGCAGGTCGAAAGTGCTAACACCACTGCAAGTAATATACAGGGTGTCCCATGTTAAGGACCGAAAAACTTCGGGAGTCGATTCTACAACTAATTTTAGTAAGAAAGTCTCTCCTAGCAATTTTTCGTTAGACGCTTAATTTCCGTGTTATTTTAATTTTAAGATTTTATTCGTGTTTTCGACCTTAAGCCATAAAAATGACCATAACTCGCTCAATTTACAAGCAATTCAAAATCTAATTACACCGTTGTATAGGGCATTAAATTTACTATCTTTCTAGTGGTTATACAAAATTTTTTGTTAGGTCGTGAGGGGTGAAAAATCAACTTGTAAAGTCATTTTTGTAAAATTGTCAAAATTTCTTACTTTTTCTTTTGATTGTTTAGTTTTTATTTCCACATGATTTTCCACGTACCTCTACATCAAAAACTGCGCAAAGATTTCAGCTTTCTAATGGTATAATTTGTTTTAATTTTACTCCGCTAATTAGGGGTGAAAAATACGTTTGAATGCTAAAAAACATGGTTGCGCTTAGGGAAATCAAGGTTTCTGGTTCGTTGGGCCTCTGGCAGGTTCGACGAATTAGGGGTGGAATTCTACGTCATTTTCAACGCTATTAGACTGATTCCATCACCGTTGGTATGTGAAAGCTCAGTATTGAATTTAGGTAGGTCCGAATCTTTTTTTTTTTTTTTAATTTACTTGGTATTTATGCACGAATTGAATGTTCAATTCTCGCAACTTTCTCGATTGTATGAAAAAAGAGACATCTCATACAGAATAGCG
The DNA here is from genome assembly GCA_009739505.2 of Apolygus lucorum. Classification (NCBI taxonomy): domain Eukaryota; kingdom Metazoa; phylum Arthropoda; class Insecta; order Hemiptera; family Miridae; genus Apolygus; species Apolygus lucorum. Next base: position 54,584,999 of record CM019177.2, read on the forward strand.
TGTAGATGTGGAATAAAAAATAAAGATAAATAATGATATTTTGGAGAAAGTAAAAATGATATTTATGAACAAAAATACTTCATCGAAGTACGATATTGATTAAACAGAAATGATATAATAAATTATCCTCTACTCCGTCTTTGACTTCGTATGTCATTCGTCCGGATACCTGTAAACACAAAGCAAAGTTTTTTACAGCCAAGTAGAAAATAATTGAGGAATGAGCTGTCAGGAGACGATGCTCATTATGTACTGAAGAAGGAGGAGGTCACAATGAGCACTTACTCTGAATCGGTAATATGATGACCACTGCTTCAAATTATGACATTCCTCAATTATTTTCTACTTGGCTGTTAAAAACTTTGCTTTGCGTTTACAAGTATCCGGACGAATGACAAACAAAGTCAAAGACGGAGTATAGGATAATTTATTATCTCATTTGTGTTTAGTCAATAACGTACTTCGATGAAGGTAAAGAGAATTTTTGTTCATAAATATAATTTTTACTTTCTCTAAAATATCATTATTTATCTTTATTTTTTATTCCACATCTACACGCTATTCTGTATGAGATGTCTCTTTTTTCATACAATCGAGAAAGTTGCGAGAATTGAACATTCAATTCGTGCATAAATACCAAGTAAATTAAAAAAAAAAAAAAAAAGATTCGGACCTACCTAAATTCAATACTGAGCTTTCACATACCAACGGCAATGGAATCAGTCTAATTGCGTGGAAGATGACGTAGAATTCCACCCCTAATTCGTCGAACCTGCCAGAGGCCCAACGAACCAGAAACCTTGATTTCCCTAAGCGCAGCCACGTTTTTTAGCATTCAAACGTATTTTTCACCCCTAATTAGCGGAGTAAAATTAAAACAAATTATACCATTAGAAAGCTGAGATTATTGCGCAGTTTTTGATGTAGAGGTACCTACGTGGAAAATCATGTGGAAATAAAAACTTGACAATCAAAAGAAAAAGTAGGAAATTTTGACAATTTTACAAAAATGACTTTACAAGTTGATTTTTCACCCCTCACGACCTAACAAAAAATTTTGTATAACCACTAGAAAGATAGTACATTTAATGCTCTATTCAACGGTGTAATTAGATTTTGAATTGCTTGTAAATTGAGCGAGTTATGGTCATTTTTATGGCTTAAGGTCGAAAACACGAAAAAAATCTTAAAATTAAAATAACTCGGAAATTAAGCGTCTAACGAAAAATTGCTATGAGACACTTTCTTACTAAAATTAGTTGTAGAATCGACTCCCGAAGTTTTTTGGTCCTTAACATGGGACACCCTGTATAATTGAGAGACATTAGTACAAGTAGTGCAGAGTATAGAGTCATGGCGTCGAGGGAATGTTGTAAATCAATGCTCTACTCGCTAGGCTTCTGTGCGCTGATGTTTTTCGCCATACCAGTTCGCATCGACAGGAAAGAAAATTTGGCGATAAACTTCCAGTCGTAAGCAAAATTATTTGTTGAAATTTTTTTCTTACATTTTTTAATTTTTCTTTATTTTTGTTTTTAAAAATAAATTTTACTCATAGGATTCGGAAAATTACACTAAACATGTAGATATGTAGAAAAATAAATATGTAGAAACTAGATAAATATGTAGAAAACTAAATATGTAGAAACACTATACATGAAGATAAATAGAGTTACTTGAAGTAAGTTGTGATTGTTTTATATTATTTATAAGTAGATAGTTTTATTATATTATTTATAAGTAGATAGTGAGTACTTAATGCTCGATGAAGTTTCTCCACTACATTTGCGCATGCTCAGTGGCTACTATCAGCCCCCGGGAGTGGTTATTTTCATCGGGGACCATCTACACGCAAATCCACATAATCCCTGAAAAATTCGTCGAAATCGGTTGGGAAATGTAGAAGTTATGGCTGTGGCAAGGATTTTATGACATATAGACAGACAGAGAGCCAGACAGCCAGACAGACAGACGTGGAAACAAAATTGTTAAGGAAGGTCTAAATACGCGAGAAGAAATTTTGGAGAACATTTTTTTTTTTTTTCAACCTTGAAAAGTGAAAACAAAGTGTAATAGAGTCAACTGAGGAAATCAAGGAAATCAAGGAAGATTCAGGATTTCGGAAAGCAGCTGTCACACGGAAGACTGGTCCATCTCTCACATAGTGGTCGTCGATGGTCAGGAACTGAGGGTGCATGCCGATCAAATGAGGAAGGGGGGAGATGAAGTAGTAGAGTCAACTACGGAATAGTTGATGGTTGGTTATTAACTTAACCAACAGGTGTATTTTGATGACACTTGGGAATATTGTAAAAATATATTATTCTATGATATTGATTGTGCCAAGTCATTTCACAAAGCTTCCGCTACCTTGGTAGACTCAGAAGCAATAATGTTGTGCACCTCGAAATTGGTGGCCTAATTCGGGACAGGGGTGTTTTAATTTGGGATTCCTACCTTAATTGCACGGTCTACATGATCTCCTTCCTATTAAACTTTTTTGCTCAAACAATCTGAAGTGTAACGCCACAAGGTAGCTGAAGACTGATATTAAATAATAATAATAATAATAATTTTTTATTTATGCAAAAACGCACAGGCATTGCCTAATTACACATTATGCAAGTCATATGGAAATATATAATATAACAACAGAAAACCACGGTAACATTGAAATTTGTGAACAGAATAACAAAAACATAATAATAATAAATAATGATTTCTTGCCCAAGTACTCTATATTCCTTGGCTAATATTCTTAATAATTAATTTATCTTTACCCAGTTCTCGAGTAATTCGTCACAACAGAGGGTTTTGAATTCGTTGAATGAATTGAAGAATATATCAACGATCGGGTTAAGCTTAGTTAAATTGTTATAATTGTTGACGGTTCTGGCGTGGAGCATGGCTGCGTGAGAACAAGTTCGGCTTGGTGGTACAGCAAATAGTACTGATGATCTGCAGTTGAACGTTGGAATGCGGAATTCAAAATTCTGGAGGAGACTCCCCGCATCAATCGCACCCCTGAAGATTTTGAAAAGGAAGGCAAGGTCCGTCCAATCACGCCGGACACTCAGAGGCAGCACGTTGAAATACAAACATAGTGGTTTATAGCTGGATCTAGCGTCATACGAGCCACATGCCTTATAGTGTAGGAATCTCAAAAATCGTCTCTGAATTGCTTCGATATGGTTAATATATTTATGCTGTCTTGGAGACCATATTTCACTAGCGAACTCCAAGTGAGGCCTCACCAAGGAAAAATAAAGGCATTTAATTGCGTCTAAATTGTTGAGCGGCTTCGAATTTCTTATTACCATACCCAACATTTGATTCGCCTTCGACACGGCTTGCGAAATATGTCTGGTGAAGCATAAATCAGACTCCAATGTGACGCCCAAGTCACGAACCATGGATACTCTGGAGAGGGTTCTGCCATGAATGTTGTAGTAAAAATGGAGCGGGCGTTGTTTTCTGGTGAACGTGATTGTATTACACTTCGAAATATTAAGAGGGAGTTTGTTCAGCTCACTCCAAGCATGCAGGCGTTCGACGTCTTCCTGGAGCCCGAGTTGCGAAGATTCATCAGTGATCTCAGTGAATAGCTTGATGTCATCAGCATATATTATGATCTGGGAATTATGGATTTCTTTAACGACGTCGTTAATAAATATTAGAAACAAAAGAGGCCCCAAGTTTGACCCTTGAGGTACTCCTGATGCAGCAGCATAATGACCAGATGTGCAGCCCTCCCAAAACACGTACTGTTTACGACCTTCCAAGTAAGACTCGAAGAAGGACAGCATACCGGGAGAAAAGCCGATTTTTTCAAGCTTACTCAAGAGAAGCTTGTGATTGATTCGGTCAAAGGCCTTACTATAGTCCGTGTATATTGCATCCACCTGAACTCCCCTGTCTACACGATCAGATACATAGGTTATGAATGATGCAAGGTTGGACACGACGGAACGACGAGGGAGAAAACCGTGCTGACAGTCGTCGATCAGCGAACCTAGATAAAGTTTGAGCCGTGAGGATAGCAAGAGATCTAAAACCGCAGCTGGGAAAGACATGATCGATATTGGACGAAAGTGCTCAGGTTTGGTATTACCATCACGCTTGGGAACTGGAGTCACCTTACTAATCTTCCATCGATCAGGGAAGTGGCCACTGGTAATACAGTTGTTGAAAATGTGCTGTAATGGTGATGTCAATGCATCTGAGTTATCTCTGAAAATATTACTAGGCAACTTATCCGGCCCAATCGATCTTCCATATTCAAAAGATGATATAGCTGCAGTAATTTCGTAGGACTCGATCGACCAAACAGCAAATGAATCATGGACATCAACAAAGCTTGAGTCAGAGATAGCGTCGATACAATCTATCCCAAGATCTGCCGTAGGGGAACGGAAAACTGAGGCAAACTGTTGAGCAAGGGCATCCGCTAGTACTTGAGGTTCTGAACAGCTACGACCATTAACCTCCAGCGCTTTTTGAGTTGATCCTTTGCGTTTTGTCTTCAGATACGACCAAAAACTCTTGGGGTTGGATTTGAAATCTGCTTCTAACTGGCCAATATGTTTCTTGTAGCACAGACGAGCTTCGGCTTTGACTTCTGAGCGTTGATTAGCAAACTGGGCATAATCGTCAGGGGAATCAGTTCGGGAATATTTACGATGCAATCTATTTTTGCATTTTACCTTCGATATCAATTGCTTTGTATACCACTCTGGATAATTTGCAGCATATCGTTTATGTGTAACCTTTGGAATATGCTGGTCCAAAGCATTGTACAACAGTTTGTAGAAAATTTCAACTTGGTCCTCCAAATTTGCAGCGTCATACACAGGAGACCAATCAATGGCTTGGATGGAAAGATTGAGAGCTAGGACGTTACCCTTTTTAAAATTATAGTACCAGTCAGCATTGACACATTTTGAATCATCCCCAGAAGAATGTTTCCGCCTCTCATAAAAATAATTTACGTTAAGAGGAGGATGGTGTGCGTCAATATTGCATAAAGGATCGATCGATCGAATAACAGAAACGGGTTGACTGCTAAGGACCAAGTCGAGAGTGCGTCGATTGTGGTTCCTCTCGTCGTTATAGGATTTCAAGTTGTAGAAATTCATGAAGTCATGGAGAGATGAGCAGAGTCTGTCACCAGTCTGGAGGACATAATTGCGACCGGTTATGCCTGGAAGGTTAAAGTCACCGAGCAATAGAAGTTCGTTACTCAAGTTGAGACCACACAACTCCTCATAAATCTCGGAATAGTGAATGATATTCGAACGGGGTGGAATGTATACCACCACAGCATCAAGATTCAGGCCGTATCTGTTCGATATGTTTATCGTTAGAACATCTTTATCGCTTATAGGTGAGAGGCTTTCGTATTTAAAAACTTTGAACGATTTGAGCACCGCTATTAGGACTCCACCACCATCTTTTTTATTTGTCATCTCCAGATTTCTATCCTTTCTGAATACGGTATAGCGATCGTCAAACAATTCAGAATCAAAAATACCCGGTTTCAGAAACGTTTCGGTGACAATAACGACGTCAAAACATGAATTAGAAACGTTCTGATAAAAGTCGTGGGTCTTGGATCTTAAACCTCTACAATTTTGATAGTAAATATTCAAAGCGTTGCAATTGCGTTTAGGCATTCCTTTGTGTTGCAAACTATGGTCAATTTCATGAATTTTGGATCTGATACCCTGCAAATTTGAATGTAGAAATAACAACCGACGGGAATCAGAGGCGCCAGGAGGAGATGAAACAGCAGAATTCTGGGCAGAATGCAGAGTCGAATCCAGGAATTGAGGAAGTGAAGCGGATACACCATCTTGAACTGAAGCGTTAACACCTCTTACTGGGTCCAGTCATGAGGAGTCCATCCGAGGCACATCTGCCATTACGATGACATTTCTATTACGCTTCAATTCCGCTACCTGTGAACAATGCTGAAAAATGTCTCCTCGAATTTGCTTACACAAAACACCCCTAATGGTTGAGTTGTAGAACGGGAGTTCTCGTTTGGACAATATCATATTCTTATCTGGAACAGAAGTCTGGACAAGAGACACATGAGGGAAACGATTTGCGAGGGAATTCAAGAATTTATTCATTTTGAAAACCTCAGTGTTGATGACGGACCAGGCTGGGAGCAGATAATTGAAGGTCACTCCCAAAAAAATCAATTTTGTTTTTTCAAGAGAAAAGCAAAGTCGCTTCAATGCACGTTTGAATTTATTAACTTCATTGTAACTTATATCCTCGTATCCGGCTGAGATCACCAAGTAATCCGGGAGGTGGTTTCTCGTTGAAAGTGAGTCAAGAAGGACATCGAATGTGGCGTCGGTTATTCTGATCTGGCTGACAATGAATTTACTGGGCAAAATGGAGCGGAGCTCCTCATTCAGTTTGTACGAGAAAGAATCACCGAGAACCAAGACCTCAAGAGAGTCTTCTTTAGGATTGTGGTGATTTGATCCCCAAACCTTACCTTCTCCACCATGGCAAGCGGTCTGGCCACCGCCCATAGAACTTGCCAACTCTTCGTGGATAGATTTTGTATTACGTGGAGGTGGAGTTGGGAAACCTAATTGGGTCCTCAGGAGGTTATTGATATCATGCACCGAAACTTGAAGGTTTTCGAGGGACACCTCCAGTCCTTTCAACCTGGAATTTATTTGTTGTTCATTGTCACTCTCCGAAGTGACCAAAAGAGTGTCACTCAGGCCAGGTAACAGTGCCTCAGCGTAAGATCCATTACAAATATCATAACTGATATCAACAGTTCCAGGAGGTCCACTACACTGGGGTCGGGGCAGCTTCTTGTGTTCCCTGCCCTCGTTAATAAATAATTCTACTTGGGTAGAACTGTCCTTCAGAACGCCACCGCGATAGATTGCTTCGTGAGGTGCAAGGGTAGGCGAAAAGGGTTCTACCTTTTTTGACGTGGCAGTAGTACATTTTTCAGTTTGTGTACCTATTTCAGCTGAATCAGTTCGATTTTCAAGTCGAGATACTAACTTGCTCTCTAGGGTTCTGATTTTTAACTTAAGCTGAATGATATTCTTTTCAAGAGATTCCCTCTCATCAACCCAGCTATCTTCGGATTGCAGGTGGTCCTTAATTGAAGAATCAAATAATTCACGGGACGATCGGTATGCATCTTCAAGTGACGACACTTCTCGTCTTACACCGTCAAGTTCGTCCAAGCGATCGCTAATGGCATGAAAGAGCCTCAGGAACAATTGCGCTAAGTATATGGATTTTGGATCAGCTGGGTCGAGCCCAAAACTGTAAAGGGATAGAAGTATGTTATCCTTAATCTCGGAAAGCTCCTTCTCGGCGACATCAATAGATTCTGATTCTGCCAAAATTTCCTCGAACTTCCTGCTCGTTGAACAAGACATGATAGCAGAAGGATAGGACACGCAGTACACCTGGGTTGTGCGGGTTAGTATCCGTGACGCTTCACCTTCTCTTTATGCACGTGTCAAGGTCATTCGCCGACAGTTCACAATGCACGTGTCAAGGTCATTCGCCGGTAGTTCACACTGCACGTGTCAAGGTCGTATAGATAAAACGAAAGCGTCCCAGGTCCAAGTTAGAGCAAGTAGGCCAATTAGCTAACTATTTAGTAATTAAAATAGTACGATGATCATGCAGATACTGACTTGAGACTGCGAACTATGGTGTTTAAAAGGTGAACGGACGTCCTCACAAATAATCAAATTAAAAATCCACTTTTAAGACTTAAAAAAACACCAAGAAAACAGAGCGGAGCTAGGAACGTGTAGACACTGCCAAGGTTGAGGCGAGACTGAAATATTGGCCCTCATGATTACAGAAAAACAATTTTGATAAACAATTTTCAGGGATTGAGTGAGTTGGCGTGTAGACGGTTTCCTATGAAATTCATCGTTCCAGGATCAGTGGTAGTCGCTGTTCATCCGCAAATAAGAAACCTTATAACAGCTATAACTTATATATTTACCACCCAATTTTGATGGAATTTTCAGAGATTGTATGGTATTGCAGATTGATGTTGTGGGACAACGAATCGGATCATCCGTACAAACGCGTTGTGGATTGAGGAAGCTATATGCCACACCCACTTGGCAGACACCATTTTATCTTTGAGCTTTGATACTACCCAACTTGCAGTGTTACTTTCTGTTACTCAACTCCTGTGCTAGTGCACAACATGCGCTCACTCTGACTCAACGATGATTCAGTCTCCAGATTACCAGCTATTGTAAGTAGTTTCCTCTGATAATATTGTTCCAATTAAGTACTTGCCGGGAAAACGCTTCGTCTCTCCATTCTGCGCATCAGTTCCACTCTGTTGCGCAATCAAAACTGCAACTTGAAATAAAAACTCTCGAGACGATAAGAAAAAGAAAATTAGTTTAACCTTCATGATATACTCGACTGACGCAGAGGTTCACTGACCATCGCAAGCACTACTACTCTTTCAATACCTGAACTTTTGAAATTCATGTTTTGCAGGTCCTGTTGAGAAAGAGATTCGCTCTCCTCGTATATTTATAATTTTATAAATAGCAAATCAAGTTAATCAATGAATTTGATCCTGTGGGTGCTTTTGGTTTATTATTTTCAATAATGAACCTTTGGAATCGACCAAGAAAAAAAATTTTCTAACACCCCCTCAAAATTTGATGGTTTACGTTTCAAGGTACGTAGAATCCAAAAATCGAATAAATAAGGGTTAAAATTTTGAAAACGCCCTAACTCAAAAAATTTTGATTTAAAGGTATTGTTTTTCCATAACTTTAAGACAGTAACGAATTTTTAGAGACCACGCGGAGCCCTGTAGAACAAACCGTTCGCTCCCTACGAGAATTTACGATAACTAAGAGGACTTACGATAAATCAGAGACACAAGTGTGAATCGAAAAAGAGGCCTAATCTCCGCTCAAATTTTAGCTGACCGAAATGCGATCGATGTTTTTCTTCATTTTGGTAGGTGGTAACAATGGCAAAGCCGTGTTCTTCGCAGACGCGTGATCTATCTGGAAAAATAATAAACCTGTGTGTAATAATTTGCAGCGTTTTTGGATTCTATGTACCTTGAATCGTAAACCAACAAATTTTGAGGTATCGTTAAAAAAATATTCTTGGTCGATTCCAAAGGTTCATTATTGAAAATAATAAACCAAAAACGTGATAGTTGCGCCGAAATGACCAGGATAAGTATACTATGCACATGTGGAGCCAACCAAATTACCTACACCGAGTTCCAATAATTATGGGAACCAAGCAAAACGGACTTCGGTTATTCAGCTCATTGCAAAAAAACATAAATATTTCAGAATAGGGCAAATAAAAAAATGTTAATTTGGAAAAAATATAAAAAACGTTCTTTAATCACTAATGATTTATCAAATAAAATATGTTCGCTTAATTCAAGATTCTCGGTGCGCAGAACATCCACCTTTCCTGGTATCAACAAGCCGAATCAACGGGACACCTAATTATCACATGAATCGTTTGTATACATAATTAATACATTAACACTGAATGCTATTGTATTTCAAGAGATTACCTATCTAGGGACTTATATTGAAAGTAACACTTAAAATAATTTCATTGATCAAGTAAACTAGAGACTTGAACGTGCACTTTATTTCTGAATTATAAACAAACGCTAGATCAATCCATCTTAATGAAATCTTACGGCATTATTCATTTTATTCGACATTTCTCGTAGAAGAAGACTTCAGTCAGACCTGAAATGTCCTAATAGAGTTCCAAAAGTTAGGTTTTAACGAATGATCATAAATATTAGTGCAATCAACACATTATCTACATCACAAGAAGATCGACATGTGCAGAACGCACGAAGAATATACCCTTGTATGGGAAGGGTAGGAAAATATTTGGTGCAGTCTAACAACCTTCACAAGGTGACATTTTCATCTCCATATTCGCGATAGTGCAATTTTGTATGGTCTTGTATGTAGTTATTCAATGACTTCAAAGTTTCCAGTAATGAAGTGGAAATATACATAGCTAGTATGTACAACTTCATGTTGGTACCGGAATGTATGGAGATGTCAGAGGAAGGGAAAACCAGGAGGGCTAATGAAGAAAAACACGAAAAGCCATCGGATTTGATCGCTACTGGGCGAAGTATGCCAGAGGTGAGTGATATCGAAGAGCCCTTCTGTGTGGAGAAATGTGGTTCTGTTGCCAAAATATGCAGATGGTTTCTACTGGTGGCATCCAATGTTATCTAGTGAAAGGAGGAGAATGCAAAATCAGCAACAATACGCACTAATGGAGATGAGAGGTTCTCAGGTCGTTTGACTGGACCTGAAGGTTCAAAGGATCGAATGCCTAAAAGACGAAGAGAGACCTAGCCATGCGTCTGAAGGCTGCGGGCGGCTCGCCTGCGTAGAGGACGGTGTGGGCGTTGGCGAGGCCGCGGGTGGCGTGGTTGACGCTGTTGGCGATGGCGGTGATGCTGCGGGGAGGCTCAGAGTAGTCGTCTTCAGCTCCGGATGGCTTGTTGGTGTCCTCACTTCTCGTCTTCGTCTTCTTGGCTTCCTGATCCTGCGGAAGGACTCCAAACATTATCGGGAACCAGGCGTTCACGGAGGCGTTGGATCCTGCAACATCAAGCATCAACTTATACAACCAATAATTTCAGGATATGAATACTACAAACGGTCAATTAGATGCCACTTGAGTTCGAAAAATTGACGAAAGATGTGATTTGGTGTATCATATTGACATTTTATGTCTTTACTATGGCACATAAATGAAAAATCGTCACGCGGGGATCGTCACGCGGGGAGCGTTATGAGGGGAGCGTTACGAGGGTAGCGTTACGCGGAAATTTCTGATGATTTTCACGTACAACCAATCGTTCCTAGGGAAAACTAACTTCCTCATTTTCCACCCCACAAAAATCGTTCACCACTCATTGGAAAGCTCTCAATTTATTAAACATAAGACATAAAATGTCTCTCGTGGTTGCGTACTTGTACGAAAGCTGTATCCACCGTTTGTGTTTTTTCACCATTTTATTCAATTTTTATTTCAGTAAACTCCTCTCACAGACGGATAGGGGACGCCAAATTGAAAAAAAAGAAAAAAAAAATTATTATTATAAAGTTGCATATCATAGCTATAAATGATATTGCTCCCAGACTTGAACTGACTCAGTCAGAACCTCATACTTCTCCGAATATGTGACGTTCATATCAGGCGGAAGACCTGACCCCAGAGTAAACGAAGAGGAGGGGAGTTCACCGGTCCTGTGACAGGGGGAAAGGATGGAGACCAGTCTAGTCTTGACCTCGTAATTACGCGTCCCAGTTAACACCTTTTGTCTCGTTATCACGATCCATACTGACTTCGCTTTGATTTCTTTTCCGACCCGACCCCTCTCGACTATTGGTAGGTCATTTACTGAATAAATCCTCCTTTTGCCCGCCATTACATCTGATTTTCATTCCTTCTTCTCCTCATATAGTAGCAGAGTGTGGTTACGATCCATGGACCTCTGGGTTATGGGCCCAGCACGCTTCCACTGCACCACTCTGCTATAATATAATATAATAAGCACACTGTATAATATAATAAGACCATAGGACCATGTGCCCTGTAACAAATCCTCCTTACGCCACACCACTCCCGGTATCAGCCCATAAACCACCCCTAACTTACACATGGAGGTCAAAAAAGTCACCCACCCCCAGTCAGTCCCTGGGGTTTTCACCCACTTCGCCCACACCTGCCGTTGACCTATACACTGACATCAAAAGTAAGGCTCATTTGATTCAGCCACATGTAAACCGTAACAGGTAGCCCGGCCAGTGGGCCAGTACAGTTTCCCCAGGAATGCCTCCCAACAGTTAACAAAATTTGGTATCAACCGTCCCCAACATGACCCCAAATTTTTTCACAAGGGGGGGAGTGTGACGTTCATATTAGGCGGAAGACCTGACCCCAGAGTAAACGAAGAGGAGGGGAGTTCACCGGTCCTGTGACAGGGGGAAAGGATGGAGACCAGACTAGTCTTGACCTCGTAATTACGCGTCCTGGTAAACACCTTTTGTCTCGTTATCACGCCACCCCAACTTCGCTTTGATTTCTTTTCCGGCCCGACCCCTCTCGATTATTGGTAAGTCATTTACTGAATAAATCCTCCTTTTGCCCGCCTTTCCATTTGATTTTCATTCCCTATTCTCCTCACAAATAATACATAAAAAGATACATGATACGTAGAGAAAAGGCCAAAATACAAAAATTTCCCTAGTGGGTGTGGCACATAGCTTCCTCGTATCCATAACCCGATTGCATAGATGATCTCTTAGAAGATCATTTCAAATCATCAATCTCTAAGTACCTTCCACTACCCTCATTGGGGACAATCTGCACCTCTAAAAATTTTATCGAATACGGATAGAAGTAGAAGTTATGGATGTTATAAGGATTATACGTTTGCGCATGTGCAGAGGCTACTTGTGCAGAGGCTACTTGTGCAGAGCGATGAATATTATTAGGGATCTTCCACACTCCCACAATCTCTGGAAATTTCATCGAATTTGGCTCATTTTGGACTTCCCCTTGTAAGAGTACCTATAAAACCGAACATTTGAAAAGAAAAAATTAAGCCTCTCTTTCACCCCACACGGAGCAGAAGTCAACGCACAATCAAATTCATCCTAAGAACTAAATACTGAGGAAGGTCGCTCAGACTGGAGTTCGGATACCTAGATTCCACTCTAAATGGCGATAATCAACAGGGCTCTCCATTACCGTAACAACAGTCTCGAATCCAGCGATCAAAAGCTGCAAATTATTTCACAAAGGTTTATTATTTGTCAGTATAGATCACTCGCCTGCAAAGAACGCAGATTTGCCTTTGACTCTACCACCTACCATATTTTTGTTTCACAATTAAGATCATTTTGACGAAATTAAACGCTTCACAAATTTGATTACTGGTTGGAAAATACGCATAATTGAGTACAACTCTAGGAAACGAACAAGGATCGCATAAATATTAATATAACGTACGTCAACTGAAATTTGAACGGAGCTTCGGCCTCATTTGGTATTCATACTCGAGTTTCTGATTAATTGAAAGTCCAACCCTTAAGTTCTCGTAGGGAGCGAACGGTAGGTCGTACAGAGCTCAGGTAGGTCTCATTCGATTCTAAAAATTCAATTCTATTTTAAGTTGATGAAAATAAAATACCTTATTATCGAGTGTTTTCGAGTTGTACGGCGGACAGACGGAAACATTTTCATTAAATTTTTGGATATTAAGTACATAGGTACCTACCCTGCAGTTCCTCAAACGATGCCTTTAGAGGCTTCGCTACGCAAAAACCATCAAATTTTGAGGGGGTTACAATTTTTGCTTCCGAGTCTACCAAGGTAGTGGAAGCTTTGTTTTCACTTTTCAAGGACGAAAAAAAAAATTCTCCAAAATCAAAATTTTCACTCGCGTTTTGCGTTTTAGACCTTTCTGAACAATTTTGGTTCCGTGTCTGTGTCTGTCATGAATTCCTTGTAACGCGCATAACTATACGAAGTTATTGTCCGATTTCGATGAAATTTTCAGGGATTGTGCGGGTTGGTGTGTAGACGGTCCCCTATGAAAATCATCATCCTCGGACTGACAGAAGCGACTGCGCATTTTAAAGGGTTTTTCCTTTGCGTTATTGGAGTTCGCTCCTCAAAATGAGACTTTGATGTTCAGTGCAAAACATCGATAATATCGAAAATTTCAACATCGATGTCCAATAACACCAAATCGCACAAAATCACACAAAAATCACACAAAAATTTACAATTTTTGCTTCCGAGTCTACCAAGGTAGCGGAAGCTTTGTTTTCACTTTTCAAGGACGAAAAAAAAATTCTCCAAAATCAAAATTTTCACTCGCGTTTTGCGTTTTAGACCTTTCTGAACAATTTTGGTTCCGTGTCTGTGTGTCTGTGTGTCTGTCATGAATTCCTTGTAACGCGCATAACTATACGAAGTTATTGTCCGATTTCGATGAAATTTTCAGGGATTGTGCGGGTTGGTGTGTAGACGGTCCCCTATGAAAATCATCATCCTCGGACTGACAGAAGCGACTGCGCATTTTAAAGTGTTTTTCCTTTGCGTTATTGGAGTTCGCTCCTCAAAATGAGACTTTGATGTTCAGTGCAAAACATCGATAATATCGAAAAGTTCAACATCGATGTCCAATAACTCCAAATCGCTCAACAACGATGGTGAAAAATCATACATCGGTGCCAAACAGGCGATAATATCGAACACTCCTGAGCGACCCTAGTGGTTTTTTTTTTAAATTTTATTTTACCTATAATTTTCTTCAATCGATATTCATTGTGTCTCCTATAACGATCAGGCGGTATCAATTTCCCAGGCCTCCGCCTAGTTGGCTAACCGTCACAAATGGAAGCCATCACCACCGCAATCTCTCTTGTCAGTTTGTTGTAAATCGACCTTCTCCCGGATTTTCCGCATCGTGAGACGCACGTGTCTTTTGTCCGGCTCTATCTCATTTCCCTTTGCCTGAATAACCTAATATTTTCGTTTTGGTTTATTATTTTCAATAACAAACCTTTGGAATCGACCAAGAAAAAAAACGTCTGCCAAGTGGGTGTGGCACATAGCTTCCTCGTTTCCATAACCCGATTGTATAGATGATCCGATGCATAGTAGTTAATCTCAAAAATCAAAACAAGTTAATCTGTAACATCCCTGAAAATTTCATTGAAATCGTACGGAAAATGTAGAAGTTATGGCCGTTACAAGGAATTCACGTTTGCCATGCGCAGTGGCTACTATCAGTCCGAAGGTGGTGATTTTCGTAGGGGACCATGTTGGAATTGTGTAATCGTGACACTCGATATGACAACAAAAATGTGTTTTATTACTTGATGTTGTTACCACACAATGAACAAACATTCTCTTCACAAAAATATTATTCTCGCTAGAACTTTTGTTCGTGCATAAATTGTGAATATAATTTGCCTTTGCTAATTATCTATTTATTCAATCAGCTTCCACATATACATTTCTGTAGGTTATGGTTTCCCAGTAGAATTGTCGTATTAAAAAAAACCGTCAAACAGCGTGAACAAATGGCAGTAAGCAACTACCGAATAGAACCGTTGCGGAAAGATAATTACGACACTTGGAAGATTCATGCAGAGGCAATCCTCATCAAGAACAAGCTGTGGGGACATGTCACAGGGACGATTCCTCGACCACCAGATACAGCCACAGCGGAGGAGAAGGAAGCTTGGATCGAATGCGACTTGAATGCAAGGTCTGATCTTTTATTAGTTATATCTCCGACCGAGCTCAAACAAGTCAAAAACTGTACAACGTCAAGAAGCGTATGGGATACTTTGAAAGGTATATACCAAAGTACAGGTCCAGCTCGAATAGCCACACTCCTTAAGAGACTAGTTTTGCTTAAAATGAGAGAAAACGATGATATTCGCGATCATCTTAACTCATTCATTGATGCTGTAGAAAAACTACACGAAATGGATATAGAAATAAACAAAGATTTACTGACAGTTATGATGCTTTATAGCCTACCACAAAGTTTTGAAAATTTCCGCGTTGCGATAGAAAGTAGGGACAAACTTCCAACCCCTGAAGAACTAAAAATCAAAATCATTGAAGAATTTGAGGCCAGAAGGAAGGACGAAACCCCCAAAACGAGTGAAGACGCATTTTACTCAAACAATAAACCGCGGAGAAATCAAAATTATAAAAAAACCGTGCAAAATTTGCGGACGATCAAATCATCCTACTGAAAAATGTTGGAAAAACATAAATAAACAACAAACATCCCAGTTGGCAGAATCGACATGGTACACTATTCAAGAAAGTCTCACCACAACTTCAACAATAAGGAACAAGAATTCGGATTTACTTTGGTGCATCGATAGCGGTAGCACATCTCACTTATGCTCCGATAAAACCAAATTTACAAAAATCGAAAAAGAAAATGGAAAAATAATGTTAGCATCAAATGATTCCACTGCTAATATTGAAGGAAAAGGTCTTGTGAAAGTGAAGTTGGGAGATAATCATATTGTTAATCTTTCAGATACGTTATATGTACCAGATCTCAGCACAAACTTACTGTCCGTAAGCAAAATAACCAGTAAAGGTTTTGACGTCATATTCAGAACAGATCATGCTGAAATTAGAGATAAAAACGGAAATGTATTTGCAAAAGCCGAAAAATATAACAATTTATACCTAATGGATACTAAAAATCTTGAAGTTTCAACCCTCACATTGTCAGATACAACTTCTGAGATACGAAATTGGCATAGGAAGTTGGGACATGTGAATGAAAATTACTTAAAATTGGCTAGACGGAATAAAATAATGAAAGGACTAAAATTCAAACTATCTGATACACTTGGAGACTGTGAAACTTGCATTAAGGGAAAATTCTCGAAGCTCCCATTCCCAACCAGGAATGAACCAAAACAATTGGAAGCACTCGAGATCATTCATTCCGACGTGGTCGGCCCTATGCGTTGCACATCCCCAGGTGGTTCAAGATATTTCGTGACTTTTATTGACGAATACTCCCGGTATGGTCGCGTTTATTTTTTAAAACAAAAAAATGAAGTCCTAACATACTTCAAAGAATTCAAAAATGAAGTCGAAAACATCTTAAACAAGAAAATAAAATATCTTCAAAGTGATAATGGAAGAGCTGAATATGTCAACAATGAATTTGATACGTTTCTGAAAAATGCAGGTATCAGACATAGACTTTCAGCCCCTCATACCCCTGAACAAAATGGATTGGCTGAGCGTAGAAATAGAACATTGTTGGACAGAGCAAGATGTCTTATGCTCGAGTCTAACTTGCCACCGATGTTTTGGGCTGAGGCCATTTATTATTCAAATTACTTGTTGAACAGATGTCCATCTAGAGTCTTAGACCACCAAACCCCATTCCAGAGGTGGACAGGACGTATACCTTCCGTTCGCCACCTACACGTTTTTGGTGCCAAGACATTCGTCATGGATAAACGCCAAGGAAAAGACAAATTTCAACCCAGAGCCGAGGAAGGCATTTTCCTTGGTTACTCCGAAATTTCGAAGGCATACCGTGTTTGGGTGCCCTCTAAGAACAAAATAGTAATTTCTAGAGATATCAAGATTGTGGACAAATTTTACTACTCTGAAAAATCTAATGACGATCCATTCCCATCCAGTTCAGACTCCAGGGATCAGAAACCAATTCAAAAAGATGAACCAATGGTCGATGTTGTTTTCAAAAATGGAAACGATGAAACTGAGGTGACCGAAGAAGAATCCGGAGAAGATCAAGAAGAAAATGGACAGGAGGGAAATGAAGAACAAGAAGACAACGAAGAACGAAGAAATGAAGAACAAGAAGACAACGAAGAACGAAGAAATGAAGAACAAGAAGACAACGAAGAACGAAGAAATGGAGACCAAATAGTCGAAGAAGGAAATACTAATGGTCACTACCTGAGAGATAGAGCACAACTGAATCCCCCTGCATGGCTAAAAGATTTTGAGGTAGCTTCTCTAACTCAAAAGGAGGCACTAGAGGGAACAGATGCAAAATCTTGGGAGGAAGCCATTTTGAGCGAAATAAAAGCTCATCTAAAAAATGAAACATGGAAAATTACGGAAAGAGTGGACGGAAAAAATGTCGTAGGAAACAGAATGGTGCTGAAAAACAAGTACAAAGAGAACGGCAAACTGGAGCGTCGGAAAGCACGGCTTGTCGCACAGGGATTTTCCCAACGCCCAGGAGTCGATTTCAGCGAAACCTATGCTCCCGTCGCTAAGCTCAGTTCCATCCGTCTTTTACTAGCGCAAGCAGTAGAGGAAAACATGTTCATTCACCAGTTGGACGTGTGCACAGCATATTTGAATGGCGAAATAACTGAAGACATATTCATGAAGCCACCAGACAAACTTGAAGTTTTTCTATCAAACATCATCTTACAAGAATGCGACTCAAAAGATCAAACTATACTGAATAAAGCCAAACAAATGCTCCACGACTACAGATCAATCCAAGGTGAAAAAGTATGCAAATTGCAGAAAGCTTTGTATGGATTGAAGCAGGCGGGACGACAATGGTTTCTGAAACTTGACTCAAAATTAAAAGAACTTGATTTCAAGCAATCCAGCGCTGACCCTTGCTTGTACATTCGCACGTCAAGGGGAGAAAAAGTGCTAATTTCTGTCTATGTTGATGACCTTTTGTTGGCGTCGAAGAGTGAAAGCCAATTAGACCAGCTAAAGAAAGAACTCAACAGCAAGTTCGAGATGCGGGACCTCGGTCCCCTCCACTATTGCCTCGGGATAGAGTTCAAAATGATAAAAGGAACCATCTCAGCAGAAAAAATATATAAAAGAAATTTTGAAAAAATACAACATGGAAGACAGCAATCCAGTCAAAACACCGATGACCCCGGGACTCAAGCTGGAAAAAATTTCAAACCCAGATCCAGTATATCCGTACCAGAACCTCATCGGTGCATTGATGTATCTTGCTGTTGCAACCAGGCCCGACATTTCTCATACTGTCAGCTTCTTGAGCCAATTCAACAACTGTTTTGGAAAGGAACATTGGTTAGCAGCAAAGAGAGTCCTGCGTTATCTGAAAGGAACGATGAACACGTCGCTCCAGTTCAGGAAGACAGGAAAACCTCTCAAAGGTTACGCCGATGCGAATTGGGGCTCGTGCTCTAATGATGGCCGCTCTTACACAGGTTTCTGTTTCACCTTTGGAGGAGCATGCGTCAGTTGGGAGTCACGCAAACAGCGCACCATAGCACTCTCGACCCAAGAAGCCGAATATATGTCATTGACTGAAGCCGCGAAAGAGGCTATGCATCTCCGACAGCTTTTGACTGATATGGGGAGCCCTCATGGACCTATTGAAATCTCGAATGACAATTTAGCGGCACAAGATCTCATCAAAAATGCTATAATAAGCTCAAAATCGAAACATATAAACATCAAAGAGCATTTTATTCGAGAGAAGGTCAAAAATGGTGAAATTGTTGTGTCCTACAAACCTTCTGCATCCATGGAGGCTGACATATTCACCAAAGGTCTACCCAGCCCTCGGCACGACGAACTTGCTAAAGCAATAGGGCTCGTCAATGGTGACTTAGTGAGTCAGGTCTATCGAGCGAAGGGGAGTGTTGGAATTGTGTAATCGTGACACTCGATATGACAACAAAAATGTGTTTTATTACTTGATGTTGTTACCACACAATGAACAAACATTCTCTTCACAAAAATATTATTCTCGCTAGAACTTTTGTTCGTGCATAAATTGTGAATATAATTTGCCTTTGCTAATTATCTATTTATTCAATCAGCTTCCACATATACATTTCTGTAGACCATCTAAATACTAATCTGTAACATCCCTGATAATTTCTTTGAAATCGGATAGCAAATGTAGAAATTATGGACGTTACCAGGAAATTCACGTTTGCGCATGCGCAGTGACTACTATCAGTCCGAAGTTGGTGATCTTCATAGGGGACCATCTACAACCTAATCCACATAATCCCTGAAAATTTCATCGAAATCGGGTAGAAAAAGTGGAAGTTATGGCCGTTACAAGGAAATTCACGTTTGCGCATGCGCAGTGGCTACTATCAATCCGAAGGTGATGATTTTCATAGGGGACTATCTAAATAGTAATCTGTAACATTCCTGAAAATTTCATTGAAATCGGATGGAAAATGTGGAAATTATGGCCGGTACAAGGAATTCACGTTTGCGCATGCGCAGTCGCTTCTATCAGTCCGGGGATGATGATTTTCATAGGGGACCGTCTACACACCAACCCGCACAATCCCTGAAAATTTCATAGAAATCAGACAATAACTTCGTATAGTTATGCGCGTTACAAGGAATTCATGACAGACGGACAGACAGACAGACACGGAACCAAAATTGTTCAGAAAGGTCTAAAACGCAAAACGCGAGTGAAAATTTTGATTTTGGAGAACTTTTTTTTTCGTCCTTGAAAAGTGAAAACAAAGCTTCCGCTACCTTGGTAGACTCGGAGGCAAAATTGGTGGGGTTGAAAGTTTCAAGAGTGCCCTAGCTCGAAAACTCTCGAAGTAAAGGTATTGTTTTTTCACCAATATAACAAGTATTGAATTTTTAGAATCGAATGAGACCACGCGGAGCTCTGTAGGACCAACCGTTCGCTCCCTATGAGAACTTAGGGGGTGGACTTGCGATAAATCAGAAATACGATTGTG
This sequence comes from Apolygus lucorum, assembly GCA_009739505.2. NCBI lineage: Eukaryota > Metazoa > Arthropoda > Insecta > Hemiptera > Miridae > Apolygus > Apolygus lucorum. Next base: position 54,605,323 of record CM019177.2, read on the forward strand.
AATCGCAAAAGAGGCCTAATCTCGGTTCAAATTTTAGCTGACCAAAATGAGTTCACTGTTCGCTTCTTCGAGTTGTATTCAGTTTTTCGTCCTTAGCAACCAGTAATCAAATTTCCTATTGAAGGCACCAATAACTCTTCATTTCTTCAAATGGAGTGTGAAGCGTTTATTTCTTCAAAATAAACTAGATTGTGAAGCCAGAATATCATTGGTAGGTGGTGGCAATTGTAAAACCGTGTTCTTTGCGGACGAGTGATCTATATCGATGCCTTAAAGCACAAAAGCGCTATGTCCATCCATCTTCCAAATTTTTTATTTCTGAAAAACTCAAATTCAACAAAACTACTATTACTGAGCTTCTTGACGATTATAGCTTGAAAATATGTTGAAGAATTGAAGATTTTAGTGTGGTAAGCAATTATTTTAGAAATTATGCAGTGGTGGAAATTTTCTTTTGCGTTTTTCTGAAAACCCCGTTTTTGGACATAGCGCCTTTGTGCTATAAGGTATCGATGTAGAAATATTAAACCTTTGTAAACAACACGATAATTATGTTGTACAAGGGACTAGTACAGTCCGTGTTGAGCTTTGGTATACTTTGGTGGGGTAATGCATTCAGCAGTGTTTTGGAACCGGTCAGAGTGATGCAAAAATCAATTTTGAAGGTTCTCCTCAAGAAACCCCGTAGATTCCCTAGTGCTGAGTTGTTTGAAGTGGCCAAAGTTTTTACACTTAAACAATTATACATAAAGCACGCCTTAATGTATTTCCACAAGCATCCTTATACAGGGTGTCTACCATTTGGATGGACCAAACTTCAAGGATCGATTCTACAACTCATTCGCAACAAAAAATGTCTCTTAGCAATATTTTCTTAACCCACTCAAAATTCTTTTTTTTTCCACTTAAAAGTTTTTATTCGTATTTTCGACCTTGCAGCACTAAAATGGTCATAACTCCCTTAAATTCTCATGCTACTTCAAATCTGAGTACACCGTTGGGCAGAGCGTTATATTTTCAATTCATTTAGTGGGGAACCCAGTTTCTTAAAGCCGTTTGTAAAAGTAAAAAAATAAATCAAAGTCAACATTTATAATTTTTTTCGAAAATTGCCATTTTCAGGCTAACGATTCCCCCGTAAAAAATACCGCTATCGTGGTGCACTCAACGGGAAAAACTACCCAAAGATCTCACCTTTCCAAGGGTATATCAGTTTTAAGGTTTAAGAGGAAAGTTTCCTGAAAAAATTGAGTTTTATGCGGAAAAACGTGCTTCTTTAGGCATATTCCGCTAGAGAGTCGACTAAGTATTATTGCCTTCACTTTTCAAGGATTGCAATAAAAAGTCCATAAAATTACATTTCTATTCGTATATTACGTTTTGGACATTCCTGAACAATTTTGGTAGGTACCGTGTCTGTCGGTCTGTCTGTCTGAAAGTCCTTGCAGATGGCAAAAGCAATACGAAGCTACTGTCCGATTTCGATGTAATTTTCGGCAATGTTCTCCATAAAAATCAAAGTCAAAGCAATTAATTTTCAAAATCAGATTAAAAAATTTTAATTGAAAAAAAAATAGAAATTACCATTTTTTGGTTTATTATTTTCAATAACAAGCCTTTGGACTCGAGTAAGAAAAAAAAGTGAACCCCCCTCAAAATTGTTTTATTGTAAGCCCGTAATAAGTAGCGCTATCGCGGGGCCACTCAATGGCCAAAACTACCCCGGGATCACATCTTTTAACATGTTTAATGTTTTAGGGCTGGGGGTCATTCTGTGAATTCCGACACGCAAATTTGCAACGGGCAAAACTATACTAACCTGTGGTCCGATTTTGATGAAATTTTCAGGGATTGTGCGGGTTAGGTCCTAGACGGTCCCCTATAAATTTCAGCACCTTCGGACCAATAGGAGCGAGTGCGCATGCGCAAACGTGAATTTCCTGGGACCTCGGTTTCTCGGTTTCTAATGAACCGATTTTGCTCAAATTTGGAGGTTAGTTAGGGACTAACTTCTAAGAGACACCCTATGAGTTTCAATCAAATTGGTCAAGCAATAGCCGCTGCGCATGCGCGAACTTTAAATTTATTGTTACAACCAAAACTCCGCAACTATTCAACCGATTTCGATGAAATTTTCAGGGATTGTGTGGGTTAGGTCCTAGACGGTGGACCGCTAATATTTTGGTATTCAATAACTCTTTGAATCATAATTTTTTCGCCAACTGATTCTATACGTCCATGTTACAATGAGTGAGGAAGCTATACTGCCCACCCAACTTGGCAGACTTTTTTCTCTCCTATTCAACGCAGGAAGGTGAAATTTGAGAGGCAGGGTCAATGGAGAATGCTGAAGGCGCCTGAGTGGTCACTGATCGGCTGAGTGAGCTCCAAGGCCATTTTCTCTCCTGTTGAACGCAGGAAGCTAAAATTTGAGAAGCAGGGTCAATGGAGAATGCTGAAGGCGCCTGAGTGGTCACTGATCAGCTGAGTGACCTCCAAGGCCATTTTCTCTCCTGTTGAACGCAGAAAGCTGAAATTTGAGAGGCAGGGTCAATGGAGAATGCTGAAGGCGCCTGAAGGGTGACTGATCAGCTGAGTGAGCTCCAAAGCCATTTTCTCTCCTGTTGAACGCAGGAAGCTGAAATTTGAGAAGCAGGGTCAATGGAGAATGCTGAAGGCGCCTGAGTGGTCACTGATCAGCTGAGTTTCTCCCTTGCGAGGGAAAAACATTAAACATGATTTAATGTTTTTCCCTCGCAAGGGAGAAATTGAACATTATACATTATGTCTTCGTAGTAAATGTTTCGAATCGAGTGTGAAGCGTTTAGTTCTTTCTAATAAACTTGTGAAGCCATTATAGTGTGGTAGGTAGTACCTACCAATAGTTGGTAGGTAAAAAAAAATTGGTAGGTAAAAACAATGTTTGTAGGTAAAAAACGCTGCAAATCATTGCTCACTGATCAGATCACTGATCAGCTGAGTGAGCTCCGAATTTCCAATCGAGTCTGAAGCGTTTAATTCTTTCTAATAAACTTGATTGTGAAGGTGTGAAGCCAGTATGGTGTGGTAGGTAGTACCTAGCTGGTAGGTAAAAAAAAGTTGGTAGGTAAAAAAAATGTTGGTGGGTAAAAAACGCTGCAAATCATTGCTCAAAGGCTTCTTCACTCTTCAGATCACTGATCAGCTGAGTGAGCTCCGAAGCCATTTTTTACGTTAAGAATCAGTTTTTCGTTTAATTAGTATAAATATCATGAAATTGACTTTTTGTAGCAGAAGAACAACTTGAAAAGTTTCATTGACAGTATTACTCGTTCATTGTACCTACCAACACTTTCTACCAACGTTACAATGCCACTTTTTTCTGCTAAATGTTCTTTAATTTTATTTTAGTTCCATTTTTAAAATCAAAATGAACGTTTTTTCCGTTGAGTGGCCCACGATAGCACAACTTATTCCAGGTTAACAGTAAACCTAAAAAATGGTGATTTCTAAAAAAAATAAAATTTTTGAATTTGATTTTGAAAATTTAATGCTTTGACTTTGATTTTTATGGAGAACATCGCCGAAAATTACATCGAAATCGGACAGTAGCTTCGTATTGCTTTTGCCATCTGCAAGGACTTTCAGACAGACAGACCGACAGACACGGTACCTACCAAAATTGTTCAGGAATGTTCAAAACGTAATATACGAATAGCAATGTAATTTTGTGGACTTTTTATTACAATCCTTGAAAAGTGAAGGCAATAATACTTGGTCGACTCTCTAGAGGAAAGAAGCACGTTTTTCCGCATAAAACTCAATTTTTTCAAGAAACTTTCCTCTTAAACCTTAAAACTGATATACCGTTGGACAGGTGAGATCTTTGGGTAGTTTTACCGGTTAAGTGCACCACGATAGCGGTATTTTTTTACGGGGGAATCGTTAGCCTGAAAAATGGCGATTTTCGAAAAAAATTATAAATGTTGACTTTGATTTATTTTTTTACTTTTACAAATGGCTTTAAGAAACTGGGTTCCCCACTAAATGAATTGGAAATTTAATGCTCTGCCCAACGCTGTACTCAGATTCGAAGTAGCATGAGAATTTAAGGGAGTTATGACCATTTTAGTGCTGCAAGGTCGAAAATACGAATAAAAACTTTAAAGTGGAAAAAGAAGAATTTTGAGCGGGTTAAGAAAAAATTGCTAGGAGACATTTTTTGTTGCAAATGAGTTGTGTAATCGATCCTTGAAGTTTAGTCCAACCAAATGGTAGACACCCTGTATAGTGGTAGCCCAACAGAATAAAACCAGCTAGCTATGCATTGAGGCTTACCACTCAAGCAGTCAAATCCGCACCACCCAGTCGTCTACCCGTCATCTACATCATAATTTGCCATTAATTTTGCGATCAATTCCCCCCTCTCTAGCTAACCCTCACTCCATTAACAAATCGACATTTAAAAAACAGGTACATCAATTTCTCATCTCCGCCGAACCATCTTTATTAGATTCAATGACCACCAGCATCTACAAGTTTTAATTTTCCCTACATCTTTACGGTGCAACATATATACAGGGTGTTTCACGAAAAGGTTACACCCCCCTTCATTTCCGCAAAATACAACGTAAAAAATTCCGACCAACGCAATTCTTCATGATTTTTTGTGAGGATCTCAGGAAAAATACTTGTGCGCAATTGACACTAACTTCATTTTTTCAAATGGAACTCCCCTTTTTCATTACACATTCGGATTCTCCGTCAAATTTCATGAGAAATTCATACCCATATCGGTTTGTTTTATTGCGCGCAACCTGGCTTTTAGAACGCTCTAAGTTACGCAACTCCACCATTGCACAAAAATTAGATTTTGGAGAACCCTTAGTGTGGCACATGTTTTTTCATCATTTTTTAACGCTGAATCACAGGGTGTCATCCGTTTTGAGAAAAACCAAGATTTAAGAGGAAAAATTAACATTTCTTTCACAAAAACATCAGTTTTGAGGTCGAAATCATGTTTATTTTTTATTTTCTCACCTCCTTTTGAACCACGGGCTTGGGGCCGTCTACGGTGGAGTTAAAAATAAAAACTGACAGCATGATCATGCTTGAACTGAATAAAATTACCTAAAAACTCATACCGATTTAAAAAGAGCGATTTTTTCACTAAAAACAACCGAATTTTTGGCCGCTATTTTGAAAAATTCCAGTCAAATTGAAAAACGGATGTCACCATGTGATTTAGTGTTAAAAAATGATGAAAAAACATGTGCCACACTAAGGGTTCTCCAAAATCTAATTTTTGTGCAATTGTGGAGTTGCGCAACTTAGAGCGTTCAAAAAGCCAGGTTGCGCGCAATAAAACAAATCGATATGGGTATGAATTTCTCATGAAATTTGACGGAGAATCCGAATCTGTAATAAAAAAGGGGGGTTCCATTTGAAAAAATGAAGTTAGTGTCAATTGCGCACGATTGCGCGCAACTTTTTTGCGCAAAAGTATTTTTCCTGTGATCCTCACACAAAATCATGAAGAATTGCGTTGGTCGGAATTTTTTACGTTGTATTTTGCGGAAATGAAGGGGGGTGTAACCTTTTCGTGAAACACCCTGTATGTAGCCGCCCCCAGATAGCCTAGATCTATCCCGAGTAGGGATCTCCATGTCATGCACCCTGGGAGAAGAGTGGCGAGGACCTTGGGTTCTCCCTAGATACTTCTTCAATCGTCAGTCGGGCTCAGGACGAGCTAGTGAACTGAGCTCAAGGGGAGTTTGACGGTCTAGAGCTATGTAATCGATTTATAATCCGTTTTGAACCAAGTTATTGTAGAATACAGTTGTTCCTTTATACGCGAGTGATTTATGATCCTGACAACCAACTGGAAGAAGAGGAAATACCGGAGAATGGAATAAGAGGTATCCCATCTCCATCGTACATTATTTTCTTAAATAGTATTTTACAAAATCATACTGTACTCTTTTTTATAGTATTTAGGTAGATAACTACAAGTTCATATTTACAAGTTTAGGTGAGCAGCCCCCCCCCCCCCCTTGGCACAGATCGTTGATCTATGAGGGGGGGGGGTAGTTTCCACTACTATATTATTTTGTTTTGGACCATTTTTGCCGTCTGCATGGAAATAAACTTATTTCATTTCATTTGTGTAATAATTTGCAGAGTGGTTTCGTAAAATATCGACAAACCTGAATAGCGGCGGTCGTCATCTTCGTGATTCCTGTAGCCCTTCTTCCCAGGCCTCTGAGCGGGCTTCAGCGGGCGCCGCTCCCTGTCGTCGTCGAAGGGCCTCACGGCCGGCGCTTCGGCCGCGTTGACCGCCTCCTCGCCGCCCTTCGCCTCCTCGTCGCCTCCTTTCGCGGGCGCCTCGTGGTTCCTCGAGTCGCTCTCTTTCGGCGGCTCGCTCGCCCAGAACTCGTCGCTCGGCGGCGGAGGGAGGAGGCGGCGCTCCGGCTCGGGAGCCCAGAAGTCGTCGTTGGCGGAGCTCCACAACGTCATTCCGCCGCCCGGCATGAAGTTCGACCACGTCATCCCCCGCCTGTCACGTTCGACATCTGCTGTCAAACAAGACATTCGCCACAGTCAAAATAATGTTACCTTGAAATAAGATTACGCGACTATCAAATTTCTCAAAAATGTTAATTTTTTCGCCAACTGATTCTATAGGTCCATGTTACTATGAGTGAGGAAGCTATACTGCCCACCCAACTTGGAAGACTTTTTTTTTATTCTAAAGGTATCGTCCCTAACTTTGGGAGGTTACTTGCGTAACTTCATTTTCGCAAAGGGGAAAACGCATGCATCTAAATTACATGCAGTTTGGTCAAGTAGCATTGAAGGTCCATCTGAGCCAAGAGGACCGATCGTAAGCCCCCCCCCCCCCCCCTACTTTAAGAAACGTGTTTCAACAGGATAAATTTGGATATAAAAGTTCCTGTAAACAACCTCAACAACACTTCCAAATCCAGCAACAACCATCGAGCAAACTACCACCGATACCTATATTTCAAGTGAATTCTTCATTTAACGCCGAATTGTTAAAGCGGCCATATCGAAGCTATGTCCATCCATCATTCATATCTTTAATTTTTTTTTTAATTTCATAAAAACCCTCATTCAACAAAACTATTATTGGCTTTCTTGGTGATTATAGCTTGAAATTTTTTTGAAGAAATTAAAGAGTTTAGTGTAATAAGCCATTGTTCTAGGAATTGTGCACTGGTGATGACTTCTCTTGCGTTTTTCTCAAAACTCTGTTTTTGGACATTGCTCCTTTGTGCTTTAAGGTATCGATATTCTAACACCTAGAAAACAATGCAGCGAATCATTACTAATTCAGGTGTCTTTAAAATGGGTACCTCAAGCTTAGTAATTTCTGAAATTACAAAAAAAAAAGTATTGTCATTTGGACATCCCCCTAAAAAAAATTCTATCTTAAGATAAGCCAGTAAGTACGTAATGTTTCAAAATAAAGTATAAAACGCAGGAAGAATTTAAATTTTTCTAAAAATTGATCAGCCACCCCTTCCAACTAAATTTTCACTAACCCGCAACACTGCGGTACCTTGCGAGTAGTCCATCCCAGTATATTGAAGTCGCTTTCAATTATGGCTCAAATTAAATCGGTTAATTGCTGATATTTTTACAATTTCAATGTTTACATAAACATTCAAGTAACTTCAAACTAGTTGAAAGTTTTCGGCTATTGGCATATAGCCATATATTTTAGCGCTAACATTCCCATATAATATAACAAATGGAAGCTGTTAGAACGTTTTACAATTTTCCTGCTATGTATTTCTGAAAAATTCCTAACCCTTTAGGTGTTGAATTAATGTTTAACATCCCATTAGGTGTTAAATTATGATTGGGAAAGTAGTGCGAATACGCCATCAAGTAGTATGTACCTACGAATTATATTTTTTAAAACCACAGTACAAGTGAGGCCTAGAAACGGGTTCCATCGTTTGATAATTTTAGGTAGCTTGTTACAGCAGTTCGTTTGATTGCATTAAAATATAGTGGCGTCGTATCGAGATTGGAGTCCCGGAAATCCTCCTCCCTCGTTCGCGTTGCGTTTTGGGGGAAACGTGCAGAAAGGCTCATTCTCCCACTCATTGAAGGCCGTTACCTGAAGGCGATCACTTCTGCCGACAGCGTTACCTTGTTTAAGGAGGCAATCCTAAAAAGAAAAAGATTTGCTAAATAATTGTACATAATTAAAACGTTTGATCTAGATCAGCGACGATGACCACAATCAGTGGGTCTACCATGTGACGGAGGTGGGCCCTGCGACCCCCACGAGCCCTACATCTCCAAAAAAACGTCTGCCAAGTGGGTGTGGCACATAGCTTCCTCGTTTCCATAACCCGATTGTATAGATGATCCGATGCATAGTAGTTAATCTCAAAACATCAAAACAAGTTAATCAGTATCATCCCTGAAAATTTCATTGAAATCGTACGGAAAATGTAGAAGTTATGGCCGTTACAAGGAATTCACGTTTGCGCATGCGCAGTGGCTACTATCAGTCCGAAGGTGGTGATTTTCATAGGGGACCATCTAAATACTAGTCTGTAACATCCCTGACAATTTCTTTGAAATCGGATAGCAAATGTAGAAGTTATGGCCGTTACAAGGAATTCACGTTTGCGCATGCGCAGTCGCTTCTTCTATCAGTCCGGGGATGATGATTTTCATAGGGGACCGTCTACACACCAACCCGCACAATCCCTGAAAATTTCATTGAAATTGAAATAACTTCGTATAGTTATGCGCGTTACAAGGAATTCATGACAGACAGACAGACAGACACTGAACCAAAATTGTTCAGAAAGGTCTAAAACGCAAAACGCGAGTGAAAATTTTGATTTTGGAGAACTTTTTTTTCCGTCCTTGAAAAGTGAAAACAAAGCTTCCCAATCCTTGGTAGACTCGGAAGCAAAAATCTCAACGAGAATGTACATGGATTTAAGTTTGAAATAATAAACGTCTGCCAAGTGGGTGTGGCACATAGCTTCCTCGTATCCATAACCCGATTATATAGATGATCCGATGCATAGTAGTTGTGATGATACTATCACTCAAGGACGGATGACACTTCCTGGCTAGGGGAGGAGAGGGGTCGAGGGGCGATAAGTCAGTATAATCGCGATCGCGGCTCGATGTCCCTGTTCCCCAAGTCCGGCCCGCTTCACGTAAGTTATTATTGAATATACCTCCTTCATTCCCGTCAGATTACGTGTCTTATTTCTCCCCAATTTCCAAGTAATTAGATCTCCGACTGGAGATCATTACATGGTAGCAGAGCGTGGCTCCTGTATGCATCGGATCATCTATATAATCGGGTTATGGATACGAGGAAGCTATGTGCCACACCCACTTGGCAGACGTTTTTTTGGAGATGTAGGGCTCGTGGGGGTCGCAGGGCCCACCTCCGTCACATGGTAGACCCACTGATTGTGGTCATCGTCGCTGATCTAGATCAAACGTTTTAATTATGTACAATTATTTAGCAAATCTTTTTCTTTTTAGGATTGCCTCCTTAAACAAGGTAACGCTGTCGGCAGAAGTGATCGCCTTCAGGTAACGGCCTTCAATGAGTGGGAGAATGAGCCTTTCTGCACGTTTCCCCCAAAACGCAACGCGAACGAGGGAGGAGGATATCCGGGACTCCAATCTCGATACGACGCCACTATATTTTAATGCAATCAAACGAACTGCTGTAACAAGCTACCTAAAATTATCAAACGATGGAACCCGTTTCTAGGCCTCACTTGTACTGTGGTTTTAAAAAATATAATTCGTAGGTACATACTACTTGATGGCGTATTCGCACTACTTTCCCAATCATAATTTAACACCTAATGGGATGTTAAACATTAATTCAACACCTAAAGGGTTAGGAATTTTTCAGAAATACATAGCAGGAAAATTGTAAAACGTTCTAAATAACCTGTGTCGTGCGGGTGCAGTCTGACTGCTCCGATCAGTTTAGCACACACAGAGGCCTCAGGCAGGGGGATGGATTGGCGTGCCTTCTCTTCAACTTGGCATTGGAGAGGGCAGTAAAAAAGTCCAAAATACAGGTTGGCGGCACAATTGCCAACCGGTCAGTGCAACTGCTGACCTATGCAGACGATATAGACCTTGTGGGTCGTTCACTAGGAGCGATAAGAGAGGCACATGGGGATTTGGTCAGAGAAGCAACTGCCATGGGACTTGAGATAAACCAGCACAAGACAAAGTACATGCGAACCAATGCTCCAGTAAACCATGACCAAAGTATTAGCATCGGTGAACACAGATTTGAGTGGGTCGACGAATTCATATATCTGGGAACCCAAATCAATGCAGATAATCGAATGAAACCCGAAATAAGAAGAAGAATTCTTGCAGCAAACCGAGCATATTTTGGTCTCCTGAAGCACATGAAGAGCAGACTCCTCACTCGTTGTACTAAGCTGCGACTGTACAAAACGCTAATTAGACCTGTGCTAACATATGGATCAGAGTGCTGGACACTCTCCGTGCATGACGAGGCAGCGCTGCAGCGGTTTGAGCGTAGTGTTCTGCGAAGGATTTTTGGAGCCGTACGAGATGGACCGATCTGGAGGAAACGAACCAACCGCGAAATAATGCTGCTATACGGGGAAAGAGACGTGGTTCACTTCATTCGGATTGGTCGGCTTCGTTGGGCCGGGCATGTGGTTCGTATGGACCAACAGCAGATTCCTAAAAGAATGATGAACGAGGAGCTTCATCGGACTCGACGGTTGGGAAGGCCGAGGTTGAGATGGCTCGATGGCGTGGCACAGGATGCTCGCAGCATTCTGGGCGTACGCGACTGGAAGACGACTGCGCTGAACCGAGACGCATGGAAGAAACTGTTGAAGGAGGCCATGATCCCACGAGGATTGTAGCGCCAATAAAGAAGAAGAAGAATCTCGATACGACGCCACTATATTTTAATGCAATCAAACGAACTGCTGTAACAAGCTACCTAAAATTATCAAACGATGGAACCCGTTTCTAGGCCTCACTTGTACTGTGGTTTTAAAAAATATAATTCGTAGGTACATACTACTTGATGGCGTATTCGCACTACTTTCCCAATCATAATTTAACACCTAATGGGATGTTAAACATTAATTCAACACCTAAAGGGTTAGGAATTTTTCAGAAATACATAGCAGGAAAATTGTAAAACGTTCTAACAGCTTCCATTTGTTATATTATATGGGAATGTTAGCGCTAAAATATATGGCTATATGCCAATAGCCGAAAACTTTCAACTAGTTTGAAGTTACTTGAATGTTTATGTAAACATTGAAATTGTAAAAATATCAGCAATTAACCGATTTAATTTGAGCCATAATTGAAAGCGACTTCAATATACTGGGATGGACTACTCGCAAGGTACCGCAGTGTTGCGGGTTAGTGAAAATTTAGTTGGAAGGGGTGGCTGATCAATTTTTAGAAAAATTTAAATTCTTCCTGCGTTTTATACTTTATTTTGAAACATTACGTACTTACTGGCTTATCTTAAGATAGAATTTTTTTTAGGGGGATGTCCAAATGACAATACTTTTTTTTTGTTTTTTTGTAATTTCAGAAATTACTAAGCTTGAGGAACCCATTTTAAAGACACCTGAATTAGTAATGATTCGCTGCATTGTTTTCTAGGTGTTAGAATATCGATACCTTAAAGCACAAAGGAGCAATGTCCAAAAACAGAGTTTTGAGAAAAACGCAAGAGAAGTCATCACCAGTGCACAATTCCTAGAACAATGGCTTATTACACTAAACTCTTTAATTTCTTCAAAAAAATTTCAAGCTATAATCACCAAGAAAGCCAATAATAGTTTTGTTGAATGAGGGTTTTTATGAAATTAAAAAAAAATTAAAAATATGAATGATGGATGGACATAGCTTCGATATGGCCGCTTCAACAATTCGGCGTTAAATGAAGAATTCACTTGAAATATAGGTATCGGTGGTAGTTTGCTCCATGGTTGTTGCTGGATTTGGAAGTGTTGTTGAGGTTGTTTACAGGAACTTTTATATCCAAATTTATCCTGTTGAAACACGTTTCTTAAAGTAGGGGGGGGGGGCTTACGATCGGTCCTCTTGGCTCAGATGGACCTTCAATGCTACTTGACCAAACTGCATGTAATTTAGATGCATGCGTTTTCCCCTTTGCGAAAATGAAGTTACGCAAGTAACCTCCCAAAGTTAGGGACGATACCTTTAGAATAAAAAAAAGTCTTCCAAGTTGGGTGGGCAGTATAGCTTCCTCACTCATTGTAACATGGACGTATAGAATCAGTTGGCGAAAAAATTATGATTCAAAGAGTTATTGAATACCAAAATATTGGCGATAATATGCGGGATAGGGTTGCAGGTATTAATGTTTATAATATTTTTATAATTTTTATAAGGTATTATAGTTTATAATATTTTGTATTTTCAACGTAGAATTTTATTTAGCGGTCCACCGTCTAGGACCTAAACCACACAATCCCTGAAAATTTCATCGAAATTGGTTGAATATTTGCGGAGTTTTGGTTGTAACAATAAATTTAAAGTTCGCGCATGCGCAGCGGCTATTGCTTGACCAATTTGATTGAAACTTATAGGGTGTCTCTTAGAAGTTAGTCCCTAACTAACCTCCAAATTTGAGCAAAATCGGATCATTAGAAACCGAGGTTCCAGGAAATTCACGTTTGCGCATGCGCACTCGCTCCTATTGGTCCGAAGGTGCTGAAATTGATAGGGGACCGTCTAGTACCTAACCCGCACAATCCCTGAAAATTTCATCAAAATCGGACCACAGGTTAGTATAGTTTTGCCCGGGACAAGGATTGACCACAGACAGACCGACAGACAGACAGACACGGAACCAAAATTGTTCGGGAAGCTCTAAAACGCAAAAAGCAAGTAGAAATTTTGATTTTGGAGGACATTTTTTTTTTTTTTTCACTTCTTTCACGAATACAAAGCTTCCCTACCTTCGGTAGTGGGGAAGCAAAACAACTTTTGGCAGCGGCTTGTACGGTGGATTCGTGACCTCACTGTCTATCGCGCTTATGGGGGAGGGGGGTGTCAGTTAACTTCATTCGAAGTTTTGGGGCTTCATTCGAAGTTTTGGGGTTCAGTCGAATAAGGACCTCTTTAATCAATGGCATAATTAATCATAACAATAATTAATGATGATAATAATAATAATAACAATAATTAATGGCATCTTTAATCGTCAGTCTCCTTCTCCCCCCCCCCCCCCCCCGAGTTAGAACTCTCTCTATATGATTTCTGGAGTTGGGCAGATCTGGTAGGGACCTATGAGCATTATGAATGCTCCTCTTTCGACAGTCGTATGACAGAACATTTCAACGTAAGAAAATTTCACGTTTAAATATTATGTTGGAATACTTACTCGATGGGAGCAGAGTTGATGAACGCATCGTTAGCTCAATCGTAAGCATTATACGAGTAATCAGAAGAGCGCAAAAATCTAAGAGTCGGAAGAAAAACGTTTTCGAGCCAATGTGATGTCAGCGAGTAGGAATTATTGTTTGATTTTGATGATTCCGGCGGCAAGATTTCAGTTTTTCAATTCCCTAGGGCCGTGCACTAAATAATTTCTAAAATCCTTTGAAATTTCAATAATAGGTACAACTTTTTTGTTTTTACCCCTTTGATTTCGCGAAATACTGACACGCAACGAAGAACGAACAGCGACTGACTGAGACCATGAGATCCAGGCGCCTGTAATTAACGAGGTATGCAAGCCAGCAATGACTGTCAGCTCTGATGGGCCGTAGTATAATTTTCAAGGAACAATTAGCGGTGAAAGTCGGAGATTGCGACGATCACGCGATATTACATTTTGGACGAAATTTTGAACTCAATTGAAGGTATGATGAAGACGTCTTACAACGGAAGCGATTTCATAATATTACAGTTTGATCAGATTCCAAAAAGAAGTCCCCAAGTGAGTGTGACACCTTCCTCGTATTCATAACCCGATTGATCGGATGCATGATAGCTAATTTCAAAACATCAATCTCTAAGTACCTCCCACTACCATGACATGACATGACATGACGACATTTATAGGGAACCATCCAAAGTCTGAACCACATAACCCCTGCGAATCATATCGATATCGAAAAGAAACATGATATTATGGTCTCGACAAAGTTTTTACATTAGATTTTACCAATTAGCATTGACCACTTAGCAATTGACCAAGTTTTTACCACTTAGCATTGACCGATTTTGATGAAATTTGGTATGTAGGCTCCATTTTGGGTCTAGTTGTGCCCCGAAGATTTTGGTTGATGTAGATCACTTATAAGGGTTCAAAAATGAATTTTGAAATTTTGAAAACGCTTTAACTCAAAAAAATTGTATACCAAGGTATTGTTTTTCCATCAATTTAAGATAGTATAGAATTTTTTGAGACCACGCGGAGCTTTGTAGGACAAACCGTTTGTTCTTTACGAGAACTTAAGAGTTGGATTTAGGATAAATCAGAAACACGAGTGTGAATCGCAAAAGAGGCCTAATCTCCGTTCAAATGTTAGCTGACCGAAATGCGATCGATGTTTTTCTTCAAGTTGGTTGGTGGTAACAATGGAAAAGCCTTGTTCTTTGCAGACGGGTGATCCTTATAGGAAAATAATAAACCTTTGTGTAATAATTTGCAGCGTTTTAAGCCTTGAATAAACTTCCGCCATCTTGGTAGACTCGGAAGCAATAATCTACAACTAATCTACAACTAATTTGCAAAAAAAGGGGGGTTTGCTTCCGAGTCTACCAAGGTAGCTTGTTTCACTTTTCAAGGTTTAAAAAAAAATGATCTCGAAAATCAAATTTTCAACACGCGTTAGACGTTTCAGATCTTCCTGAACAAATTTGGTTCCGTGTCTGTCTGTCTGTGTGTCTGTCATGAAATCCTTGTAACGCGCATAACTATACGAAGTTATTGTCCGATTAAATGTTCAGGGATTGTGCGGGTTGGCGTGATGGTCCCCTGTGAAAATGATTACCCCCGGACTGATAGTAGCCGCTGCGCATGCGCAAACGTGAAATCCTTGCCACAGCCATAACTTCCACATGTTTCATTCGATTTCGGTGCAATTTTCAGGGATTGTGCGGATTGGCGTGTAGATATTCCCCTATTAAAATCATGAACCCAAACTGAAAGTATTTTGTGCGCATGCGCAAACGTAAAATTCTTGTAACAGCCATAGCTTCTGCATTTTCCAACAATATTCAGAGATTGTGCGGGTTGACATGTAGAGTCCCCTATGAGGGTAGTGGAAGGTACTTAGAGATTGATGTTTTGAGATCAACTACTGTGCATCGGACCATCTATACAATTAATTAGAGTTAATGATACGAGGAAGCTATGTGCCAGACCCACTTGGCAAACTTTTTTTATTCGTTAAATCCAAATTTTTTTATATTTTTTATTTTCATTTTTTATATTTTTATAGAGTAGGAGGTCTGAAATGAGTTGATATACAAACTCCTTCCTCTGTGACCAACAAGATCTATTGTGGAGTGCCTCAGGGCTATGTTAGCCCACTAAGAAGGGTTTACTGAACACCCCTTCTCCCCACCTTTTGGCAAAGCAGAGAAGATCGGTGTATGCCGCCATAGAGATGGTGTCAGGAGCTAAGACATCACTTCCGAGGATTGTGTATCTAGACACTTTCCTTAGTTACCATGGACCGATTTTGATGAAATTTGCTATATGAGCCCCATTTGGAGTCTAGTTGTGTCCCGAAGCCTTTGGTTTATGTCAGTCACTTCCTAGGAAATAGGAGCTATAATATTCAAAATGCCCAACCTCGAAAACTCTCGATATAAAGATATTGTTTGTTCACCGAATTAAACTAGAATTAATTTTTAGAATCGAATGGAGACCCAGAGCTCTGCGGGACAAACCGTTCGCTTCCAATGAGGACTTGAGGGTTGGACTTGCAATAAATCAGAAACACGAGTGAGAATCGCAAAAGGTTGTTCACTGCCTGAAATAAGCCTGATCTCCGTTCGAATTTCAGCTGATCAAATTCTTTGGACGGAGGTAGCCAGTTCGGAACTGGTTCGTTTCTTCGAACAGAGTTTTTAGTCACACGGTTGGGCTTCCTCAGCAACCAAAATCCAAATTTCGTTATGAACTCACTCCCCTCAACTCCTCAAGATAACGATGTTTGACTGGTAGGTACTGTTTGTTTAAAAAAAAAAAAAAACTTGGGCTTAAACCTACGGTTCCACAGTCAGATCATTTAATCATGATTGATTTCGCGCCATTTGTTTCCACTAACAATATTTTTTAAATGTTTATTTCACAACAAATGTGAATAAATATATTACAGTAGTATAACGAACGTGGCAACGCTTTTGGTTTATTATTTTCAATAATGAACCGTTGGAATCGACCAAGAAAAAAAAGTTTTTAACACCCCCTCAAAATTTGATGGTTTACGTTTCAAGGTACGTAGAATCCAAAAATCGAATAAAAATTTGGCCGTCCGTCCGCCGTACGCCGTACGCGGCACTTTTGCCCTTTAGCATTGACCGATTTTGATGAAATTTGGTATGTAGGCTCCATTTGGGGTCTAGTTGTGCCCCGAAGATTTTGGTTGATGTATGTCACTTCTAAGGGTACCAAAATCAATTTTGAAATTTTGAAAACGCCCTAACTCAAAAAATTGTGATATAAAGGTATTTTTTTCCTTCAATTTAAGATTCTATAGAATTTTTAGAATTTTTTGAGACCACGCGGAGCTCTGTAGGACAAACCGTTCGCTCCCTACGAGAATTTAAGGGTTGGACGTACGATAAATCAGAAACACGAGTGTGAATCGCAAAAGAGGCCTAATCTCCGTTCAAATTAAAGCTGACCGAAATGCGATCGATGTTTTTCTTCATGTTGGATGGTTGGTGGCTTTGCAGACGAGTGATCTATATAGAAAAATAAAAAATAATAAACTATTGTGTAATAATCTGCAGCGTTTTTTGAGTCGTGACGTGACGATCAGTCAAAAGCGACGGTCGGAAAAACAATGGAAACCTCCTTTAAATCAATATTAAATGATAATAAACTTGACATAATAAACCGTAGTGTAAAAATTTGCAGCGTTTAACTTTTATTTGAGTAAAAATGTCTGCCAAGTGGGTGTGGCACATAGCTTGCTCGTATCCATAACCCGATTGTATAGATGATCCGAAGAATATGAATTTTTTTTATTTGTCGTATAACAATAAATGTGCATTGACGATGGTCAAAAATCTTGAAGACTAAAATTAACAACAAAACAATGTGATACAACAAATAGTGAAACAACAACTTAGTGAATAAAAGGAAAGGGCCGGCTAAATACGAGAAAAAAATAACTAAAAAGCCACCATCGCACAAAGGCAGCAAAGCATGGCCAGGAGATAACCAGCCGGGCTCGGACCCACCCACGATGGCGGTTCCCGACATACGCCCTTAAGGACAATGGCAGAAAACCAACAAGGGGGCCGCCCCAGGGCCGACCTGGACACAAAGTTAGCATAGTAGCTAATCTCTAAGTACCTTGAACTAACCTCACAGGGGACCATCAGATGGTGTAGATTCTACACTAACTCACTCAATTAGTGTACTTTGAAGGAGGACGAATTGAAGGTACTCACCGTTCTGGGGGGCGAAGGGGTGAGCACTGACGGCACTCACGAACAAAAGAACTGCGTGCACCAACATGTCAAGCGGCAAAGTGGCTGCGGAGACGGCGGGGGTGACTTCTTATAGCGACTTGCGGAGGAGGTTCATCGGGATGCGGAGGACGTCCTCCTGGCGTCCTGCCCGCGGCGTCCCGCCCTCCCCAGAGAGTCCTCCCAGTTCTCGCCGCTCTCCGCAACATCCCGAAATTGGAGTACATCTTGATTCGTGAGACTCAAATCGAACCTTCCGAGCCTACGAAGAAAAACGCTGCAAATTATTACACAAAGGTTTATTTTTTCTGTATATAGATCACTCGTCTGCAAAGAACACGGCTGTGACATTGTCACCACCTACCAGCCATAGGTTTTTTGTTTATATAGCATGAAAAGTCAAGCTAAATGAAACCTTTTCAAAGTCAAATGAAACATTTTCCAAGTCTAATGAAACCTTTTCTAAATGAAATGAAACCTATGGAGAAAATGAGTGAAATGAGGTACCTAAATAGGTGGATACTCTGCAAATTTCAGATCGATGCAATTGTACCTGTCGTACAAAGAAGTTGCCAAAATGAAAATTCAATGAATTTTAGACGTAAGATTATCGAAGAAGATCTCACCTTAGTAGAATAGCGAGGGTGAAGAACCAACATAGCCTAAGTCACTTTTTTTCGGTTTTGAGATAAGGACATAACCTTATAGAAAAAAGTGCGCTGGATCCAATGGTGTGGTCAGATGAACAGTTTAGCCAACGGAAACGGGAGAAAAATCGTTCAAGGCAACACTGCTCAAGTCAAAATGGAAGATCACAAGTGCCTAAGTCAGTGTTTTCCTTATCATCGAGTATGGTCGCCCAGCCTCCTCCGTGAAATTGTAAGTTATTTATAGTAATTTTTGTGTTCTGAGCATGTGGAAATTATTATTAGTGTAGTCAGTAAACCCATCGAACAAATTAGTATTGAAAAGTGATAGATTGTGATCATTTTACCAAGGTAAATGATGCTAGAAAATCTTGCTTGACTTAGGCCATTATGTTTCTACCCAGTTCGGTGACTTAGGCTATTATTGCTCGGTCTTGGGTACTTGAGCTAAAATGGTTCTTTCTCGTTTGTTGACTTGGGCATTTTTGGAAGGGGTTGAGATGCCTTGTTGCAGCATAAATTCATGAAATTGTAGGTAACTTAGCTTCTTACAGAACTTTGTTCGTTTTTTTTGTAGTTTGAAAATGTCTAGTCCCACAAAAAATATGGATGACAACGAGTTGATGTATTCAGCTGATGAGCTCTACCGATCATTGGCTGATGCGGGGTACCCAGTAACAACTGGTTGGCATTCTCTGAACAAAATCTCGCAACAGGATCTTGAGGACTTGGCTGAAAGTGAAGTCGATCCATTTCCAAAAGAAGGTAGGTACCTACCTACTCCTAAACATTGTTTGACTCATGTCTGCCTGACCTGATGACAAAATTGTATTTTTGCCCCATCCCTAATTTAATAGATTGTTGCATCTCATTTCAGATCAATTGAATGACAACATTTTCGAGAGCTTTTTGAGAGACAATGAAGATGAGGCAGCAGCAGTAAAAATCCCCAACCATTCATTTTTCCACGATTATTCCAAGGTGGAATCAGCTTTTTATAATTCAATTCGTCCTGGTAAGAAGTCAGGTGACCCGACAGTGACGGACCTAAAAGCGCTTCTTCATCACCCAACTGGGATAATAAAATTCAAACTGAACTACGATGACGACTGGCAGGACCTTCCTACCACTCACCGCAACCGCAAAAAGGTCGAGGCAATGAGCAAGTTTCCCAAATTATATAATCAGAAATTGACAATTCCGAAGGACAAATTTAATGATCTGCAGGATCTCAAAAAGTTCCTTCCACTCGACTGCCAAGCGTTCTATGACACACTACCTCATGAAGACGAAAGCAGGAGAGCCATGAAGAGGCAATCTGGAACAAACTCGAACAGCAAAAACAATAAAAAACAACGCGTTACCAAAAAAAGTAGTGTATCTCATTTTGTGATAGTGTAATTTCGAATAGGTAGGTACCTAGTTACCCTTTGCCCTTTTACTTACCTTTTACTTACCTGGCACCGTTGTGCATACCTTTGATATTGTACGTTAAGTGGTATTATTTTTCTGTGATTTCGTACGTTATTGATATTATTTTTCTATTCTATTCTAATTAAAAAATAATAGACTAGGTACGCCAAATTGGCACCTAGATTGGCCTTGTGCAAAGTAGATTCAATTCTTGTGATCCTGATACAAGCAAAAGTCTTGAGTCTAGTCTTAATTTTAAACAATGAGACTGTGTAACCGTGATAACACCTCTGCCTGAGATAAAGAGGATACCAATGTGATTTCACTAATTATAGTACATTTTTATACATTGTAATTTAGTTTAAATCTATCAGATTTCCCTAGCTAGGGAATGGAAATTGATGATGATACGCATTCTTTCGTAACATGTTTTTAGAAATTATATGATATTCGTTCCACTTTGTGAATTATTGAATCGTCCTCTCATTTTAAAGTGCAAATTGAGTTGCCCTAGATGGCTCACTAACGTTGGAATAGCAATGTTAACAATTTTGTCGAACTTTTGCGTTTTGCTTCAGGGGTATCACAACAGCCTAAGTCAAAAAATCTGCCCCCAACATAGCCTATCTCAAGTAATTCCACTTAGCCAATATTTTCTCAAAAAAAAAGCTATCAGTTACTTGTTGTAGTCATATGCGAACACAATGGTGTCAAAAACATTACCAAGAAAGACGTGGTTAAGCCGTGAAGCAGTTTTTTGAGCCTCCTGAAAAGTTGACAAAAGTGAGTTAGGCTATGTTGGTTCTTCACCCTTCCTATTAGGAAACAAGTAAGTTTGAGAAATTTCTGACTGTTGAATGTGGGTACAAGTCATCGTTTAAACGGGGACATAGCTAAGCTTCGCTTAATTTTGAAACACCGTTTAAACTACAGATCCCGTTTGGCGAGTGTAAAAGTCCTTATCAGCTCGGTTTAGGGACTGGAGTTTAGGAATCCAGAGACGATGAAGACGAAGAGGAAGAGAACAAAACGACATGGAACTATAAAGGTTCCATGCTGTTCCATGTTCATAACTGCAAATTTTTGATGAATTTCAAGGCAGAAGTTGGAATAAACATCAACTTCACGTTAATCAGGATAACCTAAAACCTCAATGTGAGTTTGCTACAATAAAAGAGCGGACGACTTTTACTTCAATCGGCTCAAAAACCTTCATTTTAGCGTTTCTATTTATTGTAATACACTAGTGGTGAAAGAAAGGAGTGTCGAAAAATAAATAAAAACAAACCAACGATGAAAACGGCGTATTAACTTTCGTGATCGACCCAAAAGTCGGTTATTCAAGAAAGAGTTTTCCCGTCCAAGAACAGCGGTTTTTCGAAGATGTGGTGAGTGCTTACGTCATATTAATTTTATCCTATTTCTTATCATTAAAAGAAATTTTGCATGCCGAATACTTCCGACGATAATGTGAAAGTGAGTAGTGATAACTATTATTTCTTTCACTAGCAAGCAACTTTGTTCCGAATATTGGTTGATGTACGTAAACAATCATAACGATCGGTAGAATACCTGATAGAATGTGTATTATCAAAAAGCACTCCTACAAAACCAGCAAGTAGGTACCTACAGCAACTTATGTAGCTCAAATTGCTCGTAATACTATAGATGCATTTTGTTAACTACTTTCTTACTTCACTATTCATCATAGTTACCTATTTCAAAACTCTTTTCATCACATCCAATTCATTTTTTTCAGGTGATTACCATGTTCAACTGAAGATACGTAATAAAGGACCTAATAAGGACTGAGTAAAGGACCTGACTGATACCTAATAATTAAATTACTGTATCTATCACAAATCAATAATGTTTTAAGATAATATTCTGTATATTTTTTCCAAAAAATACACAAATGTACCTACCTTTTTTATAATTTTTGTGACTTTACCTCTCTTGATTTCGTTCTAGAAATAACTATCTTTAGTTCTTTGAAACTTGAATAAAACGCTGGAATATTTTTCTACTTTAATGTTCAAATTGTTGAATGCTTTTTCCAATTAGGTATTGCTTAAATTCAATGCATATTTGTTCAGACTAACTTCTACACTAAAATCGTCAGTGAATAATGGAACACAGCTGAACAGCTAGTACAATTTATTTAATGAAATTCAATCTCAACCAAAATACTTCACCACATTGGTAACAATATTTCTCGTTACTATTCATTAAGCTGAGCTTAAACGGCCACCAGCGACCGTTTAACTTTAGTCTTAGTTTAGCTCTTATCAGGAACTAAAAGCGTAGTTTAGGAACTTGTACCCCAGCCCTAAACTGCATTCTCCGTTTAAACAGTAGTTTAATCGATGAGTGACGTTTAAACGGGTATTGTACCCCCGGCCCTAAGACTGAATTTCGAAATTTTGTAATATATTATTCATCTACGATTGTTTACTTTACAGAAATACACTACATTTGGAAAACGTTTCATTTGGTTTGGAAAAGGTTTCATTTGGCTTGGAAATGCTATATATAAGTACATTTATTTAATGATTTATACAACATTCAGCACATATTAAAAGACGTAAATGCTACGACCCCCTTTAAGATAACTTGTGCTGGGAGTCGGAGTGCTTATTTGCTATTCATTCTATTACATAATAGGTATTACAAAATTAATCGAAATCAGCTGCAATGAAAGTAAATGAATGAGAGATAAATATCCTACCGTAAGACTGTAATACTACAATTAATAATAAATTTCACAAACATTTCTCAATGAGGCTTTCTAAAGACAAGGCAAAGCAAAACAAAAAGAAGATATAATACCAATAAAACAATTCAAAATTATGAATCACTAGCTTGATTCGATCAATCAAAAAGTTTCCAAGAGCGAAATAAAGAACTTTTTAATCTATTTTTAAAACGCTGCAAATCATTGCTTAAAGGTTTATTATTTTCTGTATAGATCACCCTTCTGTATAGATCACTGGTTCTCCATCAATAGCACCTACCACCATCTGTATTCTCCCTTGCCCTTTCTCTCTCAAATTTCAGCTTCCTGCGTTCAATAGGATTGAAAATGACTTCGGAGCTCACTCAGCTGATCATTGATCTGAAGAGTTAAGAAGATCTTCACGAATGCTGGAGACGCCTGGAATAGCACTGATAGGACTTCAAAGGATTTGAATCTTTCGTAATTCACACTCGTGTTTCTGATTTTTCCTAAGCCCTAACCTTCAAGTTCTCATAAGGAGAGAACGATATATTCTATAAAGCTCTGGGTGGTCTCATTCAATTCTAAAACTTCAAAGCTCCTTTCAATTGATGAAAAAACACAATTTTTTGAGCTAAGGCGTTTTGAAAATGTTAGCTTTTATTTCTCAACCCATAGAGGAAACGGACGGCGGATAGGTGCCCACCTCAAAATTTGTTGGTTTACGTTTCAAGGTATGAGGAATCCGAAAATCGAATACAAATGTTTCCGTCTGACCGTCGTACGCGGGTCTTTCCTTAATTATGGAGCGTAAGGGCTTACGGGCACTTATGGACCGTGTGGGCTCCATTTGGGGTCTAGTTGCCAATCTTTAGCAGAGCTAAATACAAAAAACATGTGTTTACCTTTCTAATTAATGAAGGCCAGGCAAATTGCGAAATTTTGTTTTCCAGCAGTTATATAATGAGGAATTTCACCATGTCGGAATTTCCTATTTTTGACCCCAAAATCGGATTCAGCACCTCTAAAAACCCCCTAAGGCAAACTTTCAGCCCGAACTTCCTAATTTACGAATAAACAAAACAGTGTAGAAAATACGAATGTTAAAAAAAAACGGGAAAATGACGTCATGCTGGAATAGTTCATTTATGGCCGCTTGAAGCGCTGAGATCGAGAAATCTATAGTCCCCAGATGCAAAATTTCATGAAACAGTAAAGTTCGAAATCGAAAAACTGAAGAAAAAAATAGAAAAAGCGAGATGGGGAAAATTAGGTTTCCTCTGTTTTTGTTTGATTACTTTTCTCTTAGAAAACACGATTTAGTCGTCCCAACGGGCAACACTGGGAGGAGACGGCGATCCGAACAGCCCAATCAGCGAGCGTTCCCGCTGCACGTCTGTTTTCCCGGTTAGTTTTGAAATTAAAAATTTTGATTGTCTCCCAAAAATAACAGGAGACTTATTTTCCGAAATCAGCCCGATTTTCATCTATCCCACACCATTAACTATTCAGGAAAAATGCAAACAGAAATCGGTGAAATTCCTCATTTGAAAATAAACAAGTACAGGCGATTATGATTTATTAGTGAACATAATTTATCAGTATTTTTTCAGTTGTATTATGATTTATTTAGTATTTTGATTTCTGTTTGAAAGCGCGTGGGCGACAAATACCTACCGATCTTGCAGGGCGCTTAAAGCATACTCCCCCGCTTAGCACGGAACTATGTTCCAAAAAGCGGGGTAATTCCTGGAAATTTTATTTTCAAGTAGGTACCTATGTTTTTTTTCAATTCTGAGTTACAACACAACTAAGTTTGTATGTTCATAAAAGAAGGAATAAATTTATTTTCATTTCATTCATTTCATTTCAGTTGTGCCCCGAAGCTTTTGGTTGATGTCGGTCACTTCTGAAGGGTGAAAAACAAGGGTTGAAATTTGAAATCCCCCAGTTCAAAAAAATTCGATATTTGTGATATCGATGTCGTTGATTTTTCAATTTTATATATTATTGAATTTTTGGATTCGAATGAGACCACGCGGAGACCTGTAGGACAACCCGTTCGCTCCCTACGAGAATTTAAGAGTTGGACGTATGATAAATCAAAAACACGAGTGTGAATCGCAAAAGATGCCTAATCTCCGTTCAAATTTTAGCCGACCGAAATGCGATCGTTTTTTGTTTTTTCGAGCTGTCCTCAGTTTTGCGTCCTTAGCAACCAGTAATCATATTTCCTAATGAATGTACCCACAACTCCTCGGCCTTTCCTTAGTTAACACCCCCCCCCCCCTAAAAAAATTTCGTGGTTAACGTTTCAAGGTACCGTAAAGTGCGCCAACTTTGGGCCACTTTTTGAGGTTTTTTAAGCATCATTGACCTTATTTATTGAGATAACGGGTTGGGATTTTTTTTCATTATAACAGCACATCTCAGAAATGTAATCCCGGTGTCAAAAAAAATCCTTTTAGCATGGGAAGGGAGGGGGAATTTTTTTGGTGTGGCCCATTGTTGTATACACAAGTGCGTCAACTTTGGGGCACCCTAGGTTTTCCCATTAAAATACGTGTCAAACTTGTCCTGGCCCAATGTTGACACACAACGATTATTCACCATTAAAAACTGTATAAAATTTCATTTTTAAAATTTTTTTATCCATTTTTAAAATATTTTTTTAAAGTTTTTGGTGGATTAAGTAAAAAATTTACTTGGAAAATCAACATTTATTTAAACTAAAAAACAACGAACAGGTAATAAAATCGTCTTGAATGACTTAGATATAAAATATCACAATTCAACAAATTATAAAATTCAGTCTCTTAGGTAGGTAGATATAAAATGCAATTTAACGAATTATGGAAACTTTGAATTAAAAAAACAGGATTTATGGTTTTAAATTGGTTTGGAACAAATTGTCCCCAATTTTTTTGGGGGGGTTTAGAGGTCCTTTTATCTGGTATTTTCGATACCAAAGGATGTCAGGGGGACTCGGTACGTCCGTAGAATCCAAAAACCGAATAAAAATTTACCGTTCGCGGTACTTTGCTCAGTTCTCATTCGGGGTTCCCATGCCTTGTATTCGGGGGCTTCTTGATAAACATGAAACGTGTCAGGTTTTAGATTCTTTGAGAGTTTCTGTTCTACGAATAGATAGAATAGATAGAAAGTATGGAATTTCAATGTTTTTCTAATTATTTTCTCAACCCTTAACTTGGCAAAAAAAATCCAGTTCGACCAATCGCTCCAATATTGTTTTTTTAACTGCCAAATAGGCTATCAAACAAAGGAAAAATGCGTTAAAAAACATTATGGCCTTAGGCCATTACAACCGTCAATTTTACAGATTTAGTTTCAAAGCTACGTTGCCAAGCTGTCAATACATCGGGGCCAATATATGGATGTCAATAATATGGATGTTGCTGCGAAAATTCAGTTCCTTCCAAGATACAGATGCACATGTTGCATTCGATCAGAACCTTCACCAAACTCGATAATAATTTAAATTCTAGAAATTCAGTAAAAAAGCCATCCCCACCCAAATTAACAATAAGTTAAGGTAATTTTGCGAGATTTGTCTTCACATGTACGAATTTGAACCATTGTAACGTTTTGGGATTATTTTATCAACATGGGAAGACTGTTATTGCTTTAAAGCTACATTGCCAAGTTAAGGGTTCAGAAAACCAGAAATGGAAAGCACTAAAGCATTCCCCTTTGAGGTTGCCGAAATCTCTTACCTTATTATGGACGTGAAAAGTGTTCTCAGGCTGAAAACGCTGCAAATTATTACACAATGGTTTATTTTTTCTATATTGATCACTCGTCTGCAAAGCCACCAACCATCCAACATGAAGAAAAACATCGAAAAGCATTTCGGTCAACTAAAATTTGAACGGAGATTAGGCCTCTTTTGCGATTCACACTCGTGTTTCTGATTTATCGTACGTCCAACCCTTAAATTCTCGTAGGGAGCGAACGGTTTGTCCTACAGAGCTCCGCGTGGTCTCAAAAAATTCTATAGAATCTTAAATTGAAGGAAAAACAATACCTTTATATCGAATTTTGCTTCCGAGTCCACCAAGGTAGCGGAAGCTTTGTTTTCACTTTTCATGGACGAAAAAAAAAGTTCTCCAAAATCAAAATTTTTACTCGCGTTTTGCGTTTTAGACCTTTCTGAACAATTTTGGTTCCGTGTCTGTGTGTCTGTCTGTCTGTGTGTATGTCCGTCTGTCATGAATTCCTTGTAACGCGCATAACTATACGAAGTTATTGTCCGATTTCTATGAAATTTTCAGGGATTGTGAGGGTTGGTGTGTAGATGGTCCCCTATGAAAATCATCACCTTCGGACTGATAGTAGCCACTGCGCATGCGCAAACGTGAATTTCCTTGTAACGGCCATAACCTCCACATTTTCTACCCAATTTCGATGAAATTTTCAGGAATTACGCGGATTAGGTTGTAGATGGTCCCCAATGAAAATCAAGGCCTTAAAATTCATAGAAGCGTCTGCGCATGCGCATACGTAAAATCCTTGTAACAGCCATAACATTTACATTTTTCATCCGAATTTGATGAAATTTTCCAGGATTATCCAGATTAGCGTGTGGATGGTCCCCTATGAGAGTAGTGAAAGGTACTTAGAGATTGGTGTTTTGAGATTAACTACTATGCATCGGATCATCTATAGATACGAGGAAGCTATGTGCCACACCCACTTGGCATTTTTAGATAGGGCGTTTTCAAAATTTCAAAATTTATTTTTAAACCCTTAAGAGTGACCTACATCAACCAAAATCTTCGGGGCACAACTAGACCCCAAATGGAGCCTACATACCAAATTTCATCAAAATCGGTCAATGATAAGTGGCAAAAGTGCCGCGTACGGCGGACGGACGGCCAAATTTTTATTCGATTTTTGGATTCTACGTACCTTGAAACGTAAACCATCAAATTTTGAAGGGGTGTTAAAATTTTTTTTTTCTTGGTCGATTCCAAAGGTTCATTATTGAAAATAACAAACCAAAAATGAAAAAATTCAATTTTAATGTCCTTGTTGTTGTTGAGTGGGTGAATGT
Source organism: Apolygus lucorum (assembly GCA_009739505.2). Taxonomy (NCBI): domain Eukaryota; kingdom Metazoa; phylum Arthropoda; class Insecta; order Hemiptera; family Miridae; genus Apolygus; species Apolygus lucorum. Next base: position 54,632,879 of record CM019177.2, read on the forward strand.
TTAGGAAGTTGGGGTGTTCCGAGGGTTCGTGCCCAAAGGTCAGTGAACGGCCAGGCCACATTAGCATTGAACACCCGACTTGGGTGGATATCGTGCAGCTCGTTTTCGGCCGCGAATCACCCTCTCCCGGAACCCCGAACGGCCAACGGCGTCCCCCCTCAGAATGCCAAATCGGAAAAGGCGGATCTGAATCACAGCAAATCACATTCAATACCTGACTGCTGGAGTCCCTAACTATCCAGGGGTATGTTTCAAATGATTCGAAGGAACGGAATCAAAACGCTTACCAGAGAAACTAATCGGAATTGTATATTATTATTTATGAGAAAAATGCTGCAAATTATTACAAGAAGGTTTATTATTGCTTCTGAGTCTACCTATGGATGGTCCCCAAGTCGAGCTGGGATGCAATGGCAGTATTTGTCACAGCAGTCCTCAAAGCAAAAAAGCTGGATGGAAGATGGGAGGAAGAAGATGAGGAATAGAAACGAAGGAGAGACCAGAAGTAGGAGCAGCCTTTTGGCACGAAAAAAGGGCTTACCCTGAAGTAATACTGTACAAGTGGTTCCGGGGTGAGTCCTAAGCAGAGGGAGTGAGGAGTTAGTTGGTAGGCCCAATGCTGGGGAGTCCAACACTTTTGGGTGAACTTCCCCCTCGCTATTAAAGAGTTTCCCCATTCCAGTGACAAAAAAAATGGTCCCCCATGAGGGTAGTGGAGAAACTTAAAGATTCATGTTTTTAGATTAACTACTATGCATCGGATCATCTATACTATCGGGTTATGGATACGAGGAAGCTATGTGCCACACCCACTTGGCAGACTTTTTTCTGTGTAAATCACACGCCTTTACCATTGTGACTACCTACCAACCATATTTTCGCTTCAAAATCAAGTTTATTTTGAAGAAATAAACGCTTCACACTCAATTCGAAGAAATAGTGAGTTGTGTGCATTCATTAGAGAATACAATTATGGTTGCTAAGGACTCAAAACTGAGTCCAACTCGGGGAGACGAACAACAATCGCATTTTGGTCAGATAAAACTTGAACAGAGATTAGGCCTCTTTTGGAATCCATAATCGTGTTTCTGATTTATCGTAAGTCCAACCCCTAAGTTCTCATAGGGAGCGAACGGTTGGTCCTACAGATGAGAGTCTAGCCTCCAACAATCCTTGTCGGGTTTCAGCGCTTCCTCCTCCGCCACTTCACGATTTACCATTCTAAATATTGTTCTCTCGTAATCGTTTTCGTTTCTCATATTCTTTTTTCGTTTCTCTTACTGTTTTCTTTCTGAACTGTTATGGTCGTGAAAATGATGCCAAGTGTCGTTTTGTGTTGTCAAAGCTGATCTCCAAAATCGTCACTGGTTCATGTTTTAAAAACGCTGCAAATTATTACACAACGGTTTATTATTTTTATATAGATCACTCGTCTACAAAATCACCAACCATACATGATGAAGAGAAAAAAAAAAAATAAAAATAAAAATAAAAAAAAATCAAAATCACCGACCATTGATTGCATTTCGGTCAGCTCTAATTTGAACGGAGATTAGGCCTCTTTTGCGATTCACACTCGTGTTTGGATTTATATATATATATATTTCAATATAAACCCTTAAATTTTCGTAGGGAGCGAACGGTTTGTCCTACAGAGCTCCGCGTGGTCTCAAAAAATTCTAAAAATTCTATAGAATCTTAATTTGAAGGAAAAACAATACCTTTATATCAAAATTTTTTGAGTTAGGGCGTTTTCAAAATTTCAAAATTGATTTTGGAACCCTTAGGAGTGACCTACATCAACCAAAAGCTTCGGGGCACAACTAGACCCCAAATGGAGCCTACATACCAAATTTCATCAAAATCGGTCAATGCTAAGTGGCAAAAGTGCCGCGTACGGCGTACGGGGTACGGCGTACGGCGGACGGACGGCCAAATTTTTATTCGATTTTTGGAATCTACGTACCTTGAAACGTAAACCATCAAATTTTGAGGGGGTGTTAAAATTTTTTTCTTCTTGGTCGATTCCAAAGGTTCATTATAGAAAATAATAAACCAAAATATGAGAAACGAAAACGATTACGAGACAAGAATCTTTGGAATGGTAGTTATGGTAATCAGGAATGGTAGTTCGTTGAGGTAGCGCTGAAACCTGACAAAGATTGTTGGAGGCTAGACTCTCATATCCTACAGAGCCCTGGGTGGTCTCATTCGATTCTAAAAATTCAGTACTATTTTAAACCGAAAAATGCAATACCTTTATATCAAAAGTTTTTGAGCTAGGGAGTTTTGACAATTTCACCCTTATTTTTCAACCTTTAGAAGTGGCTGACATCAATCAAAAGTTTCGGAGCACAACTAGACACCAAATTTTAACAAAATCGGTCCATGGTAAGCGGGTGGCGAACGGACGGCCCAATTTTTATTCGATTTTGGGATTCTACGTTCCTTGAAACGTAAACCATCAAATTTTGAGGAGTGTTAAAAATCTTTTCTTGGTCGATTCCAAAGGTTCATTATTGAAAATGATAAACCAATAGATAGAAACAAATAAGCAGCTCAAAGAGCCAATCAAGTAGGGCCACGCAGCTTCTTTGCAAAGTTACGAGTATAATTTCAACTGAACCACCTGAGTCAGTCCGAACATGGTAGGTGTGTTTGTGGCCCTTTTACACGCAACGTTTTATCGTATGTTTTCTCGGTCATCCAAAACGTAAGTCTTGACCACTGTTAACCCTCTGTCCGTTTAGGTCCGTTTTATCCTCTGTTTTATCGTCCGTTCCCTCCTATGAAATTTTCAACCTCAGTTCAATCCAGCTGCTGAGTATTGCATTTCTCCCAATCTCTCTTTTTTTTATCCCTCGGTAGGGTCCAAAGAGTGAGGAGGAATGTGTTGAAAAGGAGAAAAACGACAAAATGATCAAGGAAAGGGTTTTAAAAAATACATCTAATTATTTTCGTATTTTTTTAATTTTTTTTTTTTTTTTTACCCCCCTCAAAATTTTTTGGTTTACGATTCAAGGTACCGTAGAATCCGAAATTCGAATAAAATTTTGCTCGCTCTTTCCTTATTTACCATACACCGATTTTGATGAAATTTGCTATATTGGCTCCATTTGGGGTCTAGTTGCGTCGCAAAATTTTTGGTTGATGTAAGTCACTTCGAAGAGTTGAAAAATAAGGACTGCATTTTCAAAATCCTAGCTCAAAAACTATCAATATAAAGGTATTTTATGTAATAATTTTCATCAATTTAAAATAGCATTGAATTTTTAGAATCGAATGAGACCACCCGGAGCTCTGTAGGACAAACCGTTCTCTCTCCCGGTGAGAATCTGGGGGTTGGGATTACGATGAATCAGAAATACGAGTGTGGACCGCAAAAGAGGCCTAATCTCTGATAAAATTTTATCTGACCAAAATGCGATCGCTGCTCGTTTCTTCGACTTGTATTTGGTTGTGCGTCCTTAGCAACCAGTAATCAAATTTCCTAATGAAGACCTAAAGATAAAGAGTTGTAACAACTCTTTATTTCTTCGAATTGAGTGTGAAGCTTTCATTTCTTCAAAATAAACTGGATTGTGAAGCGGAACTGGATTGTGAAGGTAGTGGCAAGTAAGTGAGTATGAATATAGTGAATATGGCAAAGCTATGTTCTTTGCAGGGGGGCGATTTATACAGAAATAAATTAACTTTTGTGTAATAATTTGCAGCGTTTTTGTGTAATCATTGCGAAGGAAATTCTACCGTAGAGTTTTTACATTTTCCGGATTTATCTTCGCGAGGACAGAAATCGAAAGAGATGGGCGGAGACTCTCATAGTGAGTGAAGTCTCCATTAGGACAGCACACATGTGGTAGTTCTCGGCAGGGTTTTACTGCCATCTACTCATCCATCACTGTATAGTTCAACATTTTATATTCATAATTTATTAATAGTAATAAGCACAAGGTGTTGAAGTACTGACGTCCATTCTGCGCTTAGTATTCGCTGCGGGGCGCACCGGGCGATGGGCCTTTGACACCGTGAGAAGTGGATGTCGTCTAACGGCCACCTCAACTCGAAATGGCATGACGAGCGTATGACAGTCATTCCGTATTCAGGCAAAGAGGCACCTCTGTCTGTCTGGCCTATTCCGGGATATCTGCACGTGTGATCGACGTGTAATGGAACTTCGGTGCGAATTTTATGTGGTGAAATTATTCACAAGTGACGCTGACAAGAATATTATTCTACACATTATTTCCACACTTCATGCACGCTACAGCGTAATGAACAGGTTAGCTGGTGTATACTGGTAATAATTGCCTAAAATTGTCTTCCTCCGGTGGTAAAAGTGATCGCAGTCTTTTTGCTCTCAAACTCCTAAAGATGTAATAGTACCTATTCCTGTAAGAGGTTGACAAGATTGTCCTCCGAAATCAAAATTTCGCCGCAATTGCAGCAACCAAGAGCTAAATAGAGAATTTTCAAAAAGTTCAAATTTTTAAAAAGACCAGATTTGAAATTTTTCCTCCAAGAAAATAAGGTGATTACCACATTCTAAATGGTTCAAGTTAACCATAAAAATTCATTATGATTATCATTTATGGTAACTGTGTTACTTTGTTTCATGAATGTCATTCCAAAGGTAACTGACCCTGGAACATTCTTAAATATGCAAAATGGTGACAATATTTGACGAAGAAAAAAGTTTGAACAGTTCAACATGAGAAAAACGTCTGCCAAGTGGGTGTGGCACATAGCTTCCTCGTATCATTAACCCTAATTAATTGTATAGATTGTCCGATGCATAGTAGTTGATCTCAAAACATCAATATCTAAATACCTTGCACTACCCTCATAGGGGATCATCTACACGTCAACCGGCACAATCTCTGAATATTGTTCTTGCTCTGAAAATATAGAAATTATGGCTGTAACACAAGGAAATATACTACGTTTGCGCATAGCGCAGTGGCTACTATCGGTCTGGGGGCGATGATTTGGCAAGGGTTCCATGACATACACACAGACAAACAGACACGGAACCAAAATTGTTCAGGAAGGTCTGAAACGTAAAACGCGAGTGGAAATTTTGATCTTGGAGATTTTTTTTTTTTTTTTTCAACCTTGAGAAGTGAAAACAAAGCTTCCACTATCTAGGTAGACTCGGAAGCAAAATGCAACAAAGAGGTGATGAAATTTGCTCAGATTTCCAATCCTATTAGGCTTGACCGTACATTTTGGTCTAGGGAACTTCTGGGATCTCTTCATATTGCCAATAACTTTCAAGACGAAAGAATTTACGTACTGTTCAATATGGTCATACAAGCGCAGACCATATCAAAGAATTTTCTAGATGAAGGATCTACCAACTTTTCAATACGACCATTTGATGAGATTTTCAAAATAAAAGTTTTTACTGTATTTACTATTTTCATTGTAAAGCTTTTTTGTTTTTTATACACTATAAATTGTGAAATTTATTGCAAAAAAGTAGAAACAAAGCCTAAATAATATGGAACATGATGCAGGACCTGACTTGACTGAGTTAACAAACCATACAGTACTGGTTGTCATTGTCATCCTAGTCAACAGACTGGAAAGGTCTGTTGTTCCATTCTGTAGTCTAGGTTTAACAATGACAATCAGAGGATTGTCGAAAGGTATCAACAAATACAAGTGATTTGTAACAACAACGGACTTTAACTGTCAAGAAAACCCCGATTTGTTGGAATAAGAGAAAAAACTCCGCAACCACAACATAATATTATCATACATTGATTTTGGTTTATTATTTTCAATAATGAACCTTTGGAACTGACCAATTGGAATTGACCAACCGTCCGCCGTACGCGGCACTTTCCTCAGTTAGCATTGACCGATTTTGATGAAATTTTCTCAGCGAGGTCATCGTCCGGACCTCATGGTGGTAACACCAAAAGGAGCTTTCATTATTGATGTCACAGTGGAATCTGGCTCCGGCTTCCAAAATTCAAAAATAGGAAGTTGTCGCATTACTAGAGGCTGCAGCAGCACTTGCAAACATTCAGCGAAACCAACTAATGGTGATTAGAGCAACTATCACCTGGAGAGGATATGGCATGGCAAGTCAGCCAAGGATCTGATTCGGGCTGGTTACCCACTGTTTATCCTGGAGTGGGTGACCACCCGAGTCCTTACAGGAGGATCATTCATCTGGTCTAAATTCAGGGCTACGGCCACACGACGGCGTGCCACGGCTCGAGCAAATGGGCCCCGTGGGACTTGGAGCTGAACTCGGACCCCATGGGGAGGAGAAGCGTCGACTGATGGCATAGCCGGAAGAGGCACAATCCTCCCTCCATCAATTGTGGGATAAGGTGATTCAACCTTGTCCCTCACCCCAATGTCCGAGGTCGGATCTCGGACCCTGATGCCAAGCAGCCAGATGGACATGACTGCTGAGTGCTGATGCAATGCTGTGATGTAAATATTTATGTACAATACCATCATTTGTAGTGGTGAAATATTTTTTCCAAATATACATTGTTATTGGTAAGTTGGCTCTATTTGGGGTCTAGTTGTGCCCCGAAGATTTTGGTTGATGCAGATCACTTCTAAGGGTTGAAAAATAAGGGTTGAAATTTTTCACAACGCCCCAACTCAAAAAATTTGTATATTCCATTGGTGTTGTTTTTCCATCAATTTAAGATAGTATTGAATTTTTAGAATTTTTAGAGACCACGCGGAGCTCTGTAGGACAAACCATTCGCTCCCTACAAAAACTTAAGGGTTGGGCTTACGATAAATCAAAAACACGAGTGTGAATCGCAAAAGAGGACTACAATATCCATTCAAATTACAGCTGACCGAAATGCGATCGATGTTTTTCTTCATGTCTGTTGGTGGTAACAATGGCAAAGCCGTGTTCTTTGCAGGCGGGTGATCTGTATAGAACAATAATAAAACTTTGTGTAATAATTTGCAGCGTTTATTTATAAATACCAAGTAAGCAGCACTGCATGCCCTGCAGGTGTTCACAAACAAGAAGTTCGGATATTTGTACTTTTTTGGTTTATTATTTTCAATAATGAACCTTCGGAATCGAACTAGAAAAAGAATTTTTTTAACACCTCCTCAAAATTTGATGGTTTACGTTTCGAATAAAAATTTGGCCGTCCGTACGCCGTAAGCCGTACGCGGCACTTTCCCCACTTAGCATTGACCGATTTTGATGAAATTTGGTATGTAGGCTCCATTTGGGGTCTAGTTGTGCCCCAAAGATTTGATAATTGGTTGATGTAGAATTGGTTGATGTAGGTCACTTCTAAGCGTTGAAAAATTAATTTTGAAATTTTGAAAACACCCTAACTCAAAAAATTTTGATACAAAGGTATCGTTTTTTCATCAATTTAAGATAGCATAGAATTTTTTGAGACCACCCGGAGCTCTGTAGGACAAACCGTTCGCTCACTACGAGAATTTAAGGGTTGGACGTACGATAAATCAGCAACACGAGCGTGAATCACAAAGAGGCCTAATGTCCGTTCAAATTTTAGCTGACCGAAATGCGATCGATGTTTTTCTTCATGTTGGATGGTTGGTGGCTTTGCAGACGAGTGATCTATATAGAGAAATAAAAAACAATAAACCATTGTGTAATAATTTGCAGCGTTTTACTAATGGTTTGCCCAAAAAAAGTAAAGTAAAGTAAGCAACCATTTCAGGTTGAATTTTCGTCCGACTGCCATTCTTGGCGTCGCGAACGTCATCAGCTGTCTCCCTAAAGGCAGAATTTGTTCTGATGATTTCGCTCATGGCTTCCCAAACATCACCGCCCTGGGTTGGAACGAGAGATTGCCGATCGTCTAATAGACAGAAAACTTTCTGCTGGCGACCAGATTCGAACTCGCATCCCCGCTAGACGGTTCTTATCCTATCACCGCAGTCGGGTACACTGTCCACTAGACCACCGACGCCCTCATGGTTTGCCCAATGAAGTGGTTTACACATGAAGCAAGGTTCTCTAGAATAACGCAATATATTACGTGTAATCGGAGAGTTATATAAAAAAAAAAAAAAAAAAAAGTTTATTCATTGAAAAATTATTCATAAAATATCTTGTGTGTATTTTATTTCATCATTTTAATTTTCAAATTACACTACACCAACAACAATGGACATATCCATGATCTATTGTTTTTCCCTAGGTAGTTTTAATAATGGATTTGACATGGATATGTCTTTTGGCCGGGGGTCAAGGAATTTTTCATCTGTAATCTTTGCAAATTATTGGATTATATTAGAGTTGTATCGTCTGAAAAGAAGATAATATATTTTGTAAACTTGTATAGTTTTGACTCCTGACAGGTTCAACCAATGAAATTATCCCAAGTCTCCCGAGACACGAACACCGCCTCAGCTACCATGAGTCCTGGTCTCTGGTGTTTAGTAGTCATAAACTGTCTTCCGCCCCGCACAGGAGTTCTCTATAACTGAATGACGTACGGCAGGTAGCTCCTGTCCTGGTGAATCACTTCTCCCTTCATCCTCCGCCGGTTCCATTCTATGCAAATTTCCTCCCTCGCCAAAAGATGCCATGATTGTCCAGCGCCACTCTACAGGCGTCCTTATCTCCCCACGATTGTTCTATATCAATTTCGAAGGAACGGATATTGATAATTATCTCGTACATCGTGCTCGTGTCCTGCCGGTTTCATTGTTCTTGACCGTGCTGTTATGATTTGCAACCAGTGGAATGAAAGAATCAAGCATCATCTCCGGACATTAAAAACATAAGGTCATTAATCATCAGTTATGTCTCACATCAGGTATATTGAAAAAATCTTTGAATTTTCTCTTCTTCCGATATGCCTGAACTGCCAGGCAGAAATTGAATGTAATAACTTTGGTAATCGGAATTTCGACACCGTTCTGTAAGTGTTATTCATCATCATTGATTTTGGTTCCGTGTCTGTCTGTCGTGAAATCCTACAGCCATAAATTCTACAATTCTCACCCGATTTCGATGACATTTTCAGGGATTGTGCGGGTTCACTGGCTGTGCCCCTTTTCCTCAATGCTCTCATACTGCAACATGTACCTACTATGGGCATAACTTGGTAATATACCTTGGAAAGTTTCTGATCAACCAGAATAGCAAGATAAGATCCTCTGAATGCTCTGGCTACAGTTAAGTCCCCTATGAAAATCATTACCCCCGGAGTGATAGTAGCCGCTGCGCATGCGCAAACGTAAAATCCTTGCCACAGCCATAAATTGTACAATTCTCACCCGATTTCATTGTAATTTTCAGGGATTGTGCGGGTTCACTGGTTGTGCCCCTTTTCCTCAATGCTCTCATACTGCAACATTTACAATGGGCATAACTTAGTGACATACCTTGGAAAGTTTCTGATCAACCAGAATAGCAGGATAAGATCCTCTGAATGCTCTGGCTACAGTTAAGCCCACTGTACTGGCTCCTGCTTTGACGTTCCCCGTTTACGTTTATTATTTTCAATAATGAAACTTTGGAATCGACCAAGAAAAGAAAAAATTTACCCCCCTCAAAATTTGTTAGTTTACGTTCCATGGTACGTAGAATCCGAAAATCGAATAAAAAGAAGATCCTCAGAGATTTCATCGCCGGCATCATTGTAGAGAAAACTTCTCCGCCTGAGGTAAATCTCTCTTTAAGGTCCAACAATAGTCCGCCATCATGTGAACTTCCCAATACCCTTTGTACCGTTCTTTATTGGTTTTCATATCTTGGTAGAACCTCTGAGGTGGAGGAATAACCAAACATTTTACCAACTTTTGATTCATCTGAGCCTTCATGAAACAGATTTACACCGTTAACTTTTCTGCAGTTTATTGTGTTTCGTTTGTAAAACTGAATTAAAATCACTTAACAAAACAAGAGTTTCCCAATTATGATTTACTCCCCCTTTGAGTACCTATTTTCGATCTTACTCTTAATAGGTGACAAGCATAAAAAAATGTAGAAGAAAGGAAAATCCATTTGAGGAAAACAGATTTAGGAACGCACATACTTATCTCGAAAAATTAACTAACGGTTCTTGTGAATTTTCATCTCAGTGCCATGAAAAAGCTCATTCCTTCGATATTAATGGGTTTATGAGGCTGCGATTGGTCTCATTCTCCTCTGGGGTGTCCCCCCTACAAAGTAAAAGCCCGAGAAAATTTTTTTTAGCCTTGATTTTTTTTCAAGTGGCAAAATGTAAGGGAAAACCCGAAGAAAAAACGTTGGGAACCGGTGTTTTTTGATACGTTTTGTGGAAAATAGGTGGTTTAACACAGTTTTACTTAAAAACTAAGTACATATTCGGATTCTACATGAAATTTCCTATAAGTCTGAGTACTTTTTGAGGAGATTTGAGCAATATGAGTTTTCACTAAAAATGAAGAAAAGGGAGAACTAGAAAAATCTTAAAACTAGCTATATCTTGAAAATCCGACATAAACAAAAAAACTGACGTCAGATTCGGATTCAGCGCACCAAATACCATAAGAAAAATGGTGAAAGAACGAGGCAGCCAGACCACCCCTAAATTTTGTAATCTAGTGTAATTGTATTCTATAACTAGCGGAACTAACCCCATTCATTTTGATATGAAGGTATTGTTTTTTCATCAATTTAAAATAGTATTGAATATTTAGAATTTTTTGAAACCACGCGGGGCTCTGTAGGACCAACTGTTCACTCCAACGAGAACTTGAGGGTTGGGCTTAGGATAAATCCAAAAGACGAGTGTGAATCGCAAAAGAGGATTAAAATCTCCATTGAAATTTTAGCTGACTTGTTCGTATCTTAGAGTTGTCTTCAGTTTTGCGTCCTTAGCAAACAGTAACCAAGTTTCTTCCAAATAAACTTGATTGTGAAATAGGTATGTAGTAGATAGGTTGATACCTAGGTACTGACAATGGCAAAGCCGTGTTCTTTGCAGACGAGTGATCTATATAGAAATAATAAACCTTTGTGTAATAATTTGCAGCGTTTTATTCTTAGCACGGGGAGACATTCGCTCATCCATCGATGCCAAAAAACTATCCGCCCAAAAAAACTAGGTGTCCGCCAAGCCCTTCTGAGATAGTCGTTATTAGAGATTTTTGACACCATATGATTCAGTAGCTATCCCTACAAGGAGATAATTGGGAGTTTTTTGGGAGTTTTTTTATTTTTATTTATTTTATTCAAACAGAGCGCCCTACAACATACGAGTACAACATGCGAGCAACGATATTTACTAGCCTTGTTTCACCATAAACTTTTTCAACCAAGACTTCCATACGCCCAAGTGAGACTCCCTATGAATTTCAGCTTCTTGGGTCCAAGAAGAACGAATTTTGATCGTCCAGCTGATCTGGGATGAGCCCAGTTTGTTATTGGAACACTGCAGTCACTACTAATGTAAAAAATATCTATACCTCTGTCGGGAATTGCGCTAGTTTTGGACAATAAAATAATCTTATTTTTATATTAAATTTTCATATTAAATAATCGTATTTTTATATTAATTTAAAATATATTAATTATATTTTTTATCGTATTTTTATATTAACCAGTCTCTCAAACTTGAACATCCAACATTAACTCATAGTAAAATGTTGAAACTTTCCAAATTTCTTGCATGAAATGTAACAACTTATCAAAGGGGTCTGTAATTCGCAAAAATAACAAATGAGCTACTTATTTTTCCGTTACTCACACCTATTTATTCAGCATCACTTGAAGTACAATTGTGATGAAATCAGGTTTGCTTGTTTTTTTGTTTTTTTTCAATAAGCCCCTACTTCTGTTATTTTAAATTTATCCAATAAAGGTGCGGTGCTCAGGTATATCTTCCTCCAGAATATTGATTTCATTTAACCTACACATTCTTATCTTTTGAACCAACATCCGAAGAATTTGCAGGACGTTCAGAAGTTGGCAACATGAAGTTCGAAACCGTAAAGCATCCTAATGGGCCAGAAAGTGATAATTTATCGCTTCCAGAGGCGCTGAAGCAATTACAGAGTCATCCCGCATTGAAACCGCGTCCTCTGATTGATGCTTTTATAATTAGCCTTATTCGCAACACTGGACGCTATTCAAGAATGTTGGCTGACGATAGGGTTCGGCATTTGGTGGGGGAGTAGTTGGAAATGAGACTTTTTTCTCTCATCTAAGGGGAAGGGATGCTGGAATGAATGTAATGAGGTGCTCGAGGAATCATTGAAGGTATGCCACTGGAATGGACAATTGAGAGGGCTGCCGAATTTGCGACGGGCCGAGGAGTGAAATACGAGGACAAGCTGTTCGATTGGGTGACGCGTGTCCTGGAGTGAGTCATTCTCTCTTAAAAATAGTCTTTCAGGTTTGAGAAATCAACTGATGGGTTTCAAACAGCCAACCCATCAAACCAACGGGCAAACAGTAGTGGATCCAAAAGTCATTTGGCGTTCTTACTACCGATAAGGAAGTTCTATCTTCGTGCAGATGGTCAACATAATTTGGGTGCTCCAAAATCAAAAATTTTGCGTTTCAAAAATGTTTGATCAGCAACAATCAATTCTCTGTTTGTGGTCAATCCTTTTCCCGGGCATATCTACACTAAATTAAGGTTCGTTTTGATGACATTTCCAGAGCGGTTCAGTTTAGTGCGGGCCCCTATGAACTTGGTCAACATCGAACTCATAATATGACACACATATTATGTGTGTATGCGCACGATCAATCGTGATTTTACATAATTTTCTCACGTTCTGACGTTCTTACGATTTTGGTCAAATATGGAAGGAAGTTTGGTGAAGACTGGAGACTTCATCACGATCTGGTCAGCAAGAACCATGTAAGGTATAAAATACATAATATACAAGCGAGAGGATATTATCAACTCAATCGCCAACGAGTTCACAATCGTGTTGCTGTTTGTTGACACAAAAAATATGTAATTTGATCAAAAATTTCATATTTCGAATTGGAAATTCATCATAGGTACTGCTCAATAGGTAATAAGTATTTTGGTTTATTATTTTCAATAATGAACCTTTGGAATCGACCAAGAAAAAATTTGATGGTTTACGTTTCAAGGTACGTAGAATCCAAAAATCGAATAAAAACGCTGCAAATTATTACACAATGGTTTATTATTTTTCTATATTGATCACTCGTCTGCAAAGCCACCAACCATCCAACATGAAGAAAAACATCGATCGCATTTCGGTCAGCTAAAATTTGAACGGAGATTAGGCCTCTTTTGCGATTCACACTCGTGTTTCTGATTTATCGTACCGTAAAACCTTATAAAAATTATTAAAATTCTATAGAATCTTAAATTGAAGGAAAAGCAATACCTTCATACCAACATTTTTTGAGTTAGGGCGTTTTCAAAATTTCAAAATTCATTTTTGAACCCTTAGAAGTGACCTACATCCACAAAAATCTTCGTGGCACAACTAGACCCCAAATGGAGCCTACATACCAAATTTCATCAAAATCGGTCAATGCTAAGTGGGGAAAGTGGCGCGTACGGCGGACGGACGGCCAAATTTTTATTCGATTTTTGGATTCTACGTACCTTGAAACGTAAACCATCAAATTTTGAGGGGGTGTTAAAAATTTTTCTTCCTTGGTCGATTCCAAAGGTTCATTATTGAAAATAATAAACCAAAATTTGGCCGTCCGTCCGCCGTACGCGGCACTTTTGCCACTTAGCATTGACCGATTTTGATGAAATTTGATATGTAGGCTCCATTTGGGGTCTAGTTGTGCCCCGAAGATCCATCTTGAGAATTTTGACACCAGCCTTTTTAGATGAGTAGATCTTTTTCTATGATTTTTCAGTTTCGAATGTTTATGACGTCACGCACCCCTACCGCCTGGACGGGACCCCCCCCAGCCCACTGTGACGTCATAAACATTCGAAACTTTGAAAAATCATAGAAAAAAGGTCTTCTCACGCTAGAAGGTCGCGGTTTGTGTCAAAATTCTCAGAATGAGGTCTAGTTTAGATTAAAAATAACAATAAACAGTTTTTCCGACTCATGCGCACACCCCATTGACGCTGGTGTGATGTTCAGTCGGTAACATCCTTTGAGCCCTGAGGAAGGTGATAAATTTACCGAATCCTCGGCAAAGGAGGTGTTTTATTCCCGTAGACCCCATTCCCACTCAATTTGACCGAGATTTCTTGAAACCTCATAAGAATCGGATATGCGGCAGCGACCAGGGATCTCTAGTTATCGCAGAAGCTGACATCACGAGAGGTTATCGCATGATCGCGAGGGAGAGGTGCGACCTGGTAGGGGCGCGCCTGCTGGCTTTCACCTCCTGACTCAGTTGCCGCTCAGCTCCACGACGATTCCCCTCGCAATTATCTCAAGTACGTTTGTCTCATTCAACGTAGACTATTTTCAAAATATTTATGTGATTGTGTATGTCATCGTGAGTCATAAAATTTCAATTTTTACAATTATGTTGGACTATTTCCTCGATAGGAACATTTGAGAGAGCTACGTCTTTAAAAATCGTTTTAAGAACTTTTTAGCAACGTGAAAAGCAGTAAAATATCTCGCCATGATAAATTCCGTAGTGTTGCAAGCCAAACATACTATAATAACAATGCAGCTAGGATTAGTTCTTAGCTAAGTCAGTTAATGAAACAGAATGTATCATGTTGACGTTCAGGTCACTCTATAATGTAATCAAGATAAATAAGAACTCACCACCTCAGACCAATTTTGGTTTATTATTTTCAATGAGGAACCTTTGCACCTTTAAAACAAATTTTTTAACCCCTCTCAAATTTGTTGGTTTACGATTCAAGGTACGTAGAATCCGAAAATCTAATAACACTTTCCTTCGTTCCCATGGACCGATTTTGATGAAATTTGGTATATGGGCTCCATTTGGGGTCTAGTTGTGCTCCGAAGCTTTTGGTTGATGTAGGTCACTTCTAAGGGTTGAAATTTTGAAAATCAAAAAATTTTGATATAAAGGTATTGTTTTTTCATCAATTTAAGATAGTATTGAATTTTTAGAATTTTTTTTCTGTAGGACCAACCGTTTGCTCCCTACGAGAACTAAAGGGTTGGGCTTACGATAAATCAGAAACGCAAATTCAAATTTTAGCTGACCAAAATGCGATCGATGTTCTTCTTCATGTTGGTGGGTGGTAACAATAGCAAAGCCGTGTTCTTTGTAGACGAGTGATGTATATAGAAAAATAATAAACATTTGTGTAATCATTTGCAGCGTTTTGAGCAACGAGGAAAGCAGTTAAATATCTCGCTGTGATAAATTCCCTGAAGTTGCAAGCCGTATATACTAAAAATTCAGCTAGGATTAGTTCCTACCTATGTCAGTAAATGGAACAGAATTTAAAACTGATGTTCAGGTTACTCTATCACGTAATCAAGAAGATAATAACTCACCTCCTCAGATCGATTTTGGTTCAATATTTTCAATAATGAACCTCTGGAATCGACCAAGAAAAAAAATTGCATCACCCCCCCTCAAAATTAGTTGGTTTACGTTTCAAGGTAGTAGAATCCAAAAATCGAATACCTAATAATTTTGCCGTCCCTCCGCCTTTCCTGAGTTACCATGGACAAGTATATGGGCTCCAATTTGGCTGCAGTTGTGCCCCAAAGCTTTTGGTTGATGTCCGTCACTTCTAAGGGTTGAGAAGTAAGGGCTGAAATTTTCAAAACGCCCTTTCTCAAAAAATTTAGATGTAAAGGTATTGTTTCTTCATCAAGTTAAAGAAATTAAATTTTTTAAATCGAATAAGACCACCCAAAGCTCTATAACCTTGTTCGCTGTTCCAATCATTTTTGCTGAAACAAGCATTCAAATATCCTAATGTCGGCACCCACAACTTCTTCATTTCTTCCAAATAGACTCAAAGTGGGTGGGTAATGGTTGTCGGATAATGACAATGGCAAAGCTGTGTTCTTTGCAGACGAGTGATCAAGTTACAGTTCAAATGAATCGATGTTCAATCTCAACATCAACTGCACGAATATTAATTTTACTTGATGGTATGTACTGTAATCTACTGTACTCTTCATGAGACAAACCTACTCATTCTTGAAAATGGGAAAAATGTGTAAAATGAAAATCATAAAACATATTACATAAAAAACGAACTCGAAGAATTAGTTTGAGGAAAAATGCTAAATAATAATTGAGCAGTGCCACAGAGAAATAGACCAATACGAAACATGGTGGCTGGTTTTCTTGATTTTTCACTTTTAACGAGTAACGTCTCCTCCTAACAGTAATTTCTGTACAGAAACAAATAGGATTTCTTCCGGTACCCAGCCCCAAACTTTCTTCAAATTTTGAGCAAAGTCAAATCATCAGATGGAGTCAATTTTGATGTTTATGGAATAATCACGAATTCACTGAGTTCATATTGAGGCTACCCCTCCTCAATCCTGAAAATGTCGTCCAAATGTGACTATTGTGGTCTTCCCAAAATACAGAACATAAATCTAGGAATCAGAACGAGAAACAACTTTACACAATCCACCAAGAACTAGGGATGGGCGGTATTTAACATAACAGTTAAAAATAACCTCTTACCGGGTTTCATTAATTTCGCTTGGAACCTATTACCAAATTAACCCTGTTATTAATTAAAGTTTCAGGGAAGGCTCTCCAAAGTGTGTGGAACCAGAACAATAGCTTGGGTTTTTTATTATAGAAAAAGAGGGAAAATACACTAACACGTAAATATACCAGGAATAACTTGATAGAAACCCCAACTTACGTAGGAAATCAAAACTGGAGATCAATGGAATAATACTTTGGAATGGAATAACAATATAACATGATAAACAAACGAGTGTAGGTCGGGAACGAAAAGAAACAATACCTAAATGGTATGTCTCCAGTACTCAGTGTGTCGGAATGAATTATTGGAACCTATTACCCACCCAGAGCAGTACCAGTGGAACCTAATACGCAAATGTAACCGTTTCGCCCATCTCTACTAGGGATGGGTATCGATACTCGATATTTGAAAATATCGATACTTTTGTACCAATACTCGATATTTTAGTATCGATACTGACTATCCGATATTTTTGGATATCGATACTTTGGATCCGATATTTCTAAATATCGAATATCGATACTGTTTTCGCGGAAAATTCAACATAATGGCTGGATTGAATTGGGGTCGCACTATGTGCTTACCTATTACTCCAATCCAATTAGTAAGTAGGTAATAGTTATGTAAGTTGAGAAGTTGTGGAAAACGAAGTATAGGGCCAAATTGGCGGCATGCAATGCGCTAACCAAGTTTGATAGGTTCCTACACCTAGAGTCCCAAGTATGCAGAATAGATTTCTCGAAGGACCACAGCCATAAAGGGCTGAAAGAAGGTTGAAGATTGTAAATGAGTTAATAGCAGTGCTGAGTTAAAGGAAAGTGAAAAGAGAAGACAGAGAGTTGGTTGCAATTGTGAAGCAGTATACTGAAGAGGTAAAAACATGCGCTCTATGTCCCTACCTACCTAACTCTATGGCCATAGGTTGATGAATGCTTAAGTATTATTGACAATACCAGTATTAAGTTGTTGTAGAACGCTGATGAGGACTTCCTGGGATGAAGTAGGCCCAATCCTGTAGCAGAAAGGCCTGGTATGCCACGAGGAACAGGCAGGAGGGGGGTGGTGGAGCTGTCCAACTTCTCACCTTGAGGAAAAAATACGTCAGGTTGTGGAAATTCCGTGCTCAGCTCAATCCTTGGCGTAGAATGAGCCAGAAAGCAGTTGATTGACGATTTATAGATTGGTTTTGAGGTAGAAAACCAAGCACAAAACCCAGGTACCATGAGACACAGGCGGGAGGGGGGTGACCGTTTGGAGTGGAACCCAATCCGAAGAGAAAATACTCAAAATCTCCGTAAATCTCACCCTCAGACGTAGAAAAGTTTTCTCTGAAGAAGGTCAGCGAAGAAAAGACACCGGCGGTCACTTGCTTCCTCGAAATTTCAAAAGTTAAGGTTTTAGAGGGAAAGAGGCGTTACTACTTCACTTGCTAGAATAGGAATATGGCCGCTTCCATCGTTCAGCCCCTCCACATGGAGTCTGCCGTAGAAAAGTTGGTAAGCTGCAGAATTACGGTAGATGTTGGCAAAAGTTCCATGGACAAACCATGGAAGTGATGGAAGTCAGGCGTGATGTCATCAAGGAAGAATGTACCGAGTGACATGTAGAGTGCAGATTTTGAGCCATCCAAGAGTGAGTGTGGATATCCGATCGTGCCATGATACGCAGAGAATTTTCCTACAATATGCGGCATGTTCATTGAAGGAAACTAAGAACTATTATTTAAACATTGCGTGCTAATTTTGGGAAACCTGTTGCTAAATTTGAGGTGAACAGCTGATTGCCACGTGAATCACCAGTTAACCTACGTGCATTTTTTACGTTAATTGGCGACACTGTCATGACGTGATAACGGGACTGGAAGCCGGCTCGGAATGATAACAGGGAAGAAATAATAATGTGTTGCGGCTCAGGGTTTCAAGCCAGTAGGTATTTCGGGAACGAAATGTTTTTGCTGCGAGGAACATGCATATATGAAGTGTGAGTGCAAATGATGAACGAGTGATAGATATTATTGCATGCGAAGTAAGAATTGGAGTCGGAAACCATGACAGGTAAGCTCGTTTCATTTCAATGGCTAAATAATGAATAGAGGTAGAGAGGCTTTTGGGTCATTACTCTTTGGTTGCACAAATAACGTTTATAACATGGAAAAAATCACTCTGTTTGGACTCTTAACAGTAAAAATTGAATAAAAGTTGTTGAAAAAATTATTTTTCTTGAGAAAATTGGATAATATTGATAGTTTGTGACACTAAAGTATCGATACTCGATATTTTAAAATATCGATACTCATGCCCAACGATACTTGGGATATCGATACTCGGATACGATACAGTATCGATACAAAATATCGATACTTTTATAACGATACCCATCCCTAATCTCTACCAAGAACTCAACTCTTCATTATTTTTTGTATTCCGTCTCGTCGTTGCTAAGCAGATGACATAAATAATCTCCAAGTGTTTCCATAATAACTTAAGGAGGCACGTTACAACCATGATTTAGAAACGTTATGGCCGGGGCAAGGGTTTACCCTAAACAAACAGACAGACACGAATGCTAAGTTGTTCGAAAAGTTCAGAAAATAAAAAAGGCGAGTATTAAATTTAATTTTGGAGGACCGACATTTTTTGGGATAAATCATCGAAAAATTAAATTTATTTCCACAACACACCCACTTTTGTTCTACTTGCATCATCTAAACGAACAATGCGTTTGTCCAGCTATGAAAGTGCGTATCATTGAAGAAATAACACCAAGGTCGACGTAAATCGTGTTGCTGAATACGAAAAGAATGTTGTTATTCAGATTAGTTTGGCCTTGTCAATTCGTACTCGCGCAGAAGCATTAATTCCGTATCACGCTCCAAGTATAGTACAAATCTATAAATGTAGTTATTATTCAATTACTTCTTTCAGACCAGTTTTTGTTGTTTGTTGATCGTCTGGTTGTTTCATTCGTTTCTATAAATTGAACCCTATCTTAAATTGCTGAAAAAAATCATCGAAATTCATTTATTACGTAATCAATTATCATCATTAGCATACATTTGTGCCACCCAGGGTGGTGTCATTCGACTCTAAAAAATCTTGAAAATGTTTAAATAATGAACAAACAAAGCCTGTATATCGAAATTTTTCATGTTAGGACGTTTTCAAAATGTTTTACCCCTTTAAAAACCACTGACAACAACAAAAACCTTCGGGAAACAACAATCAGTCCACGGAAACTGGGCAAAGTGCCGCTTACGGTCAACGGCGGACGGACGGCATTTTTTTTAGATTTTCGGATTCTACGTATCTTAAAACGTGAGTCATCAAATTTTAAATACATTTATGTTTTCTTCTTGCACGATTTCTAAGGTTCATATTTAAAAATAATCAACCAAGAGATTGATGAAAGGAATCTTCAGTATGTTCCATGCGAAATACATTTCTCAAAAGTATGAGGATTTTAATACATCCCATTTGAATGATAAAGTCTGTTCGAGTGGCTTGTAGCCAGAAATTTCAAAAAAAGTGCTTGAAAATTTATTATCCGTGTTTTTTGGTATTGAAGCAGTGCTGCTCATTCAGTTCTCATTAAACAGCCATGTGAACATTTTGTTATGTGTTTTATGTCACCTAGTAAATATTCACATCGATAATTTGAAAATGCGTTTTACTACCTACTTACCAGAATTAGAGTGAAAGTGTCATTATTTTTTCATTCATTGCTATAGCATATTTTACTATAGAAAACTGTTATCCTGTTTTTTTTCTAACCGAAGATAGGTAAATACTTGTTAGACTTAATTAACGGAAATATTTAAAACATATCGCTTTTCTTATAGCGTGCAGATTTACATTTACTTGAATTTACAAACGGGGATGATTTGAGAACAGATACGAGTAGTTAGTGCTGAAGGTGGAAACAAGTGATAAGGATCATAGAGTAGGAATATGAAAGTCATTGATAAACGCTACAAATTATTTGATAGAGGTTTATTATTTTGCTTCCGAGTCTACCAAGGTAGCGGAAGCTTTGTTTTACTTTTCAAGGACGAAAAAAAAAGTTCTCCAAAATCAAAATTTTCATTCGCGTTTTGCCTTTTAGACCTTTCTGAACAATTTTGGTTCCGTGTCTGTGTGTCTGTCTGTCTGTCTGTCTGTGTGTCTGTCCGTCTGTCATGAATTCCTTGTAACGCGCATAACTATACGAAGTTATTGTCTGATTTCGATGAAATTTTCAGGGATTGTGCGGGTTGGTGTGTAGACGGTCCCCTATGAAAATCATCATCCTCGGACTGATAGAAGCGACTGCGCATGCGCAAACGTGAATTTCCTTGTAACGACCATAACTTCTACATTTTCCAACCGATTTCAATGAAATTTTCAGGGATTTTACAGATTAGTGTTTAGATGGTCCCCTACGAAAATCATCACCTTCGGACTGATAGTAGCCACTGCGCATGCGCAAACGTGAATTTCCTTGTAACGACCATAACTTCTACATTTTCCA
The DNA here is from genome assembly GCA_009739505.2 of Apolygus lucorum. Classification (NCBI taxonomy): domain Eukaryota; kingdom Metazoa; phylum Arthropoda; class Insecta; order Hemiptera; family Miridae; genus Apolygus; species Apolygus lucorum. The sequence continues at coordinate 54,653,974 of CM019177.2, forward strand.
TCCGATTTCAATGAAATTTTCAAGGATGTTACAGATTAACTTGTTTTGATGTTGAGAGATTAACTACTGTGTATCGGATCATCTATACAATCAGGATATGGATACGAGGAAGCTATGTGCCACACCCACTTGGCAGACGTTTTCCAGTAGTGATCATTCGTCTGCAAAGAATACAGCTTCTCCATTGTCACTATTTATTTATTTTTGGTTTTTTACCTATCAACCATAGGTACCTAAAACCTACCTACTAGGGCAATTTTGAAAGTTTCAACCCTTCTTTTCCATTTGGGGTCTCACGTTTACTTGAATTTACAAGCGGGTATGATGTAAGAACAGATACGAGTAGTTGGCGCTGAAGGCGGTAACAAGTGATCATAGAGTAAATATTGATCATAGAGTGATCATAGAGGAGGAAATGAAAATTAGTGATAAAAGCTTCTTGCGAAGGCCGAATACTGTTCAAACCATCAAATTTTGGGAGGAGGTTAAATTTTTTTTGCTCGATTTCAAACGTTCATATTTGAAAATAATTAACCAAAAGACATTGTTCAAGGGAATCTTCAGTAGGTACCATGCTATAATTCTCAGAGACCATCTATCATGGGAGTCTGCTGTTATGACACATAATTCAAATGACAAAGTACGTTCCACTAGCAAGCAGCCAGAAATTTTAAATGAAATATAAAGAAAAAGCGTTTGAAAAGACTTAGTGTATTATCCGTATTCGTTGGTATTGAAGCAGTGCTGCTCATTTAGCTTTTATTAACTAGCCTTATTAACATGTTTTTATGTGTTTTATGTCACTTTATGTTAAATATTTAAATCAGTAATTTTAAAATGGGTTTTACTACCTACTTACCTGAATTTTTGTGGAAGTATCTCTGTTTTTTTTAATTCATTGCTATTATTACTTGAAAAAACTGCTTTCCCTGCCTTTTTTCTAACTGAAGGTAGGTAAGTACTTGTTAGATTTAGTTCACGAAAACATTTGAAACAGACCGCTTTTTTAAGAACGAAATGTCACACATTTACTTGAATTCACAAATGGGAATGATTTTGAGAGCAGATAGGAGTAGTTGGAGCTGAAGGAGGTAACAAGTGATAAGGATCATAGAGTAGGAATATGAAAGTCATTGATAAACGCTACAAATTATTTGATAAAGGTTTATTATTTTGCTTCCGAGTCTACCAAGGTAGCGGGTAAGAATCATGGAGTAGGAATATGAAAGTCTGTGATAACAGTTTTTTGCGAGGGTCAAATCCTGTTCAAATCATCGAATTTTGAAGAGAGGTTAAAATTGTTTTTTTTTTTTTTTGCTCAATTTCAAAGGTTCAAGTTTGAAAATAATTTACCAAAAGAAATTGTTGAAGGGAATCCTCAGTAGGTACCATGCTATAATTCTCAGAGACCATTTGACATGGAATCTGCTGTTATGATTAATTTTGAGGACAATAGGTACATACCATTTGAATAATAAAGTCTGTCCGAGTGGCAAGTAGCGAGAAATTTTAAAAGAAGCAAAAAGAAAAAGTGCTTGAACATTGTATTATCCGAGTTCGTTGGTATTATAGCAGTGATAAGGATCATAGAGTAGGAATATAAAAGTGATAAAAGCTTCTTGTGAAGGCCAAATAATCCTGTTCAATGGTAGGTACTTCGATTCGATTCTAATACGTGATTACAATCAAAATAGCTACCATTTTTGAGCCAGTCTTCTCTAGTTCAGTTAACCAGATTGAGCTCACAGCTAACTCGGATAGTGTCAGATCGAATTTCAGATGCAGCTCATGATCCGCCGAGCGATTGAGGATACTTTCCGATTACATCCATAATATGCGAGACTAGGACGAGAAACTATTATCACTGATGTGTCTGCAGCTAATTCCCAGATCGTGCGTTTATACAATATGGATAGATCGTGACAAGTCAGTATCACTTTAACAAACATCTACTTCTACACTAAGATGCAATATTTTCCCTCTCAGTGGTTCTCAACAAATTAAACCGTGGAAAGAACAACAACAACAACCCCATTTGGGAGGGTCAATAAAATAGTTCCAACGGAAAATGTCACTCACCCTGACATTTGAGGCAAACCGCTTCCCTTGCGTCATTTCTAACTTCTTACGTTCTGGTCGATCGTCGCATGTCTGACCGACTCCGACCTGTCATCCTTCTCGTGCAACTTTCAATTCCTCCAGGCTTATTAATCCATTTATTATCCTCCCAGAGTTGATGTTCCTAGAACTACTTAGTACCTGCCTACATTTCCTAAATAGTTTCTGCCGAGTACCTACCTGAATCTGCCTGACGCCTAATTGAATTATACTACTGCTAATCAAAGTAGATGTTGTCAACAACAATTAATGATCCCTAACTTCTTCCATTTCTCCTCTAGGAACCTAAGTTTACCCACTCCCGAAAGCTCTTTGATTCAGACATATCTTTCTATTATTCAATTTACATTAGTTTTACAGTATTATCGTTATTATTATTACAGTATTATTTACAGAATTATTACGAAATATTACAGTATTATCGTTGTTGACAGATCTCACTGTACATATATCATGTGTAGGCACAGTACATTAGGAGCTCTCATAAAGTAAACATCATTACAACGTGAATGTTTCAAAGTACGTAAATCCGAAATTCGAATAAAACATTTTCCTTATCAAAATTTTTCAGACCACGAGTAGGTAGCAATCAGACCTGTATGTGTTTACTCATCTAATGTATCATAAAACGGAAGGCGAAATTTTTATTCGATTTTTGTGTTCTACATACCATAAAAAGTAAACCAACAAATTTGGAGGGGGGGGGGGTAGTTAAATATTTTCTTCTTTGATCGATTCCAAAGGTTCATTATTGAAAATAATAAACCAAAAAGGCAGGGAAAGCAGTTTTCTACATAGTGGTAAGTATTCTATTCTGGTAAGTAGGTTGTAAAAAACAATTTTTACAAATTCTTTGGATTTTCGAAAGCAATAGAAGAAGATTTGGCGTAAATTCCTTTCTTTGTACGTACAATAATGGATTTGGAAGCAAAATCAGTAAATTAATGTTGAATAACTTCCGTATTGAAAGAGCAAATTCCATGCAACTCTCGATGTTATGTTGCTGGCACTCAAATTGTTAGTGACCGTAATATGAGCTGTAAACATTAACTAAAGGACTGGGCGGAATGAAGATCTAGTGGTTTTAACACAGAATGTGTTTTTGCGATGACCTACCGAAAAAAAATCGTCGCGAAAAAGCGACAGAAAAAAACCGTTACGCGCCTTTTACAATGATTTTTACGTGCAACCAAGCCGTTGGTAAGGAAATAGAACTCCCGCAGTGTTCATTGCACAGAAATTGTTCACCATTCGTTGGAAAGCTCTCAATTTATATAGTATTTTTCTTGTAGTTACATATTTATTTATATAACATTTATAGGGTTTTAGACCAAATTAAATGTCTAACAATTATTTATTTTATTATTGCCAAAGACTCCACATTTATTATTGTTGTTTTTTATTTAACGGATGACTAGCATCGCAAAAACACATTCTGTGTTCCTATGATTTCATACAGAGTATGGAAAAAGAAATAAACCAGGGGGTGCAGGGGGGCGGAGCCCCCCGCCGAGGCGCAAAGCGCCGAGTTTTCTATTACAAAACTTAACCATTTCTCTTTCGGATTATTATTTTCAATGATGTACCTTTGGAATCGAACAAGGAAATCATTTAACACCCCCCCCACACACACAAACTTTGCTTCATCTATTGCTACAGTCGCTTCATTTATCAACCAAGTGGTTTCAGTTATCAACCGAGTTGTTACTCAAAATCTTCCGGTTTTCGAGGATTTCTCGTGTTTTTTTCCACGTTAACATTTACGTATTGTAAAGGGGACCATTTTTCTGCATTTAGGGGTACTATATCTTTTACCCCCACCCCAAAACATACAGTATGTTAGGAATGATAGATCCAAATCTTCCACATAAAAAATCGTGTAGATACTTTTTGGAATTTATTTTTTTATTTATTATTTATTTATTTTATTATTTTAATACTTCCACATTATGAGCCCTCACATCGCCTTGAATATCATGAAAAAAGAGTACTCACATGACTATATTTGGTACATTTTCATTTTCTAACTTTTTTCAATTCCAACTTATTACATTATAAGTTAGAATTTTCGTTGTTTATGGAGGGGGTAACAAATAAACCTAATACGTACATCTATTCCCCTCCCTCTCCCGTTTCAAAAAAGTGTTCATTTACCTTAATTGGTAAATTTTAACGGTACTAATCTTTTGGAAAATGAATCGGAAACACTATTGAGTTTATTATATCCATGTCGCTTCAGTTAGCAACTCGGTGGTTAAGTTAGCGACTGGTGCGTTTAGTGAATTGGAATAGGGCCCCAGAACTCGAAAGGCCCAACCGTTTGCTAATCAGAAGAACTAATTACCTAACTAGTCAAAGTTCTAAGATTTATTTCAAAAATTTAAGATAGTGTTCAATTTTGGTTTATTATTTTCAATAATAAGCCTTTGGAATCGAGCAAGAAAAAAAATTTTAACCCCCCTCAAAATTTGATGGTTTACGTTTCAAGGTACGTAGAATCCGAAAATCGAATAAAAAAAATTTCCGTCCGTACGCCGTACGCGGCACTTTTCTTAGCAACACTGGACCGATTTGGTTCAAATTTGGTATATGGGCTCCATTTGGGGTCTAGTTGTGCCGCGAAGCTTTTGGTTGATGTAGGTCACTTCTAAGGGGTGAAAATTAAGGGTTGAAATTTTCAAGAGTGACGTAGCTCGAAAACTGTCGAAATAAAGGTATTGATTTTTCACAAATTTTAAATAGCACTGAATTTTTTAAATTTTTTGAGACCACCCGGAGCTCTGTAGGACAAACCGTTCGGTCCCTACGAGTACTTGAGGGTTTTCCTTCGATAAAACAGAATCATGAGTGTGAATCGCAAAAGAGGCCTAATCGCCGTTCAAATTTTGTCTGACTAAAATGCGATCGCTGTTCATTTCTTCGATTTGCGTACAGTTTTGCCTTCTGCGTAACCAGTAATCAAATTTCCATATGAAGCTTTCTATTTTTCGAATCGAGTGTGAAGCGTTTAGTTCTTTCTAATAAACTTGATTGTGAAGGTGTGAAGCAGTATGGTGTGGTAGGTAGTACCTAGTTGGTAGGTAAAATAAAGTTGGTAGGTAAAAAACGCTGCAAATCATTGCTCAAAGGTTTATTATTTTCTGTATAGATCACCCTTCTGTATAGATCACTGGTTCTCCATCAATAGCACCTACCACCATCTGTATTCTCCCTTGACCTTCCCTCTCAAATTTCAGCTCCTGCGTTCAATAGGATTGAAAATGGCTTCGGAGCTCACTCAGCTGATCAGTGCACTTCCAGGCGTCTCCAGCATTCGAGAAGATCTTCTTCACTCTTCAGATCACTAATCAGCTGAGTGAGCTCCGAAGCCATTTTCAATCCTATTGAACGCAAGAAGCTGAAATTTAAGAGGGAAGGTCAAGGGAGAATACAAATGGTGGTAGGTGCTATTGATGGAGAACCAGTGATCTATACAGAAGGGTGATCTATTCAGAAAATAATAAACCTTTGAGCAATGATTTGCAGCGTTTTAGAAACGAATGACTATTCCCTGGCGATCGAATATTGTTAAATGAGCAATTATTGTGAATTTATCGGAACCAAGTGTTAGTACCCCTATGAGCTAGTCAAAGAGGACCCCCCCCCCCCCACCAAATCCAAAGGGTTCGGAAGTTGTGTTGAGCTGGATTTGGTGCTTAATTTATTTTTTTAATAAATAAAATAAAATTTCTTAAATAAATAAAATTCTTAATTTGTTTAAAACTCGCTTGAATCCCATTTCTCTTCGCAAAATTCTTAGACGAGCTGGAATATCTTCCAAGGTACGGTCATTTATTTGTAGACATAAGTAACCAACGAACTGTAAAGCCTCCTGGCCCAAGAAGGTCATTAACCTTAAAATTTACCTGCAATGCCAGCCTCTTTCGATCTAGATGAATAATAGGCAAGGTAGCTCAATTCATTGGCAATTTTCATGCAAAAGTGGCTGTAGAGACATGAAGTTGTCCCTAAGAGGAACAACGCTGGGCGATTGGCTTGAAAGGAGAAGGCAGAAAATAGCTCGATGGAGGGTAAGCCGCTACAGTGAATGGCAAAATCCGAAGAGCATTCCGTTCATAAAGAATACCTGCCTCAGATGGCGATTAGCATGCAGCTTGCGCCAACATTAAGGCCTACATGTTCCATAGTTGGACGAGGCGAGACTATGAGATTCGCGGTCCGAAGAGGGTTTTTTGGCTGGGGTTCAAAACTCGTCGAACACCTGCTTTTTTAGTCAGTCACCGAGCGCTATTACGATTCTATCGCCAGGACTACAAGACGAATAGTCTTTCTTCCTACAGAATGCTCTTCAAAGAAGAACTTATATCGTGTGCAGAGAGAGAGTAGCTGAAATTATTTTAAATTACAAACTTCGCCTTCAATTTCAAAAGTTTTTTATTTTATTTTTTATTTAATAACTGGATATCTAAAATGTATTACCCCGAAAATAGTTTTTTCAACTCAAAAATAAAATTAATTAAAATGTTTACAAAAGTTTGATAACAACCCTCCATTTTATTATTTGTTGACATAAAATACGAAAATCTGTTTTGTTTATCGTCCATTTCGGTTTATTATTTTCAATAATGAAGAAAATAAATTAACTCCCCTCAAAATTTTATGGTTTGAATAGGATTTGGCTCTCACAAGAAGCTTTTATCACTGTCTTTCATATTCCTACTCTATGATCCTTATCACTTGTTACCTCCTTCAGCGTCAACTACTCGTATCTATTTCCAATATTCAACTCCGTTTTTAAATTCAGGTAAATGTACACTGCTTCGGTTTAAGAAAAGCGCTCCTCACACGAAGCTTTCATAACTTTCATATTCCTACTCTATGATCCTTATCACTTGTTACCGAATTCTGCTCCAACTAATCGCATCTGTTCTCAATTCATCCCCGTTTGTAAATTCAAGTAAATTAGAAAAACGCTCTATTAACACAGAATGTGTTTTAGTGTTTAATTTCATAACGAAATCTGGGACGACAACTAGGATACCGATGATACGGAAGTAAGGATCGTGTAACCTATGAGATATTTTGTTATGACGCGGTAATTATATAAGATTGTGATTTAGTGGGAGGAAAGTAGCGAAATTATGTGTTTCAATAATTTCGTCCGAAGCATGTAAATAGAGGTAACCGGGGAATGGGTAACACGGAAAGCAGTTTTCTATAGTAATAATAACAATGAATTAAAAAGAAACAAAGATACTTCCACTCCAATTCTGGTGAGTAGGTAGTAAAAAACAATTTATAAATTACCGATTTAAATTTTTACAATAAGTGACATGAAATACATAACTTAATGTTGATTAAGTTGGTTAATAAAAGCTGAATAAGCAGCACTGCGTCAAATGCTTTCCAGTTTTCCTTCCGATTGTATTGCGTTTACATTCATTGTGCTTGGTTTAACCATACAGTCAGGCTTTGGATACGAGGAAGCTATGTGTCTCTCATATTTGGACTTTTTAGAATCTAAATTTGGGCGGTTTAGATCAGTTTATTTACAATCAAACTCGTACTTATTCAATTTTGGTTGATTTATCTACCTAGTAACCATACTGTTCTCATCACAATCTTTAGTTTTCGACTCTATATGATGGTGAACTGGGTGAATATTGGTTGCGATTCCCGTAAAAATCCACAATTTTCCGGAATCATCAATTTACGAATCCTGCAGACAAATATCACTGTCTCACGTTTTGGTTCGATCCAGTCATCAATACTCATTGAACATAAAGGTAGATGTATGTATTTTAATGTACCAACGTGACACAAATTTCCGATTCGTTGTTTTGCTCAAATTAGGGGCAATATCGTGACCTCGGTGGAGATCGGTGATTTTTCAAATATTTTTCATGAATCAGAAAAGGAGTCAACAATACAACAATACAATAAAATACGTTTATTTTCATTATAAAACATTACAAGAGTTGCGCCCAACATTATTATTGAATAGTAAATATAGTAGGTAGTTCACAGAGTATGTATAAATAATTTTAAAAAAACTTCATGAAATAAGAAAAAATACAGTTTTTAAAGTGGAGAAAACATAAAAAATATAACGATGATCTCATTTGTATTGACATAATTAATATTTTTGTACCACTATAAATAATTTACCATTATTTGTCTGATTTCTATTCGTTCTATTCATTCAATGAGAATGCTCTCAGCCTCAAGTAATGTACTATATAATTATATTCGTGGATAACTTGATATGAATCTGGGGAACCCAGCGCCAGCAAGTGTTGGAAATCAGTGATTTTCCAAAAAAAATTCATGAATAGTCGATCGGAGTCGTTAAATTGTTGATTTGGTCGATTCAACTATAGACGGTTTTGAGGATGGTTCTGACCTTTTCACAACAAATCGGATTTCTATTCATTAACTTCCTATTATCAATTCAAATTTCATTTTTTGTTTTTTAATTCCAGATAACCAGCAATGAGAAGTATCTTCGCAGTTCTGTTGTTGGCTGTCCTGGCAGTAATTGCAGTTGCAGCTCCAGTAAATGACACTGCTCCATCAACCAAGAAAGGTAACTAGGTCTATAATATTTCTCCGTCGACATCTATTCATTTCATTTTCAGATCATTCTACGAGTGTACCCACTGAAATGTGAGAGCTTTGTCGTTTTTTGACCGACTTCAACGCGCCGAAGGCGCGCGAAAGAGGAGGTACTCAATTCGGGTTGTCGTGGGACGACGATTTTTTTTTTGTCTGTCTGAACACCTTGCATTTCTTTATTCTGGTATCAATCTGCCTGATTCTTTTTGAAATGTGTTCTACCAGTATCCGTGGTGGTCCCGTTTCAAACAGATTTCATTTTGCTTTGTTAGAAGTATCGAAAACTTGTGAAAGAAGTTGAAAAACGTGGTCCCGTTTTCGCGAATATTGGTCCGCATTCACTCTTCTTGCCCTGTGACTTCCGACTGAGGCGATGGAGGACCATTTGTGTATAGTCAAATTAAAGGTCTGATTGTAAGCTTTAAAATTATATGCTATATGAGGGGGGTTCCGATAACTAAAAGGTGCTGCTGGGATGAGAAAGGGGGAAATTATAGTGGGTTATTCGCTCTAAACCTGCATGAGCCGTATCAAACGTGTTTATGAATGCTCAAGTATGGGATTTTCCCTACCAAATATCAGTGATATAATAGTACTGTTATTAGGCATTCTACCAAGTGGGTGTAGCACATAGCTTCCTCGTCATCCATAATATAGTTGGGTAGGTTATGGTATAGAGATCATCTGAACTGAATAGTGCCGTACCAAATATGAGGTATATATTACAACTAGGTGATGAGATAGTATTCTACCTAGTGGGTGAGGCACATAGCTTCCTCGTCATCCATAATATAGTTAGGTTAGTAATGGTATAAGAGATCATCTGAACTGAATAGTGCTGTACCAAATATGAGGTATACAGTACAACCAGGTGATGAGAGGATATTCTTCCAAGTGGGTGTAGCACATAGCTTCCTCGTCATCCATAATATAGTTGGGTAGGTAATGCTATAGGAACTTGTCGGAACTGAATAGTGCACTACCATATATGAGGTATACAGTACAACCAGGTGATGAGAGGGTATTCCACCAAGTGGGTGTAGCACATAGCTTCCTCGTCAATCATGTCATGGTTAAGTTGTTGAATTGTGTTGTCGGAACTACCAAGTACTTAACTACCAAATGTGAGGGAAGTCAAACAGTTAGGAGATAAGAGAGTAGATTGCTAAGTAGGAAAGTGAACCAAATGCCTCCTGAAACCGATCCAAAAACGGAAACTCATCTATACATATGGAAACTGATCCGGATTACAGAATTTGGTCCACCCTGCGGCTTCTGGTTTGCCTTACTGAAATGATTCACAGTACGGAAATAAATCTATATTACGAAAACTGATCGAAAAAACTGCGGGTAAATCAATTTCAGATTTAAATTGAGGACCACTAAAAAGTGAGAAATAAAAAATATTATAAAATGGAAAAATAATAAAATAAAAACCTTTTTAACAAAAAAATGGACCGACCTCAAAAATGATGTCCGTAAACACCAAAAAGGGGAAAATAATAATCTTAGGGAATTCAGTTGGGAAGGTGGGTAGGTAGGTACGGATTGAAGTCGCCGCTGTGCCCATCTGTAGACACAACCATACGCAAGTAGAGAGTAAACATGCGTCGATAGAGCAATACAAAACAGGAATGAGAGTGAGCATCATTGAGGTAATATATGTGTTCCAAAACTATTAGGTAGTAGGTCACTGCTGTCGTATGAAGGAGGATGAAAGTGTGACGATATGGCCATCATAGCATTGGTGTCTGCACCAAACTCTTCTCTTAGAGATTCACTCTACTTGATAATCTTTATCTTGAGAGTTTCGGGAGTTGGAAGATCGTCGCAAGTTTCGATCGCACGTCCGAAGTTTTCGAAACTTTCTGGTAGACTGTACAGCAACATAATAGCAAGCAGATCCTGGTTGATGTCTACTTCCATGTTTCGAAGCTTATCTACGGCATCGATGAACTTATCAAGATGATCGTTCACATTAATTGTTTCAGCAATGTTGCTTTCCGAGCGGTTCCTTTTGATTGGTAAATGGACTCCACCTTCGACCAAAATTCTCGAGAGATATTGCAGTCTTTCACCTGCTTCAATTCGCTTGGTGAAATGGCCAGAATCAAATCCGATTCCGCTTTTCGGTCGGCTTTACACCATGCTGCTTTTGTGGCTTGGTTCATTTCAAAATTTGGGGTTATTTCTTGTCACGCAGCTTTTGTGAACACTCAATTTGTCTTGGAAATTCAGAATTTTTTCAGGGAGATACAGCAGGTTGGTGTCTACAAAGATCACATAGAATGAATTTCACTAATCAATTAACTCAGATAATTAAAAATCATTAATGATCCCAATTCTCTCTCCCTACACCTGTCACAAAGGGTAGGTTGGGTACTTTGAAAATTTTTGGAGAACTCTATATTCATATTTTAATTTAAGTAAAAAACGTTATTGGTCCAGGTTATTCTCCTCTTCAGGAATAAATTAGAAACGAACGAAAATTCCATGAATTGGAAGGGTTTTTGCTATGTTTTGATGCTGTCACAAGGTTTTATTCTCTCTCCCTACAATTTTTTTGAAATGCCTGCCCACTCCTGGAAAACGATTATTTTGTGTCATGAAAAACAAAAGTGAACACTGCTGCAAGATGGCTTCCGAAGCTACTGAAGTTTGTTGAATTTCCAAGCTCCCAGTTGTGTGGGTTATGTTGTGAAGTGTTGAAGCTTTGAGAGTAGGTAAATACTTTCTCTCTCCCTACAACCACCTCACTCATCAGGGTAAGTGTTCAACTAAGTTTAATTAAACTCAAATTACAATTATGAATGCCATAGTGTTATGTATTTTTTCTAACGTTCAGAATCAATAATGATGAGGCCAGTAGAGAGTGATAACCTCACAAATCTCTCTCCCTACAACCTCTCTCCTTACAACCTCTCTACCTACAACTTCTGGGAAGAGGCTGGTTTGTAGGAAGAGAGATGGAATTACAGGGAGAGAAGTTTTTTTTTTTTTTTCAAAGCCGTTTACATTTTTAAGAGTTACCTGAACTATTTACACCGCTGGGTCATATAATTCTGACTTTTCCTTAACCCACATTTTGCGAAAGATTAGACTGATTGAAAGACTTGAAGAATCTGATAATTCTGATGTACCTAGATTATAGCTTCGGAATGTGATTGCGATAAGTAAAAGAGACTCCTAAACTAAGATTCTCGCATTTTGAAGGAATAAAAAGGTTTCATGAGTTCAACTCACACTTGGTTTTCTCTCTCCCTACAAAGTCGAAATTATGAAGAAAAAAATTCAAAATTCTATAAATTTGAAACTACTTGATAAAGTGTGCCCCCACTTCAGGATCTGCCTCAGTGGCCAAAACAAAGGACGTTTACGGGAGAAAAAAACATAAAAACTTCAACAATAATTTATGGAAAAGTTCGAGGACAAAATAACCCCAAATTTTGAAATGACCCGCTTCCGTTTTGGGACTATCAGCTAAAATGACTGGACATAGATTTGTTGCGTCTACGTTCCTATCACATCATTCTTCACAAGAATTTCCTCCATCTGTAACTTCCAAGTGTCGTAACTGTCGTTACTGAGACACTCGATCTTGAAGCTATTCATAAAATTCGGAATTTAGATCTCTGAAGCTAAAGGGACCTAACCTAATATTAAATAAATTGATTTATCGTTCTTCTAATAGAAGGTTATGAATTAGCCGAAAGCTCGGCGAAGAAGGATTTGATAACTCAGTGGACCCCATTCCCAATCCGTTTGACGTTGTGTAATTTGTTAGGTCGATCTACATAGTTGCCACCTACATAGTTGCCACCTACATAGTTGCCACCTACATAGTTGCCACCACAGATAACTTAGCACTATCGAATAGGTCTACGGATGGTGTCTTACGAGGTAACAATAACATCAGCTCATGAATGATTTCTTGGCTTACTTGTAACTTATTTATACGGATGGAATACGTCCCCAAGCTAATAAATTATTATCATTATTTTGCTTCCGAGTCTACCAAGGTAGCGGAAGCTTTGTTTTCACTTTTCAAGGACGAAAAAAAAAAGTTCTCCAAAATCAAAATTTCCACTCGCGTTTTTCGTTTTAGACCTTTCTGAACAATTTTGGTTCCGTGTCTGTCTGTCTGTCTGTCTGTCTGTCTGTCTATCTGTCTGTCTGTCTGTCTGTCTGTCTGTGTGTCTGTCTGTCTGTCATGAATTCCTTGTAACGCGCATAACTATACGAAGTTATTGTCCGATTTCAATGAAATTTTCAGGGATTATGCGGGTTGGTGTGTAGACGGTCCCCTATGAAAATCATCACCCCCGGACTGATAGAAGCGACTGCGCATGCGCAAACGTGAATTGCTTGTAACGGCCATAACTTCCACATTTTCCATCCGATTTCAATGAAATTTTCAGGGATGTTACAAACTAGTATTTAGATGGTCCCCTATGAAAATCATCACCTTCGGATTGATAGTAGCCACTGCGCATGCGCAAACGTGAATTTCCTTTTAACGGCCATAACTTCCACATTTTCCACCCGATTTCGATGAAATTTTCAGGGATTATGTGGATTAGGTTGTAGATAGTCCACTATGAAAATCATCATCCCCGGACTGATAGAAGCGACTGCGCATGCGCAAACGTGAATTACTTGTAACAGCCGTAACTTCAACTGTCCCCCAGGGGTCGCGGGTTCGAATCCCAGCCGAGGCTAAGTGTTTTTTTCGATCCAATCACATACAATGTATGTGCTAGTATGTAGATGTCATCTACTCACTTACATTTTTCATCCGAATTTGATGAAATTTTCTAGGATTGTTCAGATTAGCGTGTAGATGGTCCCCTATGAGGGCAGTGAAAGGTACCTACTTAGAGATTGGTGTTTTGAGATTAACTACTATGCATCTGATCATCTATATTATCGGGTTATGGATACGAGGAAGCTATGTGCCACACCCACTTGGCAGATGTTTTTATGTTGTTGACAATTTTGCTTCCGAGTCTACCAAGGTAGCGGAAGCTTTGTTTTCACTTTTCAAGGACGAAAAAGAAAAGTTCTCCAAAATCAAAATTTCCACTCGCGTTTTGCGTTTTAGACCTCTCTGAACAATTTTGGTTCCGTGTCTGTGTGTCTGTCTGTCTGTCTGTCTGTCTGTCTGTCTGTCATGGATTCCTTGTAACGCGCATAACTATACGAAGTTATTTACCGATTTCGATGAAATTTTCAGGGATTGTGCGGGTTGGTGTGTAGACGGTCCCCTATGAAAATCATCATCCCCGGACTGATAGAAGCGACTGCGCATGCGCAAACGTAAATTCCTTGTAACAGCCGTAACTTCCACATTTTCCACCCGATTTCAATGAAATTTTCAGGGATTATGTGGATTAGGTTGTAGATAGTCCCCTATGAAAATTATCATCCCCGGACTGATAGAAGCGACTGCGCATGCGCAAACGTGAATTTCCTTGTAACAGCCATAACTTCCACATTTTCCACCCGATTTCAATGAAATTTTCAGGGATTATGTGGATTAGGTTGTAGATAGTCCCCTATGAAAATTATCATCCCCGGACTGATAGAAGCGACTGAGCATGCGCAAACGTAAATTCCTTGTAACAGCCGTAACTTCAACTGTCCCCCAGGGGTCGCGGGTTCGAATCCCAGCCGAGGCCAAGTATTTTTTTGATCCAATCACATAATATGTGATTGGATATATTATATCTACTCACTTAATTTTTCATCCGAATTAGATAAAATTTTCTAGGATTGTCCAGATTAGCATGTAGATGGTCCCCTATGAGGGTAGTGAAAGGTACTTGGAGATTGATGTTTTGAGATTAACAACTATGCATCTGATCATCTATATAATCGGGTTATGGATACGAGGAAGCTATGTGCCACACCCACTTGGCAGACGTTTTAATTTGTTTCGAATATTATAAATTATCGTTATGAATTATCTTATTATTAACGAATTTGTCGTCACTTAGACTAGAAATGTTGATTTATGTTGTGTCGTATGGCAACCCAGCATATGGACAGCTCGCCACTTTTATTATAATGATATCAACCATATCTCTCTCTCATCATATTGCAACATGGTATAGTATTACAATAAGTTTTATTGCTTGCTTCGAGAGCGTGTGTCTAACAAATGATGTTGGACACAATAACTTTCTTTGATAACTATTTTGTTATGCTACAAAATATACATAATACATCCAAACCACCTGCTTTTGCGATTGGGCCTTCTGTGGTGAAACATTCTTTATTCTAACTTCTCATGATCTACATCTTTTGATTCTGATCCAATCATACCTATAATGAAATTTCACTGGTAACTGACAAATTGTATTAGATAAGCTGACTGCGATAAGCACGTTACCGACGTCCTTGAGACGAAGAAGCTTCCTAATACGACTTATGTGAGTCTAATTCCGGGTCCTTTGTTTCATGAATCATAGCCGAGTCCAGTCTGACCATCCAGTCTGCGGCTCATGACGCAACATTCAACAACCACTTTTTTGTCGCCGAAGGTTGACAACGCTATAAAAGAAATTATATTACCGCTGCTAGCTTTCAAAGATGGAGGTTTGGTAAACACAACGGTACATATCAACTATCGGTAATGCTTTGAATGATTTTTATCCTATCTGACAAAATATTGTCAAAGTTGGATGAGTAGTATTGAGATTTTGCTTCCAAGTCTATCAAGGTAGCAGAAGCTTTGTTTCCACTTTTCAATGTTGAAAGAAAATGTTCTTTAAAATCAAAATTTTCACTCGCGTTTTACGTTTTATCTGCCTGTGTCTGTCATGGAATCCTTGTAACGAAAAAACTATACGAAGTTATTGCCCGATTTCAATGAAATTTTCAGGAACTGTGCAGGTTGGCGTGTAGATGGTCCTCAATTAAACTCATCTTCCCCGGATTGATCGTAGCCTCTGCGTATGCTCAAACGTAGAATCCTTTTAACAGCCATAACTTCTACATTTTTCATCCGAATTTGATGAAATTTTCAGGAATTGTGCGGGTTGGCGTGTAGATGGTCCCCAATGAAAATCATCTTCCCCGGATTGATAGTAGCCTCTGCGTATGCTCAATCGTAGAATCCTTTTAACAGCCATAACTTCTACATTTTTCATCGTAATTTAATGAAATTTTCAGGGATTGTTCAGACTGGCGTGTAGATGGTCCTCTATGAAAATCATCCCCCCGGATTGATTCTACGCATTCGGAAACGTAAAACCCTTCTAAGGGCGGCAATTTTTGCATTTCAAATAAATTTAATAAATTTAGGCTGAATTACGTGGTGATGTTAGTTTCTTAATTTGACTGCATTTTGGTTTATTATTTTCAATAATGAACCTTTGGAATCGACCAAGAAAAAAAAAAATTTAACACCCCCCTCAAAATTTGATGGTTTACGTTTCAAGGTACGTAGAATCCAAAAATCGAATAAAAATTTGGCCGTCCGTCCGCCGTACGCCGTACGCGGCCTTTTTTGCCACTTAGCATTGATCGATTTTGATGAAATTTGGTATGTAGGCTCCATTTGAGGTCTAGTTGTGCCCCGAAGCTTTTAGTTGATGTAGGTCACTCCTAAGGGTTCCAAAATCAATTTTGAAATTTTGAAAACGCCCTAACTCAAAAAATTTCGATGTAAAGGTATTGTTTTTCCTTCAAATTAAGATTCTATAGAATTTTTAGAATTTTTGAGACCACGCGGAGCTCTATAGGACAAACCGTTCGCTCCGTACGAAAATTTAAGGGTTTATATTGAAATATATACAGGGTGTAAGCCTAACTGGTCTGCCATACGGTACCAGTCGATTCTATAACTAATTTGCAACAAAAAATGTCTCTTAGCAATTTCTTTTTAAACCCTTCGTTTTCGAGTTATTTTAACTTTAAACTTTTTTTTCGTGATTTTTACCTTATGTCATTAAATCGGTCATAACTCCTTTAATTAGCAGTGTAAATTACAATTTGAGGATACCGTTGGAAAGAGCATTAAATTTCCTATCGGATACATGCCTTAACTTTTTATTGAGTCAAGGTTTGACGCATGAATACGTCCTCTAAAAAGAAAATTTTACGTAATTTTGGAAACCTCGAATTTTTTCAATCTCAAATTGAACTACGAGAACCCATACTTTTTCAAGATGCAAGAACAGTGAAAACTGCGTCAGAATCTCAGCTTTTTAATGGTATAATCAAAACATATTCTAAAACCGAATTTAAGGGAGAATTTCGTGTTTGAACGCGGAAAAACGTGCATTTTTTCAACGAAATCAGCGCTCCGCCTAGTCGATCTGAGGGGTCGGACGATGGGAGTGGGCGAGTGGGTGCCGCAGTAGACCTCGACAGAGATGGGCGAATTCTTATTCATAAATACGATTATGAATACAAATCATATCTGCGATTTTATGATTATGAATACGAATACATGTATGAATATGAATACGAATTCGAATACAATCGTATTCACAATTGAAATTCGTATTCGTATTCACAATTTCGTATTGAATACGATTTTCCCCCGTATTCGTATTTTGAATACGATTTTATTATTTTTTTCCATAATTTCCCTAAAAATCGAATTTTTTTAAACAATTTTCCCTGAAAATCATACTTTTTTAATGATTTTCTCCCGAACTCTCGACATATTTATAACCTAACATTGTCAAAATAATCAATCAAAATTCGAAACGCTGACCAATTCTTATTGGATTTTTCATGCAGAATCGAATGAGACCAACCCCAGACATTTCCGCTGAAAATCGTATTTTTTTTCAACAATTTGCACTAAAAATCATTAAAAAATTATGATTTTTACCGGACATTTTCTCGTACTTTCTATTCAGTTGGTCGTAGCGACCTGGGGTTGGTCTCATTCGATTCTGCGTGAAAAATCCTATAAGAATTTGTAAGCGTTTCGAATTTTGGTTGATTGACAATGTTAGGACATAAATATGTCGAGAGTTCGGGAGAAAATCATAAAAAAAGTATGATTTTCAGGGAAAATAGTTTAAAAATTCGATTTTTAGGGAAATCATAGAAAAAAATCATAAAATCGTATTCAAAATACGAATACAGGGGAAAATCATATTCAAAGTGTGAATACGATTGTATTCAAATTCGTATTCATATTCATACCTGTATTCGTACCTATTCATAATCATAAAATCGCAGACATGATTTGTATTCATAATCGTATTTATGAATAAGAATTCGCCCATCTCTGTCGAGGTCTACTGCGGCACCCACTCGCCCACTCCCATCGTCCGACCCCTCAGATCGACTAGGCGGAGCGCTGATTTCGTTGAAAAAATGCACGTTTTTCCGCGTTCAAACACGAAATTCTCCCTTAAATTCGGTTGTAGAATATGTTTTGATTATACCATTGGAAAGCTGAGATTCTGGCGCAGTTTTCACTGTTCTTGCATCTTGAAAAAGTATGGGTTCTCGTAGTTCAATTTGAGATTGAAAAAATTCGAGGTTTCCAAAATTACGTAAAATTCTCTTTTTAGAGGACGTATTCATGTCTCAAACCTTGACTCAATAAAAAGTTAAGGCATGTATCCGATAGGAAATTTAATGCTCTTTCCAACGGTATCCTCAAATTGTAATTTACACTGCTAATTAAAGGAGTTATGACCGATTTAATGACATAAGGTAAAAATCACGAAAAAAAAGTTTAAAGTTAAAATAACTCGGAAACGAAGGGTTTAAAAAGAAATTGCTAAGAGACATTTTTTGTTGCAAATTAGTTATAGAATCGACTGGTACCGTATGGCAGACCAGTTAGGCTTACACCCTGTATACAGGGTGTCGCCCTAACTCGAGGACCAAACTTCAAGGATCGATTCTACAACTAATTTGCAAACTTTTTTGTCTCCTGACATTTTTTTTTAAACGCTTTAAAATTATACTTTTTTCACTTTTAAGATTTTGTTCGTGTTTTCGACCTTGAGCCATTAAAACGGCCATAACTCCCTCAATTTACTGGATAAACTCAAATATGAGTATACCGTTGGAAAGAACGTTAAATTTCCTATCAGTTCATTAGGACACAAAAGCTTCTTAAGCCTTTCGTATAAGTGAATAAATTGGTCAAAGTCAGAAATTTAAAACTTTCTCGAAAATCACCATTTTTCAGGCTGACTCATCTTATGTAATAAACAGCCGTATCGGCGGGCACTCAACGGAAAAAACTTGCCCAGAATCTCAGCTTTCCAACGGTCTATCAATTTTTCTTTTTAACATTCAAATTAGAAGAGTAAATGGAGTTTGAATGCCCGAAAACGTGTGTTTTACAAGCAAATCCTGTGTTTTAAGCGGTTTCTGGTCCCCCTCGACCTCAAGATGGCTTGACGATTTTGGTATCATTTCCTATGTAATTTTCTACGCTGAATCAAATAGTGATACTTCCGAATGGTTCCGACTGCTAAAAAGTGGATTTTTTGAAGAAAACCTTCGTTTTTCGTACATAAAATACGCATTATTCTTGAATGTGGTAGTGAGCATGAAGTAACACCTTTTAACTCAACAAAAACTTCAATCAACGGTGTTTCAATTCAATTCGGTGTTTTTATTTAGTTAAAAGGTGTTACTTCATGCTCACTACCACATTTAAGAATAATGCGTATTTTATGTACGAAAAACGAAGGTTTTCTTCAAAAAATCCACTTTCTAGCAGTCGGAACCATTCGGAAGTACCACTATTTGATTCAGCGTAGAAAATTACATAGGAAATGATACCAAAATCGTCAAGCCATCTTGAGGTCGAGGGGGACCAGAAACCGCTTAAAACACAGGATTTGCTTGTAAAACACACGTTTTCGGGCATTCAAACTCCATTTACTCTTCTAATTTGAATGTTAAAAAGAAAAATTGATAGACCGTTGGAAAGCTGAGATTCTGGGCAAGTTTTTTCCGTTGAGTGCCCGCCGATACGGCTGTTTATTACATAAGATGAGTCAGCCTGAAAAATGGTGATTTTCGAGAAAGTTTTAAATTTCTGACTTTGACCAATTTATTCACTTATACGAAAGGCTTAAGAAGCTTTTGTGTCCTAATGAACTGATGGGAAATTTAACGTTCTTTCCAACGGTATACTCATATTTGAGTTTATCCAGTAAATTGAGGGAGTTATGGCCGTTTTAATGGCTCAAGGTCGAAAACACGAACAAAATCTTAAAAGTGAAAAAAGTATAATTTTAAAGCGTTTAAAAAAAAATGTCAAGAGACAAAAAAGTTTGCAAATTAGTTGTAAAATCGATCCTTGAAGTTTGGTCCTCGAGTTAGGGCGACACCCTGTATACAGGGTGTCCCATGTTAAGCACCATAAAACTTCGGGAGTCGATTCTACAACTAATTTTAGTAAGAAAGTGTCTCATAGCAATTTTGCGTTAGACGCTTATTTTCCGAGTTATTTTAATTTTAAGATTTTTTTCGTGTTTTCGACCTTAAGCCATTAAAATGACCATACCTCGCCTAATTTACAAGCAATTAAAAATCTAATTACACCGTTGGATAGGGCGTTAAATTTGCCATCTTTCAATTGGTTATACAAAATTTTTTATAAGATCGTGATGGGTGAAAAATCAACTCGTAAAGTCATTTTTGTAAAATTGTCAAAATTTCCTACTTTTTCTTTTGATTATTAAGGTTTTACTCCCAAATGATTTTTCACGTACCTCTACATCAAAAACTGCGCAAAGATCTCAGCTTTCTAATGGTATAATTTGTTTTAATTTTACTCCGCTAATTAGTGGTGAAAAATACGTTTGAATGCTAAAAAACGTGGTTGCGCTCATGGAAATCAAGGTTTCTGGTTCGTTGTGCCTCGGGCAGGTTCGACGAATTAGGGGTGGAATTCTTCGTCATTTTCAAACGCCATTAGACTGATTCCATCACCGTTGGTATGTGAAAGCTCAATATTGAATTTTGGTAGGTCCGAATCTTTTTTTTTTTTTAATTTACTTGGTATTTATGCACGAATTAAATGTTCAATTCTCGCAACTTTCTCGATTGTATGAAAAAAGAGATATCTCATAAACAATAGCGTGTAGATGTGGAATAAATAATAATGATATTTTAGAGAAAGTAAAAATGATATTTATGAACAAAAATAATCTTCATCATCATCGAAGTACGTTATTAACTAAACATAAATGAGATAATAAATTATCCTCTACTCCGTCTTTGACTTTGTTTGTCATTCGTCCGGATACCTGTAAACACAAAGCAAAGTTTTTTACAGCCAAGAAGAAAATAATTGAGGAATGAGCTGTCAGGAGACAGACATTGAGCACTTACTCTGAATCGGTAATATGATGACCACTGCTTCAAATTTTGACATTCCTCAATTATTTTCTACTTGGCTGTAAAAAAACTTTGCTTTGTGTTTACAGGTATCCGGACGAATGTCAAAGACGGAGTAGAGGATAATTTATTATCTCATTTATGTTTAGTTAATAACGTACTTCGATGATGATGAAGATTATTTTTGTTCATAAATATCATTTTTACTTTCTTTAAAATATCATTATTTACCTATCTTTATGTTTTATTCCACATCTACACGCTATTGTTTATGAGATATCTCTTTTTTCATACAATCGAGAAAGTTGCGAGAATTGAACATTTAATTCGTGCATAAATACCAAGTAAATTAAAAAAAAAAAAAGATTCGGACCTACCAAAATTCAATACTGAGCTTTCACATACCAACGGTGATGGAATCAGTCTAATAGCGTTGAAAATGACGTGGAATTCCACCCCTAATTCGTCGAACCTGCCCGAGGCCCAACGCACCAGAAAACCTTGATTTCCATGAGCGCAACCACGTTTTTTAGCATTCAAACGTATTTTTCACCCCTAATTAGCGGAGTAAAATTAAAACAAATTATACCATTGAAAAGCTGAGATCTTTGCGCAGTTTTTGACGTAGAGGTACGTGAAAAATCATGTGAAAGTAAAACCCTAACAATCAAAAGAAAAAGTAGAAAATTTTGACAATTTTACAAAAATGACTTTACGAGTTGATTTTTCACCCATCACGATCTTATAAAAATTTTTGTATAACCACTTGAAAGATGGAAAATTTAACGCCCTATCCAACGGTGCAATTAGATTTTTAATTGCTTGTAAATTAAGCGAGTTATGGTCATTTTAATGGCTTAAGGTCGAAAACACGAAAAAAATCTTAAAATTAAAATAACTCGGAAAATAAGCGTCTAACGCAAAATTGCTAAGAGACACTTTCTTACTAAAATTAGTTGTAGAATCGATTCCCGAAGTTTTATGGTGCTTAACATGGGACACCCTGTATATAAATCCAAACACGAGTGTGAATCGCAAAAGAGGCCTAATCTCCGTTCAAATTACAGCTGACCGAAATGCGATCAATGGTTGATGATTTTGATTTTTTTTTGATTTTTTTTTTTTTTTTAACACAGAATGTGTTTTTGCGATGACCTCCCGAAAAAAAATCGTCACGAAAAAGCGACAGAAAAAACTGTTACCTACGAACCTTTTATAATGATTTTCACGTGCAATCAAGCCGTTGGCAAGGAAACAGAACTCCCGCAGTGTTCATTGCACAGAAATTGTTCACCATTCGTTGGAAAGCTCTCAATTTATATAGTATTTTTCTTGTAGTTACATATTTATTTATATAACATTTATAGGGTTTTAGACCAAATTAAATGTCTAACAATTATTTATTTTATTATTGCCAAAGACTCCACATTTATTATTGTTGTTTTTTATTTAACGGATGACTAGCATCGCAAAAACACATTCTGTGTTCCTATGATTTCATACAGAGTATGGAAAAAGAAATAAACCGGGGGGCGCAGGGGGGCGGAGCCCCCCACCGAGGCGCAAAGCGCCGAGTTTTTTTTTTTTTTTTTTGATTTTTCTCTTCATATTGGATGGTTGGTGATTTTGTAGACGAGTGATCTATATAAAAATAATAAACCGTTGTGTAATAATTTGCAGCGTTTTATCAAATTATTGACAAAAAATAAACTTTAAAAAAGATAAAATGGTCTTTTTTAGGGGCAAAACCATTCCGTCTACTTACAACCTTTTCTCCAAGATAATCGATTTTAGTAGTGAGTAAAAAATGAGTAAAAATACCTTTTTAGTGTGTAAAAAGGCCATTTTCTTTATTTAAAAGTTTATTTTTCATCGATAATTTGATTAAAATGTAGTCAAATTGAGAAACTAACATCATCACGTGATTCAGCCTAAAACAATACAAACATATCATGTGTCACACTTGGGTACTTTGTACATGCACATTTTGACGCAACCTGGCAGTTGCACATTGAGCGCGCGCTGAGCGGGTTGCGCACGATTAAAAACAAATCGATTGAGGGGTGAAATGTTCATGAAATTTCACGTAGAATCCGAATCTGCAATAAAAAGTTGGGGGGGGGGGGGGGCTCATTTGAAAAAACGAAGTTGGTGTGCGTTGCGCACCGTGGTCTTATTTGAGATCCTTGGGAAAAATCATGGAAATTCCTTTTTTTTTTAATTTTACCATTATCTGTTCTTGGGGACACTCTGTGTAACGCTTTTCGAGTCGTGCCAAAGTAAAGACATAAAATTTCAAAATGAGTTTTGGTTTATTATTTTCAATAATAAGCCTTTGGAATCGAGCAAGAAAAAAAAATGTTTAACCCCCCCTCAAAATTTGATGTTTTACGTTTCAAGGTACGTAGAATCCGAAAATCGAATAAAAAAATTTCCGTCCGTCCGCCGTACGCCGTACGCGGCACTTTTCTTAGCAACACTGGACCGATTTGGTTGAAATTTGGTATATGGGCTCTATTTTGGGTCTAGTTGTGCCGCGAAGCTTTTGGTTGATGTAGGTCACTTCTAAGGGGTGAAAATTAAGGGTTGAAATTTTCAAGAGTGCCCTAGCTCGAAAACTCTCGAAATAAAGGTATCGTTTTTTCACCAATTTTAAATAGTATCGAATTTTAAAAAATTTTTGAGACCACCCGGAGCTCTGTAGGACAAACCGTTTGGTCCCTACGAGTACTTGAAGGTTTTCCTTCGATAAAACAGAATCATGAGTGTGAATCGCAAAAGAGGTCTAATCTCCATTCAAATTTTATCGGACTAAAATGCGATCGCTGTTCATTTCTTCGATTTGTATACAGTTTTGCCTTCTGCGTAACCAGTAATCAAATTTCCATATGAAGCTTTCTATTTTTCCAATCTAGTATGAAGCGTTTAGTTCTTTCTAATAAACTTGATTGTGAAGGTGTGAAGCCAGTATGGTGTGGTAG
Source organism: Apolygus lucorum (assembly GCA_009739505.2). Taxonomy (NCBI): domain Eukaryota; kingdom Metazoa; phylum Arthropoda; class Insecta; order Hemiptera; family Miridae; genus Apolygus; species Apolygus lucorum. The sequence continues at coordinate 54,678,024 of CM019177.2, forward strand.
GTAGCACCTAGCTGGTAGGTAAAAAAAAAGTAGGTAGGTAAAAAACGTCTGCCAAGTTGGGTGGGCAGTATAGCTTCCTCACTCATTGTAACATGGACGTACAGAATCAGTTGGCGAAAAAATTATGATTCAAAGAGTTATTGAATACCAAAATATTAGCGGTCCACCGTCTAGGACCTAACCCACACAATCCCTGAAAATTTCATCGAAATTGGTTGAATAGTTGCGAAGTTTTGGTTGTAACAATAAATTTAAAGTTCACGCATGCGCAGCGGCTATTGCTTGACCAATTTGATTGAAACTTATAGGGTGTCTCTTAGAAGTTAGTACCTAACTAACCTCCAAATTTGAGCAAAATCGGTTCATTAGAAACCGAGAAACCGAGGTTCCAGGAAATTCACGTTTGCGCATGCGCACTCGCTCCTATTGGTCCGAAGGTGCTGAAATTTATAGGGGACCGTCTAGGACCTAACCCGCACAATCCCTGAAAATTTCATCAAAATCGGACCACAGGTTGGTATAGTTTTGCCCGGGACAAGGATTGACCACAGACAGACCGACAGACAGACAGACCGACAGACAGACAGACAGACAGACACGGAACCAAAATTGTTCGGGAAGCTCTAAAACGCAAAAAGCAAGTGGAAATTTTGATTTTGGAGGACATTTTTTTTTCACTTCTTTCACGAATACAAAGCTTCCCTACCTTCGGTAGTGAGGAAGCAAAAACTGTTGGTGGGTAAAAAACGCTGCAAATCATTGCTCAAAGGCTTCTTCACTCTTCAGATCACTGATCAGCTGAGTGAGCTCCGAAGCCATTTTCAATGCTATTGAATGGAAGTGCTCTTCCAGGCGTCTCCAGCATTCGAGGAGATCTTCTTCACTCTTCAGATCACTGATCGGCTGAGTGAGCTCCGAAGCCATTTTCAATCCTATTGAACGCAGGAAGCTGAAATTTGAGAGGGAAGGTCAAGGGAGAATACAGATGGTGGTAGGTGCTATTGATGGAGAACCAGTGATCTATACAGAAGGGTGATCTATACAGAAAATAATAAACCTTTGAGCAATGATTTGCAGCTTTTTTTTTTAATTTTACCATTATCTGTTCTCGGGGACACTCTGTGTAACGCTTTTCGAGTCGTGCCAAAGTAAAGACATAAAATTTCAAAATGAGTTTTTTGAGTTATTATAGTCTTGTTCATTACCAGCAATATGTTCCACCTATCAAACCAAGAAGTTCTCAAGAAGCACTTTTGTCAGTGCCATATTGGTTACAATTTAGAAAGGAATTGAAAATACGTTTTAGTTGTGGAAATTATCCCACTGCATAACATTTAGATTGTGTTCAGATGGTGGGCGCTCCAAAATCCTACCACCTAAGTAAGTTAAGGTTTCGCACTGTAGTTCTACACCATTGACATTCCTGTTGCAGGGCCTCAGTTCATATCCTCGTTCGATGAAATTGTGGTCGAATCCTCCCTGGTGGTCCGTGGGAAGGACAATCAGGGGCGACAAGGAAAGAAGTTGGTAGTGGTGACCCCCAAGCCGACTTCAACTGCAGCAGAAGCATCTACAACAGCCAAGACTTCCTAGGGCGGCAGTGAAAGGCGCTCTGTGAATGCGCGATATTCACATCACAGCTGAAAATGTGCTGCTCGGCTAATCGGTTTTATACGAAAGTTAGTTTTGGAGGTGAACCAATGTTAACTACTTATAGCGTTTCCCTGAAAACTTTGTTGAGAAAAATTGCACATTCCCAGACTTTTTCAGTTGTCTTATTCATCGCTCTGAACAAAACAAACTACCAACCCTCATCATCATTCAAGCTGCTTAAAGTCTTTCCTCAGCCACTGCCATTCTAGACCAATTCTCATGCCCGAACTAATGTCCACGCCGATCCTGGAAAAAGGAAAATAATTTTGGTTTCTGAGGGAGAGCTGAGAGCACCGAGAAAACATGCAACCATATCTGCAATGTCTGAAGAAAATTAAGGGCTAAAATATATTATTGTCTTTTGGATGTCGCCAAAAACTAATTGTAATTTCTCAAAACACAAAAAATATGTAAGCGTAGGGAAAGGCAGAGGAAATCATTAAAAGTAATTACATGATTCTCATTCACGAACACATTTTTTGGTTTATTATTTTCAATAATAAATCAATAATATGCCTGAAATTTTTTGTCTGTTGCGCAGTTGAGAACTATCTATTTTGGCTTAGTTTTTTCTTTATGAAAGTATGGTATTTTCGTATGGGGAAGTGCTAGTAAGGCATTATTAGGATCTGTACAGGTTACACATAATATTATACTTAAAGTAGCGCTTCGTAAGCATCCACGATATCCTACTATCCTGCTGCATCGTGAGTTAGATGTACTCAATGTAAGGCAGTTGTTTTTATTTCAATCGTGCTTGCTTGTTTATAAAACTAGAATGCAGCCAGAGCACACATGCATAGTCATGCATACACGTGCAGCAGCGTCATCGCATATTCAGTTGCCTAAACTTAGAACCGAACGTGCAAAAAAGAATGGATATTAAACAGTTTTAAAGTTCTTTTATGCTTACATATTTAATACTGACGTGTTTAATAGTTTTGTACATTTTAAGAGAGAGATTCTGAGCAGAATAAAGAATCTGCACTGTAGAGAGCCTTCTTTTTCTTTTTAATTTTTTAAAATTGGTTTGTCAAATTAAATTGATGTACGAGTACATGTAGTTAGACTTTGTGGTCTTATAGACTGAAACCAGCTCCACCAACCGCCACAAGTTCTTGTGAACTTGTTTGGTTGGTGGACAGAAAGAAATTTTTTATTTACTCTCTGTTTTATATGCCATTTTATATTGTATTTTCTTTCTGTCAATAAACTATTATTCTATTCTATTCTGTTCTATTCTATTATAATGAACCTTTGGAATCGAGCAAGGAGAAAAATTTTTCAACACCCCTCTCAAAATTTGATGGTTTACGTTTCAAGGTACGTAGAATCCAAAAATCGAATAAAAATTTGGCCGTACGCGGCACTTTTGCCACTTAGCATTGACCGATTTTGATGAAATTTGGTATGTAGGCTCCATTTGGGGTCCAGTTGTGCCCCGAAGATTTTGGTTTATGTAGGTCACTTCTAAGGGTTCAAAAATGAATTTTGAAATTTTGAAAACGCCCTAACTCAAAAAATTGTGATATAAAGGTATTGTTTTTCCTTCAATTTAGGATTCTATAGAATTTTTAGAATTTTTTGAGACCACCCGGAGCTCTGTAGGACAAACCGTTCGCTCACTACGAGAATTTAAGGTTTGGACTTATGATAAATCAGAAACACGAGTGTGAATCGCAAAAGAGGCCTAATCTCCGTTCAAATTTTAGTTGACCGAAATGCGATCGATGTTTTTCTTCATGTTAGATGGTTGTTGGCTTTGCAGACGAGTGATCTATAGAAAAATAATAAACCATTGTGTAATAATTTGCAGCGTTTTTTTTATAATTATTTTTTGACGCTGAATCACGTGGTGAGGTCCTTTTTTCGATTTCATCGTTATTTTTCCAAATTCAGAAGGAAAAATAATGTTTTTGGACTTTATTTTCCCTCCCTCTTTCACAATACGGGCTGGGGACTGGCTATGGCGGGATTAACAATAAATTCCTCACTTCTAAATTTAAAAAATGTTGGAAAGTAGGTACTTACCTACTTTAATGTAAAAAAAAATCAAAAAGCTTCTCATCTAAAAACCTTAAAAAAAATAGAATTTACTTGTTACTTGTCTGCAGGTCTAAGGAGGAAATTTCGAGCAGTTGCTGTGATTTTTAATTTCATTATTATTATCTTAGTTTTTTATTACTACTTTTTTTGGAGATTTTGTAACTTTTAATTTTTTGAAAATTTTGAGATGAGAAACTTTTTTTTGACATTTTCATGTCTTTGCTTTGGCACATAAACTGAAAAATCGTCACGAAAACTAAGCAAATCTTGCTCACGCGACTAATAAATAAAAATAAAATAGACTCACTGTGTTGCGTAGAGAACAATCAACTTTTTTCTTATTTTGATGCTTGGGTACATGAACTAACATAACAACCTTACTTCACTACCTTGTAGTGAAGTGGTTGACTTGAAAATGTCTCAATGTATTGCAGAAAAAGCACTTTTGCGCACCCTGGTCACTTTGCGTGCGAAAAGTACCAGTTGCGAGCAATGAAAAAAATCGGTTCGGGTATGAATTTCTCATGACATTTGACGTAGAATCTGAATCTGCGATAAAAAATGGAGGTTTCCATTTTAAAAAACGAAGTTAGTGTCAATTGCGTGCAACAGTGCGTAACTTTTTTTGCGCGAAAGTATTTTTCCTGAATGTTTTACAAAAAATTATGAAAAATGACGTTGGGCCCATTTTTTTACGTAATTAAATACGCAAATGCCGGAGGGTGGACCATAACTTCTGGGACACCCTGTATATATACATTTCCATGTATGGGAAAATAATAAACCTCAGGATTCTACGTACTTACCTTGAACGTAAACCAACAAATTTTGAGGGGTGGTAATTTTGGCTTCTAAGTCCACCAAAGTTGCGGATACAATGTTTTTGTTATTCGGAGATGAAAATAATAATATAATTATATAATGAATATAGAATGTAGTGAAACATTGTAGTATACGTAAACCCTCAAACATATGTTGTTTTTATGTTCAAACATAAAATATAAAATCAGAAAAAGTGAAATAAACGTAATAATGTTATTTTCGTGTTAGAACAATTCTGTGTCTAAATAGAAGCAAATAAATCGAACATGATTTCAGGGTATTTGGACAGATCTCTCCATCCTGGAGTTCCCTTGACATCCTTCTTGTGAACAATGAGGTATGACATTGCGCGTTCTTTCAGATTGGGGGCGTCATACCGGAAGGACAGTATGAGGAGACGAGCGACGTTGGAAACGGATATTAAATATCAGAAAATTTTTCTGAATCAAAGAGTTCTCAGCTCGCTGTTTCAACTTGCTCATGCCAAACATGTTAGCCGCCATAAGGAGATCTTCTGCTCGTTCATCCAAATTTTGAACCATCGTCTCCGTGTATATGGACTGCAGGACTCCTTCGAATACATCAGCCTTGATATCTTTGATAACTACCTCATTCGACCCATCTAGAAAACGCTGCAAATCATTGCTCAAAGGTTTATTATTTTCTGTATAGATCACCCTTCTGTATAGATCACTGGTTCTCCATCAATAGCACCTACCACCATCTGTATTCTCCCTTGACCTTCCCTCTCAAATTTCAGCTTCCTGCGTTCAATAGGATTGAAAATGACTTCGGAGCTCACTCAGCTGATCAGTGATCTGAAGAGTGAAGAAGATCTCCTCGAATGCTGAAGACGCCTGGAAGAGCACTTCCATTCAATAGGATTGAAAATGGCTTCGGAGCTCACTCAGCTGATCAGTGATCTGAGGAGTGAAGAAGATCTCCTCGAATGCTGGAGACGCCTGGAAGAGCACTTTCATTCAATAGGATTGAAAATGGCTTCGGAGCTCACTCAGCTGATCAGTGATCTGAAGAATGAAGAAGCTTTTGAGCAATGATTTGCAGCGTTTTTTACCCACCAACATTTTTTTTACCTACCAACTTTTTTTTACCTACCAGCTAGGTACTACCTACCACACCATACTGGCTTCACACCTTCACAATCAAGTTTATTAGAAAGAACTAAACGCTTCACACTCGATTGGAAAAATAGGAAAGCTTCATATTGAAATTTGATTACTGGTTACGAAGAAGGCAAAACTGTATACAAATCGAAGAAATGAACAGCGATCGCATTTTAGTCCGATAAAATTTGAATGGAGATTAGACCTCTTTTGCGATTCACACTCATGATTCTGTTTTATCGAAGGGAAACCTTCAAGTACTCGTAGGGACCGAACGGTTTGTCCTACAGAGCTCCGGGTGGTCTCAAAAATTTTTAAAAATTCAATACTATTTAAAATTGGTGAAAAAACGATACCTTTATTTCGAGAGTTTTCGAGCTAGGGCACTCTTGAAAATTTCAACCCTTAATTTTCACCCCTTAGAAGTGACCTACATCAACCAAAAGTTTCGCGGCACAACTAGACCCCAAATGGAGCCCATGTGCCAAATTTGAACCAAATCGGTCCAGTGTTGCTAAGAAAAGTGCCGCGGACGGCGGACGGCGGACGGCGGACGGGGGACGGCGGACGGCGGACGGACATTGCAAATTTGGATTCTACGCACCTTGAAACGTAAAGTGACAAAGTTTGAGGGGGGGTTATAAAAATTTTTTGCGATACGATCACATAGGCTTATTATTAGAAATAATAAACCAAAAGTAATAAATATTTTGTTGGCATTAGCTAAATTCGAAGTTGTAAGCAGATAAATATTTTCCTACGTTCAAGGTAGAAGATAAAAAAAACTTTTCAACAAAAAAACGGACCGACCTCAAAACTGATGATGGCATCCCACTAAAAAGGAAAAAATAATAACGACAATTTATTTAGATAGGTTGGTAGGTAGGTACGCATTGAAGTCGCCGCCGTGCCCATCTGCAGAGACAAACATACACAAGTAGATTCCACTTCCATCTGGTTAGTGTTACAACATGGGTCGATAGTGCAATACAAAACATGAATGAGAGTGGGTACCTATCATTGAGGTAATGCATGTGTTCCAAAACTATTAGGTAGTACGTCACTGCTGTCGTATGAAGGAGGATGAGAGAGTGGCCATAAGTGTGAATCCCCGTACGAAATGTTTGGATTCCAACAAGCCATCTCTTGATTAGATAGTATCTAATAGTTATTTATCTAATTATACGTGATCAATCTTTGATTACATAATATCTAATTAATCTTATATTCCATGTATGGCATATTGAATGTAGAATTGTCTAGGTCATGATGTGGGTTTGTGATATGAGTTCATACTCAAATGAACCAGTTAGTGTTACAACATGCGTCGATAGTGCAATACAAAACAGGATTAAGGGTAGGTAAGTAAGTAAACAACCTTCTCATGTTGAATTTTTATCCAACTGCCATTTTTGGTGACGCAGACGTCTTCAGCTGTTATCAAAGGAAATATTCTTACTGAGATTCACACTTATTGTCACTCTCTCATCCTCCTTCATACGACAGCAGTGACGTACTACCTAATAGTTTTGGAACACATGCATTACCTCAATGATAGGTACCCACTCTCATTCATGTTTTGTATTGCACTATCGACCCATGTTGTAACACTAACCAGATGGAAGGGGAATCTACTTGTGTATGTTTGTCTCTGCAGATGGGCACGGCGGCGACTTCAATGCGTACCTACCTACCAACCTATCTAAATAAATTGTCGTTATTATTTTTTCCTTTTTAGTGGGATGCCATCATCAGTTTTGAGGTCGGTCCGTTTTTTTGTTAAAAAGTTTTTTATTTTACTATTTTTGTATTTTCATTATTTTTTTATTTTTTACTTTTTAGTGATTTGTTAAATTTATTTTTAAAATTTAATTTTATAAGTCATTTGTTTTAATTTTGAATTTATTAATTTTTTCGACTTTAATTATTTTAATTTAACATAACTTACCTACTACCAAGTACTTTTGTTTAAATTTTTAAATCATTCGTTTTAATTTTTAACTTATTAATTTTTTCGACTTTTATTATTTAATTTTTTTTTAATTTTACATAATTTACCTACTACCAAGTACTTTTGTTAAAAGTCGGTATTCTTTGAGTTACCGACTGTTAACCTTTTTTCTACATTTTTCGCTATTTTTCTTATTTAAATCTTTTACTTGTATTTTTTAATTACTAATGGTTTTTAACACAGAATGTGTTTTTGCGATGACCTACCGAAAAAAAATCGTCACGAAAAAGCGAAAGAAAAAAACCGTTACGGCGCCTTTTATAATGATTTTTACGTGCAACCAAGCCGTTGGTAAGGAAATAGAACTCCCGCAGTGTTCATTGCACAGAAATTGTTCACCATTCGTTGGAAAGCTCTCAATTTATATAGTATTTTTCTTGTAGTTACATATTTATTTATATAACATTTATAGGGTTTTAGACCAAATTAAATGTCTAACAATTATTTATTTTATTATTGCCAAAGACTCCACATTTATTATTGTTGTTTTTTATTTAACGGATGACTAGCATCGCAAAAACACATTCTGTGTTCCTATGATTTCATACAGAGTATGGAAAAGAAATAAACCGGGGGGTGCAGGGGGGCGGAGCCCCCCGCCGAGGCGCAAAGCGCCGAGTTTTATTGTGGAATTAATTATTACTTTTTGAGGTTTTTTATATAGCAGGTAACTTTATTGTTTAATTTTTAAATTTTATTTTAGTACCTATACCTACAGTATTATTGTTTTAAGTAGTTATTAGTGAGTCCAAAAAATTATTAAACATATTGTTTAGTAATGCATGCATTCCAGGGGACGTCCCATTGGATAAGCATTAAGTCAAGTAGAACCTGTTGGTGAGCGAAAAAACACGCATTGTTATTTCGCTTCCTCCTGCACCAAACTGTTTCACTCAACGTAAGTGACACGGAGGCGATGATATCCGTAGAGGACTATCTACACTCAAATCCGCGCAATCCCAAAAATACCATCAAAATCGGATGGAAAATGTAGAAAGTATAGCTCCTACAGGGAATTCACGTTTGCGCATGCGCAGTGGCTATTATCAGTTCCTTGGCAATGCTTTTCATCGGGGACCATCTATATGCCAATTTGCATGATCTCTGAGAATTTTATTGAAGTCGGATGGAAAATGTGGAAATGATGGCTGCTGGCGAGCGGGTGGGTGGCTTCGAAGAGTCGGGCGGGGGGAGAGGATGCGGAACAATCTTCCCGAAAACCACGTTTTTTGAACTATTTTCACAAAATTTCGATACTTTTAACAAAGCAAAATGAAATCTGATTGAAACGGGACCACTATGGATACTTGTAGAACACTTTTCAAGAAGAATCAGGCAGATTGGTGCCCGAATAAGAAAATGCTAGTGGTACAAACATACAGAAAAAAAAAAAAAAAATCGTCGTCCCATGACACACCGAACTGTATACCTCCTTCCTTCGGCGCGGCTTCGCCGCGCATGAAGTCGGTCAAAAATGAATATAGTTGAATGTTTGATTGGTCTCAGTCTTAATATCAGTCATGTTTGTTGAGGTTTGAGTAGATCATTTTACTAGCCTGCAAAGAGCTTTGAAACTTCTGGACTTCTCGCGGCCAATATTGCGCTATGAGCCATCATTTTTTCACCGCCGACAACAAAGCATCGATCAGCATAGTTTCCACTCTTGAACAGCCTCCATAGGTCTCTTGGTAGTTCTTCCATCGGTTCCTGTCGTTGATCGGTCCGCACTTTCTGTAGCTCCCAAATATACTCCTGAACCATTCATGATGAACACCTGTAATCATTAACCTATCAATAGTAATCAAAACAAAAAACGTCTGCCAAGTTGGGTGGGCAGTATGGCTTCCTCACTCATTGTAACATGGACGTATAGAATCAGTTGGCGAAAACTCGGCGCTGCGCGCATCGGCGGGGGCTTCGCCCCCTGCACCCCCGGATGATTTCCGGTTAGAGCCTAATGGCTAAAATGTGACATACCTACCTTGAAAAGGTTTTTGCTCCCTCTCCCTCTTTATCTTTCTTCCACTGTAATATTTAAGCTCACTCAGCTGATCAGTGACCACTCAGGCGCCTTCAGCATTCTCCATTGACCCGCCCTCTCAAATTTCAGCTTCCTGCGTTCAACAGGAGAGAAAATGGCCTTGGAGCTCACTCAGCTGATCAGTGACCACTCAGGCGCCTTCAGCATTCTCCATTGACCCGCCCTCTCAAATTTCAGCTTCCTGCGTTCAACAGGAGAGAAAATGGCCTTGGAGCTCACTCAGCTGATCAGTGACCACTCAGGCACCTTCAGCATTCTCCATTGACCCGCCCTCTCAAATTTCAGCTTCCTGCGTTCAACAGGAGAGAAAATGGCCTTGGAGCTCACTCAGCTGATCAGTGACCACTCAGGCGCCTTCAGCATTCTCCATTGACCCGCCCTCTCAAATTTCAGCTTCCTGCGTTCAACAGGAGAGAAAATGGCCTTGGAGCTCACTCAGCTGATCAGTGACCACTCAGGCGCCTTCAGCATTCTCCATTGACCCGCCCTCTCAAATTTCAGCTTCCTGCGTTCAACAGGAGAGAAAATGGCCTTGGAGCTCACTCAGCTGATCAGTGACCACTCAGGCGCCTTCAGCATTCTCCATTGACCCGCCCTCTCAAATTTCAGCTTCCTGCGTTCAACAGGAGAGAAAATGGCCTTGGAGCTCACTCAGCTGATCAGTGACCACTCAGGCGCCTTCAGCATTCTCCATTGACCTGCCCTCTCAAATTTCAGCTTCCTGCGTTCAACAGGAGAGAAAATGGCCTTGGAGCTCACTCAGCTGATCAGTGACCACTCAGGCGCCTTCAGCATTCTCCATTGACCCGCCCTCTCAAATTTCAGCTTCCTGCGTTCAACAGGAGAGAAAATGGCCTTGGAGCTCACTCAGCTGATCAGTGACCACTCAGGCGCCTTCAGCATTCTCCATTGACCCGCCCTCTCAAATTTCAGCTTCCTGCGTTCAACAGGAGAGAAAATGGCCTTGGAGCTCACTCAGCTGATCAGTGACCACTCAGGCGCCTTCAGCATTCTCCATTGACCCGCCCTCTCAAATTTCAGCTTCCTGCGTTCAACAGGAGAGAAAATGGCCTTGGAGCTCACTCAGCTGATCAGTGACCACTCAGGCACCTTCAGCATTCTCCATTGACCCTGCCTCTCAAATTTCAGCTTCCTGCGTTCAACAGGAGAGAAAATGGCCTTGGAGCTCACTCAGCTGATCAGTGATCACTCAGGCGCCTTCAGCATTCTCCATTGACCCGCCCTCTCAAATTTCAGGTTCCTGCGTTCAACAGGAGAGGATGTCAAGCATATTTGTCGTCAAGCATATGATAAATCATAGCGCTACTTTCCTGTCGCTTTTGGTTTATTATTTCTAATAATAAGCCTATGTGATCGTATCGCAAAAAATTTTTATAACCCCCCCTCAAACTTTGTCACTTTACGTTTCAAGGTGCGTAGAATCCAAATTTGCAATGTCCGTCCGCCGTCCGCCGTCCCCCGTCCGCCGTCCCCCGTCCGCCGTCCGCCGTCCGCCGTCCCCCGTCCGCCGTCCGCGGCACTTTTCTTAGCAACACTGGACCGATTTGGTTCAAATTTGGTATATGGGCTCCATTTGGGGTCTAGTTGTGCCGCGAAGTTTTCGGTTGATGTAGGTCACTTCTAAGGGGTGGAAATTAAGGATTGAAATTTTCAAGAGTGCCCTAGCTCGAAAACTCTCTAAATAAAGGTATCGTTTTTTCACCAATTTTAAATAGTATTGAATTTTTAAAAATTTTTGAGACCACCCGGAGCTCTGTAGGACAAACCGTTCGGTCCCTACGAGTACTTGAAGGTTTTCCTCCGATAAAACAGAATCATGAGTGTGAATCGCAAAAGAGGTCTAATCTCCATTCAAATTTTATCGGACTAAAATGCGATCGCTGTTCATTTCTTCGATTTGTATACAGTTTTGCCTTCTGCGTAACCAGTAATCAAATTTCAATATGAAGCTTTCTATTTTTCCAATCGAGTGTGAAGCGTTTAGTTCTTTCTAATAAACTTGATTGTGAAGGTGTGAAGCCAGTATGGTGTGGTAGGTAGTACCTAGCTGGTAGGTAAAAAAAAGTTGGTAGGTAAAACAAATGTTGGTGGGTAAAAAACGCTGCAAATCATTGCTCAAAAGCTTCTTCATTCTTCAGATCACTGATCAGCTGAGTGAGCTCCGAAGCCATTTTCAATCCTATTGAATGGAAGTGCTCTTCCAGGCGTCTCCAGCATTCGAGGAGATCTTCTTCACTCCTCAGATCACTGATCAGCTGAGTGAGCTCCAAAGCCATTTTCAATCCTATTGAATGGAAGTGCTCTTCCAGGCGTCTCTAGCATTCGAGAAGATCTTCTTCACTCCTCAGATCACTGATCAGCTGAGTGAGCTCCGAAGCCATTTTCAATCCTATTGAATGGAAGTGCTCTTCCAGGCGTCTTCAGCATTCGAGGAGATCTTCTTCACTCTTCAGATCACTGATCAGCTGAGTGAGCTCCGAAGTCATTTTCAATCCTATTGAACGCAGGAAGCTGAAATTTGAGAGGGAAGGTCAAGGGAGAATACAGATGGTGGTAGGTGCTATTGATGGAGAACCAGTGATCTATACAGAAGGGTGATCTATACAGAAAATAATAAACCTTTGAGCAATGATTTGCAGCGTTTTTCCTGTCGCTTTTTACTGTCGATTTTTCCTGTCGAAATTCACGTTTGCGCATGCGCACTCGCTCCTATTAGTCCGAAGGTGCTGAAATTTATAGGGGACCGTCTAGGACCTAACCCGCACAATCCCTGAAAATTTCATCAAAATCGGACCACAGGTTAGTATAGTTTTGCCCGGGACAAGGATTGACCACTGACAGACCGACAGACAGACAGACCGACAGACAGACAGACAGACAGACACGGAACCAAAATTGTTCGGGAAGCTCTAAAAAGCAAAAAGCAAGTGGAAATTTTGATTTCGGAGGTCTTTTTTTTCACTTCTTTCACGAATACAAAGCTTCCCTACCTTCGGTAGTGAGGAAGCAAAATTGTAAATGATGTTCAGACTCCGAGAGCTTCAGAAAGAATTCCAATACAATCGGATTCTCATAATTTTTCTTTCCTCGGGTAAATACCTGTAAAATCCGAATGGGCGTATAGCGACACTGAACTCGGGGCCGTCAAATTCACTTCCTTTGATTCTGCAACTTTTAATAAATTCATCTCTCGTCCGGTCGAGGTCAACGAAGTTTGGAATCGTCCAAGAGAAAGAGGTGCTGCATATCGTTACCTGAGTAATAGAAAGATCTATTTTATGTCCAAATTAAAATTAAAGTTAATTGTAGACTTACATAATAATAGACAAGTTAGTTGCAATATTGAAAAACTCCTCCCTTATAAGAATAACAAAATATCAGCACTCTTGAAATGCAAATGGCCACCTCAATTGAGACCCGTTTATAGTAATTACCTCCGATGAGGAAACTCTCATAGTACATAGTAGTGTTTGGTCATCAAGGGTTCCCGAAAGGGGATTCGTCCAGTACAGGGCCTCAAGCTACAAAACTTATTTAGTTAAAATCATTAATAATATAATAGCTCAAGAATTAGGCACATGAGAGATAAAATATGAACAATTTTATTACATCTAAATGTGTTTGTGTGCCAATTGACTCCAGCACAATGATAAATTCAGTACGTACCATCTTCTGATGTTTTCCCCTCACTAATGAAACGTACACTAGTTTTTTCGTATCAGAATGCACGTTAAATGTAACGAGATTCTTATTGAGTTAAAAAAGAAATGTGCTGAAGTGGGAAGAGGAGGAGTAAGAGTGAGGGTTTGAGTGTCAACATGGGTATCACGTCTTAGGATGGAGCGCTAAAGTGCTCGTTTGTATCATTCGACATTTGAGTGTAGGTAGAGCCGAATAAAGACTTCATATCTTATGAATATGACCAACAAAGAACGAGAAATAATCATATCTTCGAGTTTGGTTGTATTAATCATTTAATTATTTGCTCTTAAATTATCATGAATGTGACGATAAGAAATCTGGGCTGCACTCTTAAAACGCATATTTATAGCCTTCTGAATTAGCCAATCGTCTTACGGCCGATATCAAGATTGATTCTACTGTGGAAAACAGTTAATTGAAACCTTTTTAAGCATTAGTTCACTCAACGAACGTCACTGAGGCACGTTTGTTGATCCAACAATGGAGGACCTCTGCTTTAGCTTATAACCCTCCAGTAACTCGCCATCTTAACGCGAAAAACCCCATTGAAATAGGTCCACTGGATAGTGATCAAGTTTTAAATTAATGAGAGTTGATCGTGGAATTATTGGAGTTTACACCTGACCTGCTGTAGTAACTGGACACGCTGGTTAGCAATAATTCTTATTTTATTCAACATAAAAGTCTACGACTAAATGTAACAGTATACGTCATGAATTAGATTCACTTGGGAGTAGAGGTGTGTCGGTACAGCTGTACCGGGACTGTGGAACCGAGTATCAGGTTGGAACGGTTCCACGCAGTGACAAAAACTCGACCCTTACCGGTCCAGTTCCACGGACTGATAAGATATCTTGATGAAACGGCTCTGGACCGGGAAGAGAATCTTTTTTATCGGTCCAGTTCCATCCTCACCAATCAGAATGATCTGATCAATCATCTCATCAATCTGATCATTCTGATTGGTGAGGATGGAACTGGACCGGTAAGGATGTAACCGGACCGATAAGATATCATATAGAATGGTTTAATGGCTCTGGAACGGGAAGGGTTTTGGACCGGTAAGCATGGATCTTGTTCTCAGTTCTGTTCCATGTTGTACCTGGAAGCGCCCTTACTACTTCCATGGACATGGAATGGCTTTTGAGCGGAAAGTTATCTTCTGGACTGGTTAGCATGGAAGTTGTCTCCAGTATTATTAATTTATTATAGTCATGTTAAGTTCTTATTGTTTGGTAACTATTATTATAATAAATTGCCTCTTTGTAACACTTGTTCAAATTCCTTCCTTTTAGCGAATTGTCAAGGAAAATGATGCTATTGTATTGCAAGTTGAGATCATAAGCATGGAAGAAGGACAATAGGGATTTGACAGCCTGCTTCATCCATGTCATGTGAGTGGGATTTGACCGCCTGTACCAGTAATGGAACTGTACCGGTAATTTGGAACGGTTACATCTTTGTCACCGTAACCGTTGGAAC
>CM019177.2:54693025-54853863 GCA_009739505.2 Apolygus lucorum
TTTCCGCAGGAAGGAAGGAGATGGAGAGATCGTTCCATAGTGATAGTGCTTTCGTCTTGCATCATACACGATTTACTTGAAGTCACGTCAAGAATGCTAAAATTATACCGTATGGTGTACGATTTTCCTTCAACATTGCGAACTAGTAAGAAGATGGCTACGTGTTCATCTTCTTTTGATTCATTATTTCTGAACCTGCAATTGGAGTAAAAACACGTTATTTCCGAAACTGCAATTTGAATCAAATCGAAACAATGTATCCCAATTTCACGGATTTCAGCAAACATTTTCTGTCGAAAAAGTCCATTCTAAAAATTTTGAGGCCATTGCAATAGCTTCACTTTCCTTGAAAATTCGCTGATAACAATCCCAGTCAAGAAAAAAATCAAAATGAAATTTTATTCAGGAACAATAAACTTGTCTATTACGTTTTTTTCCGAAATAATAAACCAGAGAAAAGTCCCCAATAAAAAAAGCTTTATGATGACTTTCGGAACAAAATAATTGTAAATGTGTAAACTAATAAAAAACGTCTGCCAAGTTGGGTGGGCAGTATAGCTTCCTCACTCATTGTAACATGGACGTATAGAATCAGTTGGCGAAAACTCGGCGCTGCGCGCATCGGCGGGGGCTTCGCCCCCTGCACCCCCGGATGATTTCCGGTTAGAGCCTAATGGCTAAAATGTGACATACCTTGAAAAGGTTTTTGCTCCCTCTCCCTCTTTATCTTTCTTCCACTGTAATATTTAAGCTCACTCAGCTGATCAGTGACCACTCAGGCACCTTCAGCATTCTCCATTGACCCGCCCTCTCAAATTTCAGCTTCCTGCGTTCAACAGGAGAGAAAATGGCCTTGGAGCTCACTCAGCTGATCAGTGATCACTCAGGCGCCTTCAGCATTCTCCATTGACCCGCCCTCTCAAATTTCAGGTTCCTGCGTTCAACAGGAGAGGAAATGGCCTTGGAGCTCACTCAGCTGATCAGTGACCACTCAGGCACCTTCAGCATTCTCCATTGACCCTGCCTCTCAAATTTCAGCTTCCTGCGTTCAACAGGAGAGAAAATGGCCTTGGAGCTCACTCAGCTGATCAGTGATCACTCAGGCGCCTTCAGCATTCTCCATTGACCCGCCCTCTCAAATTTCAGGTTCCTGCGTTCAACAGGAGAGGATGTCAAGCATATTTGTCGTCAAGCATATGATAAATCATAGCGCTACTTTCCTGTCGCTTTTTCCTGTCGCTTTTTACTGTCGATTTTTCCTGTCGAAATTCACGTTTGCGCATGCGCACTCGCTCCTATTGGTCCGAAGGTGCTGAAATTTATAGGGGACCGTCTAGGACCTAACCCGCACAATCCCTGAAAATTTCATCAAAATCGGACCACAGGTTAGTATAGTTTTGCCCGGGACAAGGATTGACCACAGACAGACCGACAGACAGACAGACCGACAGACAGACAGACAGACACGGAACCAAAATTGTTCGGGAAGCTCTAAAACGCAAAAAACAAGTGGAAATTTTGATTTCGGAGGTCTTTTTTTTTTTCACTTCTTTCACGAATACAAAGCTTCCCTACCTTCGGTAGTGAGGAAGCAAAATTGTAAATGATGTTCAGACTCCGAGAGCTTCAGAAAGAATTCCAATACAATCGGATTCTCATAATTTTTCTTTCCTCGGGTAAATACCTGTAAAATCCGAATGGGCGTATAGCGACACTGAACTCGGGACCGTCAAATTCACTTCCTTTGATTCTGCAACTTTTAATAAATTCATCTCTCGTCCGGTCGAGGTCAACGAAGTTTGGAATCCTCCAAGAGAAAGAGGTGCTGCATATCGTTACCTGAGTAATAGAAAGATCTATTTTATGTCCAAATTAAAATTAAAGTTAATTGTAGACTTACATAATAATAGACAAGTTAGTTGCAATATTGAAAAACTCCTCCCTTATAAGAATAACAAAATATCAGCACTCTTGAAATGCAAATGGCCACCTCAATTGAGACCCGTTTATAGTAATTACCTCCGATGAGGAAACTCTCATAGTACATAGTAGTGTTTGGTCATCAAGGGTTCCCGAAAGGGGATTCGTCCAGTACAGGGCCTCAAGCTACAAAACTTATTTAGTTAAAATCATTAATAATATAATAGCTCAAGAATAAGGCACATGAGAGATAATTATGAACAATTTTATTACATCTAAATGTGTTTGTGTGCCAATTGACTCCAGCACAATGATAAACTCAGTACGTACCATCTTCTGATGTTTTCCCCTCAATAATGAAACGTACACTAGTTTTTTCGTATCAGAATGCACGTTAAATGTAACGAGATTCTTATTGAGTTAAAAAAGAAATGTGCTGAAGTGGGAAGAGGAGGAGTAAGAGTGAGGGTTTGAGTGTCAATATGGGTATCACGTCTTAGGATGGAGCGCTAAAGTGCTCGTTTGTATCATTCGACATTTGAGTGTAGGTAGAGCCGAATAAAGACTTCATATCTTATGAATATGACCAACAAAGAAAGAGAAATAATAATATCTTCGAGTTTGGTTGTATTAATCATTTAATTATTTGCTCTTAAATTATCATGAATATTTATAGCCTTTTTATAGCCGCATATTTATAGCCTTCTGAATTAGCCAATCGTCTTACGGCCGATATCAAGATTGATTCTACTGTGGAAAACAGTTAAATGAAACCTTTTTAAACATTAGTTCACTCAACGAACGTCACTGAGGCACGTTTGTTGATCCAACAATAGAGGACCTCTGCTTTAGCTTATAACCCTCCAGTAACTCGCCATCTTAACGCGAAAACCCCCATTGAAATAGGTCCACTGGATAGTGATCAAGTTTTAAATTAATGAGAGTTGATCGTGGAATTATTGGAGTTTACACCTGACCTGCTGTAGTAACTGGACACGCTGGTTAGCCATAATTCTTATTTTATTCAACATAAAAGTCTACGACTAAATGTAACAGTATACGTCATGAATTAGATTCACTTGGGAGATCTTTGGAAGGTTTACACGCGTTGCTAAGTAACATGACTCCCGAGTACAACTACTGCAGGATGATTGCTACCTACCTAGCGATGCTACACCTGCCTAGCAGCTTTTCGAACGAGGGTCCCTCGACTCCCTCCCACCACCTACCCTTCGTCCATAAAAGGTTAGGAAGTAGCCGTGTTCCTCGCATACGAGTCATCTTTACGGGAAAATAATAAACCGTTGTGTAATAATTTACAGTGTTTTGGTTTATTATTTTCAATAATAAGCCTTTGGAATCGAGCAAGAAAAAAAATTTTTAACCCCCCCTCAAAATTTGATGTTTTACGTTTCAAGGTACGTAGAATACGAAAATCGAAACGCTGCAAATCATTGCTCAAAGGTTTATTATTTTCTGTATAGATCACTGGTTCTCCATTAATAGCACCTACCACCATCTGTATTCTCCCTTGACCTTCCCTCTCAAATTTCAGCTTCCTGCGTTCAATAGGATTGAAAATGGTTTCGGAGCTCACTCAGCTGATCAGTGATCTGAGGAGTGAAGAAGATCTCCTCGAATGCTGAAGACGCCTGGAAGAGCACTTCCATTCAATAGGATTGAAAATGGCTTCGGAGCTCACTCAGCTGATCAGTGATCTGAGGAGTGAAGAAGATCTCCTCGAATGCTGAAGACGCCTGGAAGAGCACTTCCATTCAATAGGATTGAAAATGGCTTCGGAGCTCACTCAGCTGATCAGTGATCTGAGGAGTGAAGAAGATTTCCTCGAATGTTGGAGACGCCTGGAAGAGCACTTCCATTCAATAGGATTGAAAATGGCTTCGGAGCGCACTCAGCTGATCAGTGATCTGAGGAGTGAAGAAGATCTCCTCGAATGCTGGAACGCCTGGAAGAGCACTTCCATTTAATAGGATTGAAAATGGCTTCGGAGCTCACTCAGCTGATCAGTGATCTGAGGAGTGAAGAAGATTTCCTCGAATGTTGGAGACGCCTGGAAGAGCACTTCCATTCAATAGGATTGAAAATGGCTTCGGAGCTCACTCAGCTGATCAGTGATCTGAGGAGTGAAGAAGATCTCCTCGAATGCTGGAGACGCCTGGAAGAGCATTTCCATTCAATAGGATTGAAAATGGCTTCGGAGCTCACTCAGCTGATCAGTGATCTGAAGAGTGAAGAAGATCTCCTCGAATGCTGGAGACGCCTGGAAGAGCACTTCCATTCAATAGGATTGAAAATGGCTTCGGAGCTCACTCAGCTGATCAGTGATCTGAGGAGTGAAGAAGATTTCCTCGAATGCTGGAGACGCCTGGAAGAGCACTTCCATTCAATAGGATTGAAAATGACTTCGGAACTCAATCAGCTGATCAGTGATCTGAGGAGTGAAGAAGATCTCCTCGAATGCTGGAGACGCCTGGAAGAGCTTTTCCATTCAATAGGATTGAAAATGGCTTCGGAGCTCACTCAGCTGATCAGTGATCTGAAGAGTGAAGAAGCCTTTGAGCAATGATTTGCAGCGTTTTTTACCCACCAACATTTTTTTTTAACTACCAACTTTTTTTTACCTACCAGCTAGGTACTACCTACCACACCATACTGGCTTCACACCTTCACAATCAAGTTTATTAGAAAGAACTAAACGCTTCACACTCGATTGGAAAAATAGAAAGCTTCGCATGGAAATTTGATTACTGGTTACGCAGAAGGCAGAACTGTATACAAATCGAAGAAATGAACAGCGATCGCATTTTAGTCCGATAAAATTTGAATGGAGATTAGACCTCTCTTGCGATTCACACTCATGATTCTGTTTTATCGAAGGAAAACCTTCAAGTACTCGTAGGGACCGAACGGTTTGTCCTACAGAGCTCCGGGTGGTCTCAAAAATTTTTAAAAATTCAGTACTATTTAAAATTGGTGAAAAAACGATACCTATATTTCGAGAGTTTTCGAGCTAGGGCACACTTGAAAATTTCAACCCTTAATTTTCACCCCTTAGAAGTGACCTACATCAACCAAAAGCTTCGCGGCACAACTTGACCCCAAATGGAGCCCATATACCAAATTTGAACCAAATCGGTCCAGTGTTGCTAAGAAAAGTGCCGCGTACGGCAGACGGACGCAAATTTTTTTATTCGATTTTCGTATTCTACGTACCTTGAAACGTAAAACATCAAATTTTGAGGGGGGGTTAAAATTTTTTTTTCTTGCTCGATTCCAAAGGCTTATTATTGAAAATAATAAACCAATAAAAAAATTTCCGTCCGTCCGCCATACGCGGCACTTTTCTTAGCAACACTGGACCGATTTGGTTCAAATTTGGTATATGGGCTCCATTTGGGGTCTAGTTGTGCCGCGAAGCTTTTGGTTGATGTAGGTCACTTCTAAGGGGTGAAAATTAAGGGTTGAAATTTTCAAGAGTGCCCTAGCTCGAAAACTCTCGAAATAAAGGTATTGTTTTTTCACCAATTTAAAATAGTATTGAATTTTTAAAAATTTTTGAGACCAACCGGAGCTCTGTAGGACAAACCGTTCGATTCCTACGAGTACTTGAAGGTTATCTTTCGATAAAACAGAATCATGAGTGTGAATCGCAAAAGAGGTCTAATCTCCATTCAAATTTTATCGGACTAAAATGCGATCGCTGTTCATTTCTTCGATTTGTATACAGTTTTGCCTTCTGCGTAACCAGTAATCAAATTTCCATATGAAGCTTTATATTTTTCCAATCGAGTGTGAAGCGTTTAGTTCTTTCTAATAAACTTGATTGTGAAGGTGTGAAGCCAGTATGGTGTGGTAGGTAGTACCACAAAGTACTCTTCAAATCACTGATCAGCTGAGGGAGCTCCGAAGCCATTTTCAATCCTATCGAATGGAAGTGCTCTTCCAGGCGTCTCCAGCATTCGAGGAGATCTTCTTCACTCCTCAGATCACAGATCAGCTGAGTGAGCTCCAAAGCCATTTTCAATCCTATTGAATGGAAGTGCTCTTCCAGGCGTCTCCAGCATTCGAGGAGATCTTCACTCTTCAGATCACAGATCAGCTGAGTGAGCTCCGAAGCCATTTTCAATCCTATTGAACGCAGGAAGCTGAAATTTAAGAGTGAAGGTCAAGGGAGAATACAGATGGTGGTAGGTGCTATTGATGGAGAACCAGTGATCTATACAGAAGGGTGATCTATACAGAAAATAATAAACCTTTGAGCAATGATTTGCAGCGTTTTTTATTAATGCATAATATTGAGTGCAAGTGATTTTTTTTTAATCAAAAGTAGACCTTACCCACTGTGACGTCATAAACATTCAAAACTTTAAAAAATCGCGGTTTGTGTAAAAATTCTCAGTAAAAAAAATGGTTGCCTGTAAAGTCGGTATACGGGCGAAAGTTTTATTACGTGACAACGACTTTGAGTGGTAAAATAATTTTAATGTTAATATTCATTCGTATAGTAGGAAGAAGGATAATATTATTATTATAATAAATTTTTTTATTATAATATTAACAGGAGAGAAAATGGCCTCGGAGGTCACTCAGCTGATCAGTGACCACTCACCTTCATCATTCTCCATTGACCCTGCTTCTCAAATTTCAGCTTCCTGCGTTCAACAGGAGAGAAAATGGCCTTGGAGCTCACTCAGCTGATCAGTCACCCTTCAGGCGCCTTCAGCATTCTCCATTGACCCTGCTTCTCAAATTTTAGCTTCCTGCGTTCAACAGGAGAGAAAATGGCCTTGGAGCTCACTCAGCTGATCAGTGACCACTCAGGCGCCTTCAGCATTCTCCATTGACCCTGCCTCCCAAATGTCAGCTTCCTGCGTTCAACAGGAGAGAAAATGGCCTTGGAGCTCACTCAGCTGATCAGTGACCACTCAGGTGCCTTCAGCATTCTCCATTGACCCTGCCTCCCAAATGTCAGCTTCCTGCGTTCAACAGGAGAGAAAATGGCCTTGGAGCTCACTCAGCTGATCAGTCACCCTTCAGGCGCCTTCAGCATTCTCCATTGACCCTGCTTCTCAAATTTTAGCTTCCTGCGTTCAACAGGAGAGAAAATGGCCTTGGAGCTCACTCAGCTGATCAGTCACCCTTCAGGTGCCTTCAGCATTCTCCATTGACCCTGCTTCTCAAATTTCAGCTTCCTGCGTTCAACAGGAGAGAAAATGGCCTTGGAGCTCACTCAGCTGATCAGTCACCCTTCAGGCGCCTTCAGCATTCTCCATTGACCCTGCTTCTCAAATTTTAGCTTCCTGCGTTCAACAGGAGAGAAAATGGCCTTGGAGCTCACTCAGCTGATCAGTGACCACTCAGGCGCCTTCAGCATTCTCCATTGACCCTGCTTCTCAAATTTCAGCTTCCTGCGTTCAACAGGAGAGAAAATGGCCTTGGAGCTCACTCAGCTGATCAGTCACCCTTCAGGCGCCTTCAGCATTCTCCATTGACCCTGCTTCTCAAATTTTAGCTTCCTGCGTTCAACAGGAGAGAAAATGGCCTTGGAGCTCACTCAGCTGATCAGTGACCACTCAGGCGCCTTCAGCATTCTCCATTGACCCTGCCTCTCAAATTTCAGCTTCCTGCGATGAATAGGAGAGAAAATGGCTTTGGAACTCATTCACCCTCTCACTCGCTCTCATTGTGAGCGCATAACGTGAGCGGAGCGTAACGTAGTTTCTTGAAGTGTCACCCGGCAAACCAATTTATAAGACGTTGTCACATCAAAAATCTCTCTTCTTATTATTATTGGCGTAACTCATCAAAATAACCTGTACGAAAGTTTACACTACCTACTTTTCTAGCTAATATACATTCATAGATACAAGAAAAGCTCAAAAATTCTAAAAATAACTATTTTGTTTCTTCTCCCCCGCACATGGAGTGCTTGAACTCTTACCCCCTCATTTACGTTCATGTAGGCAAAAATAATACCCAGATCTTTCTTACATCAATCAGTCCCATTCTTAAGTAATGTTGAAGAAAAGAACGAAAAGATCTCTGCACATTTCAAAAATCCTCTATACCTACTAGTCTATTGGTGACATCGAACTAGGATGGCTTTGACATAATAAATCTTCACTGATGTCGAACTCTCATCATGTTGTAGTAGGAATAAGGGAATTAAACATGATCAGTAAAAACGTTATTAGGAATGTTTATTTTTTTAAATGTACATAAATCAATAAATTAGTATTATCAAGGTACTTTATGACTTATTTACATTGCAGGCGCTAACATTTACTGCTCCCATCAGAAGTGGCAGGAACTTGAACTCATAGATCAGTAACTGGAATTGATAAAGAAACATACCATTAGATTTGTCGCATAAACAGGTCGCATGTAATCATTAAGTTACAAGGAATGAAATAAGTTCACAGTACAGATACAGGTCTACAAAGGATAGTGAGTCGACAGTGCAATACAAAACAGGAATAAGGGTAGGTATCATTGAATTATTATTTATGTGTTCCAAAACTATTAGGTACATCATGGAGGATATGAGTGTCACAATACGTTATGTGAATCTCCTGATATTGAAAAATGTCAAAGATAACTGGTCTGCAAAAAAAAAGTTTTGATCAGCTGCATGGAATCTTTTAGCTGAATTTAAGTTTTTCGCTGCGCTGAATACAAAAATGATCGCCATTTTTCTCCATCACGTACAGTTTGCTTGCAAAAAACGAATATTTATTTTTTTAAATACCATCATTAATATTATGCACAAACTCAAAATAATAGAGTACTTGTTTTATATTCAATACAAAATGCTCAAAAAAATCATTCAGTTTGCTTGTGGAAGCCCCAATTTTACATGAAGTGGGGGGTAATAAAAACTTTTATGGCGGCATTAAGCTTATATTAATGACGTTTTTCTCGCCAGGAGTCAGGGTGGCATGATTTTGGGCATCCTTACGCTTCTCTTTCTTCATTTCCTTCCCCCTACCGACTCTCTTTCATTTCGTATCATTCCTGGGAGTGACATAACTAAACATGGGAGTGAAAAAAACTCATGCAATTCATTAAATTTACAATTTGACAGCAACTACCGAATTGAGGTTTAACGCTGAAAAACACCATAGGTGTGTGGTATTCAAAAAGCCAGTTTTGCTGGAAAAATAGACGTGATGGAATTTTTGAGTATTTTTTCGGTTTTACCAAGCAAAACCGTTGAGAAACAGTAAAAAAAAAATCGCATGCAGCTATATAATTAGATATTAAATATTTGATATCTTCAACTATCTACTACATCAAGTTAGTCCAGTCAAATTAGCCAAAAAAGGGGGGGGGGGGGGGGGGTTTGCATTAATTCCGGACAAAGCGAAACTTTTATGGGTGACTTGTGGGTGCCTATGGAACATGTTTTAGTATATTCTACTAGATTCTCCTTGTGCTAACTTTTTGGTGCCCGAAAAACCGCGATTTTTCGGCACTTGTTTCAGTTTTTTGCCTATAACTCGTACACGATGCATCCTACGGAAAATTTTACTCTTTCCTTTATTAAACAGAATGAATTTTTGCGTCGAATGACCACCTGAAACGTTAAGATCGGTTCAGCCGTTTGGCCGAAATCGATCGTTGAAGTTTGGCGATTTTTCCCAAATTGGTTGAAAAATGGGTTACGCTCAAGTTTCAAGGCCTGTACATCAAAAACGGCGTATCCAACCAAAAAATGTCACATAATCAAAGTTGTAGAGAATCAAATTTTGTGTAAGAAAAGCATCCCCCCTTCCTCCCCCCCTCCCACCCGCCCCTACCAAATGATAGAATAACGAAACAACTTCTGAGTAAACGAAATTATGAGTATTGAAAACGGTGTTGCAATCAAAATATGTCATATAATCAAAGTGAAACGTCTGTTGTTCGACCTAAGGCACTGAAGTACTTATAATAATAGAAAAGGCAAAAGAAAAAACATCTCCTAGATTCTCCTTTTGCTCACTTTTTGGTGCCCGAAAAACCACGATTTTTCGGCACTTGTTCCAGTTTTTCGCCTATAACTCGTACACGATGCATCCTACGGAAAATTTTACTCAATCCTTTATTAAACAGGATGAATTTCTGCGTCGACTGACCACCTTCATTTTTTAGATCGGTTCAGCCGTTTGGCCGAAATCGATCGTTGAAGTTTGGCGATGTTTCCCAAATTGGTTAAAAAATGGGTTGCGCTCAAGTTTCAAGGCCTCTACATCAAAAACGGCGTATCCAACCAAAAAATGTCACATAATCAATGTTGTAGAGAATCAAATTTTGTGTAAGAAAAGCCTCCCCCCTCCCTCCCCCTCCCACCCGCCCCTACCAAATGATAGAATAACAAAACAACCTCTGAGTGATGAGTGTGTCAACGCCAAATATGAGTATTGACAACCGTGTCGCAATCAAAAAATGTCATACAACGTCTGTTGTTCAACCTAAGGCACTGAGGTACTTATAACACTAGGAAAGGCAAAAGAAAAAACATCTCCTAGATTCTCCTTGTGCTAACTTTCTGGTGCCCGAAAAACCGCGATTTTTTCGGCACTTGTTTCAGATTTTTGCCTATTCGTTTTATCCGTGTGACGTCACACAGATGGATGTAGGAAGAAGAAGATGAAGAAGAAGAAGAAGAAGACTAATCTCGCTGAAAGGCGGCCATGTCGACTCCCTTGTAAACAAAGAAGGTTTTTCATCATGCCAATCTGTGCGGTTATTAGTTGCTCTTCTCGTCCCGGAATCGGTATTTAATTTTTTGGTTTGCCAAAAGTGATTAGAAACAGTGTGGAAAGACAAGAAACTTTCCGAAAAAAGAAGGATATCAGCCTTTTGGCGTCGCTGCTTCCCAGCATTCCTAACAACCATGATTTTCGATGAACTGACACTTTTATAACCAGCTTCAAATTATCTAGTTCCACTTGTGTTGTCGTTCGACTCCCGTATCGTGTGTGTTGAGGTTGTGCTTTCATTTGTACAACAGTTTTCTTTTTTCATCAGTACATCAGTTTGTTTCCCGGGAAATATCACGTTTTTCACCTCTCAAAACCAGTGTCTAGTTCCACTTGTGTTTTGTGCTGTCGTTCGTCTCTCGTATCCCGAGTTGTGGTTCTCAATTTCAGCTTTCATTTGTACAAGTTTTCTTTTTCATCAGTTAGGTATTTGTTTGTTTCCCCGGGAAATACCATGTTGTTCACCTCTCGAAACCAACTGCTCATCACGAAAATTCTGTAATCTTCACATCAAGTTCATGGTGTAGGTACTGCCTATCGTTAATTCTGTGTGAATTGTAGGTATATTGTTTCAATGTGCAATGAAATTTCTGAATAAATTGCGTGTTTTTCATTGAATGTTGTACATTATTCCATTATATCAACACACCTAACTACAGATCTACAATAAACAGACGATGGGAGTCAGCTCACGTAAGTAAGTACCATTTAGGGTTTCAAGGAAAGAAGTTACAATAGTTATGAAGTTTACCTTTGAAAAATACCTTCTTTTCTAATAATGGTAGGTATTTGGTTCATTATGGATATCTGCATTTAGTTGTTGCGTCTATAAGTTCGTGTATCAATCATAGTAGGATTGATCTGTACTACTTCCCTGTTTGTGAAAGTCTGTATGTGCGTGGTAGGTAGAAACAAAACACTTGGTCTAAATTATCTAAAGATATGTTGTTGGACAACTAATGAACCAGTAGATAGGTAGCTACTGAATAATCGGTAGTTATTACTTAGATGAGACCCAAAAAAATGCATTGAGAACTCTGGAAAATCTAGGTTTGTGGTGTTCACTAGGTAGGTACTTTCTAAAGGCGAATACGATCAACCATCAGTAGGTAGGAACGTTTTATATTGCAATCTAAGGTCAGATTGGGATGTAAATAGGCACTTGTCTCTGGTACTCTATGTGAGTAGGTATCTATTATCTATCAATACACCTAACTACAGATCTACAATAAACAGAATATCAGTTCACATAAGTAGGTACAATTTGAGGTTTCAAGAAAAGAAGTTCGTAGGTGCAACATTTATGACATTTACCTTTGAAAAATACCGTCTTTAGCAGTTAGTTGTCTGTAAGTCCGTATATCACTATATCTATCGTAGTAGGTTTGATCTGTACTTCCTTGTTTGTGAAAGTCTGTACGTCCGTGATAGGTAGAAACAAAACACCTCCTCTAAACTATCCAGAGATATGTTGTTGGACAAACGATGAACAAGGAGACAGAGAACCACTGCAAAATCGGTAGTTGTTATGTTTGAGACCCAAAAAATGCAGTAAGAACGCTGGAAATCTGGGTTTCTGGTGTTCACTAGGTACTTTCTAAAGGTGAATACGATCAAAATCATCAAAAGGTAGGAAAGTTTCATATCACAATGTAGGGTCAGAAAAGGATGTAAATAGGCACTTGTCTCCAGTTCTCCATGTTAATAGGTATCCAAGTAGTAATACGTTTGTTCAATGTGACGAATAAATATTCAAATTTTCATTCTGAAAAACTTATTTCGAGAGTTTTATTTAACTAATGTTTGTGTCAGCCTGGTTTGCTTGTTAGCATGACAGTTGACACCTGTCATCTCCCTGTTCTTTGTGTCAAGACCCCTCAGTGTCTGTATCAGCTGTTTGCAATCTGATCGCTACTTACGATTACATATTTGTTTTGAAAGAATAGAAAGAAGAAAATAATGAATATACCTACCACTATCATTCCGTTTGCATACCAAGAAATAGGACCTATTTGGTATGTAAACATAATGACTTTGTTGACAGCGAGTCAAAATGGCGCCCTTTCACGACCAGCTGATGGGGTAAGCTGAGAAGGTTAGGTTTGATAACCTAAGGTAGGTTAAATTGAGTCTCACGGATATCACCCATAACTCGTACACGATGCATCCTACGGAAAATTTTACTCAATCCTTTATTAAAGAGGATGAATTTCTGCGTCGAATGACCACCTGAAACGTTAATATCGGTTCAGCCGTTTGGCCGAAATCGATCGTTGAATTTTGCCGCTTTTTCCCAAATTGGTTGAAAAATGGGTTACGCTCAAGTTTCAAGGCCTGTACATCAAAAACGGCGTATCCAACCAAAAAATGTCCTATAATCAAAGTTGTAGAGAATCAAATTTTGTGTAAGAAAAGCATCCCCCCTTCCTCCCCCCTCCCACCCGCCCCTACCAAATGATAGAATAACGAAACAAGTAAACGGAACAAGTGCCGAAAAATCGTGGTTTTTCGGGCACCAAAAAGTGAGCAAAGGAGAATCTAGGAGATGTTTTTTCTTTTGCCTTTTCTATTATTATAAGTACTTCAGTGCCTTAGGTCGAACAACAGACGTTTCACTTTGATTATATGACATATTTTGATTGCAACACCGTTTTCAATACTCATAATTTCGTTTACTCAGAAGTTGTTTCGTTATTCTATCATTTTGTAGGGGCGGGTGGGAGGGGGGAGGAAGGGGGGATGCTTTTCTTACACAAAATTTGATTCTCTACAACTTTGATTATGTGACATTTTTTGGTTGGATACGCCGTTTTTGATGTACAGGCCTTGAAACTTGAGCGTAACCCATTTTTCAACCAATTTGGGAAAAATCGCCAAACTTCAACGATCGATTTCGGCCAAACGGCTGAACCGATCTTAACGTTTCAGGTGGTCATTCGACGCAGAAATTCATTCTGTTTAATAAAGGAAAGAGTAAAATTTTCCGTAGGATGCATCGTGTACGAGTTATAGGCAAAAAACTGAAACAAGTGCCGAAAAATCGCGGTTTTTCGGGCACCAAAAAGTTAGCACAAGGAGAATCTAGTAGAATATACTAAAAACATGTTCCATAGGCACCCACAAGTCACCCATAAAAGTTTCGCTTTGTCCGGAATTAATGCAAACCCTAACTGCTAATTTGACTGGACTAAGTAGGTATGTTTGTGTTCTGAACTGCACTATACGAATATCGAGATCACTTTGTGGGTTTGTAGTATGGGTACGTGTATTTGCAAAGAAAAGAATTTGTAGAAGATTCTCCATTAAGTTTGTGTCTATCGATGGGCACAGCGGAGACTTCATTGCGTACTTACCTATATAAATACGTTGTAAGTATGATTAACGTGGAACATGTTATTGCCCTACGGTAACTACCCGAAAAGCATTACGCGGAAGGGGGACGCGCGAGGGTCACGCGCCTTTTTGACCGACTTCATGCGCGGCGAAGCCGCGCCGAAGGAAGGAGGTATACAGTTCGGTGTGTCATGGGACGACGATTTTTTTTTTTTTTTTTTTTCTGTATGTTTGTACCACTAGCAGTTTCTTATTCGGCCACCAATCTGCCTGATTCTTTTCGAAAAGTGTTCTACAAGTATCCATAGTGGTCCCGTTTTAATCAGATTTCATTTTGCTTTGTTAAAAGTATCGAAATATTGTGAAAATAGTTCAAAAAACGTGTTTTTTCGGAAGATTGTTCCGCATCCTCTCCCCCCGCCCGACTCGTCGAAGCCACCCACCCGCTCGTCCCACCCACCCCCCCCCCCCCGCCCATCCGCCCGTCACCTCCGGCATATTCTCGGACGCCTGCCGCCCCTCAACAAATTCAAGGGGGACCACCCTCTCATTCATTGGGGACCATCCTCCCCATTAAGAGTGAAACGCTCATTTCTTCAAGATAAACTTGATTATGAAGCAAAATTTTAATTTCAAAAAATGATATTGAACTCAATTTTGAAAATAACTTTAACATTTCATTGAAAGACGAGTTTCCCGACTCATTGTACATTTTTGTACATGTTTGTGTAGGTACATTCAAATTTAAGGTCCGATTCTAAGCTTCACAAAAAATGAGATGCTTTATGAGGGGGTTTCCGATAACCATCAAATTTCGGTAGACTACCAAGTGGGTCTAGCACATAGCCTTCTCATCATCCAAAACATGTTGCAGCGGGCTAAAATATGAAGTTCAAGTCCGATTCCGATGAAATTTTCAGAGATTGTACGAGTTGGCGTGTAGATGGTCCCCTACGAAAATCATCGCCCCCGGACTGATAGCCGCTGCGCATGTGCAAACGATAATTTCCTTGTAGCAGCCATCATTTCCACATTTTCCATCCGATTTCAATAAAATTCTCAGAGATCATGCAAATTGGCATATAGATGGTCCCCGATGAAAAGCATTGCCAAGGAACTGATAATAGCCACTGCGCATGCGCAAACGTGAATTCCCTGTAAGAGCTATACTTTCTATATTTTCCATCTGATTTCGATGGTATTTTCTGGGATTGCGCGGATTTGAGTGTAGATACTCCTCTACGGACATCATCGCCCCCATTGTCACTTACGTTGAGTGAAACAGTTTGGTGCAGGAGGAAGCGAAATAACAATGCGTGTTTTTTCGCTCACCAACAGGTTCTAATTGACTTAATGCTTATCCAATGGGACGTCCCCTGGAATGCATGTATTACTAAACAATATGTTTAACAATTTTTTGGACTCACTAATAACTACTTTAAACAATAATACTGTAGGTATAGGTACTAAAATAAAATGTAAAAATTAAACAATAATGTTACCTACTACCTTCATAAAAAAACCTCAAAAAGTAATAATTAATTCCACATTAAAAAAACCATTAGTGATTAAAAAATACAAGTAAAAGATTTAAAAAAGAAAAATAGCGAAAAATGTCGAAAAAAGGTTAACGGTCGGTAACTCAAAGAATACCGACTTTAAATAAACGTACTTGGTAGAAGGTAAATTATGTAAATTAAAAAAAAAATTATATAATTTATATTTTATAATAAATAGAAATATATTTTAAATATTTATTTATTTATTTATTTATTTATTTATTTATTTATTTATTTATTTATTTATATTTATTATAAAATATTTAAATATTTTATAATAAAAGTCGAAAAAATTAATGAGTTAAAAATTAAAACGAATGATTTAAAAACTTAAACAAAAGTACTTGGTAGGTAGTAGGTAAGTTATGTAAAATAAAAATAATTAAAGTCGAAAAATTAATGAGTTAAAGATTAAATTAAATTTTAAAAATAAATTTAAAAAACCACTAAAAAGTAAAAAATAAAAAATTATGAAAATACAAAAAATAGTAAAATAAAAAACTTTTTAACAAAAAACGGACCGACCTCAAACTGATGATGGCATCCCACTAAAAAGGAAAAAATAATAACGACAACTTATTCAGTTAGGTTGGTAGGTAGGTACGCAGTGAAGTCGCCGCCGTGCCCATCTGCAGAAACAAACATACACAAGTAGATTCCACTTCCATCTGGTTAGTATTACAACATGGGTCGATAGTGCAATACAAAACATGAATGAGAGTGGGTACCTATCATTGAGGTAATGCATGTGTTCCAAAACGATTAGGTAGTACGGTCACTGCTGTCGTATGAAGGAGGATGAGAGAGTGACAATAAGTGTGAATCTCAGTAAGAATATTTCCTTTGATAACAGCTGAAGACGTCTGCGTCACCAAAAATTGCAGTTGGATAAAAATTGAACATGAGAAGGTTGTTTACTTACTTACCTACCCTTAATCCTGTTTTGTATTGCACTATCGACGCATGTTGTAACACTAACTGGTTCATTTGAGTATGAACTCATATCACAAACCCACATCATGATCTAGACAATTCTACATTCAATATGCCATACATGGAATATAAGATTAATTAGATATTATGTAATCAAAGATTGATCACGTATAATTAGATAAATAACTATTAGATACTATCTAATCAAGAGATGGTTTGTTCGAATCCCAACATTTCATACGGGAATTCACACTTATTGTCACTCTCTCATCCTCCTTCATACGACAGCAGTGACCTACTACCTAATCGTTTTGGAACACATGCATTACCTCAATGATAGGTACCCACTCTCATTCATGTTTTGTATTGCACTATCGACCCATGTTGTAATACTAACCAGATGGAAGTGGAATCTACTTGTGTATGTTTGTTTCTGCAGATGGGCACGGCGGCGACTTCACTGCGTACCTACCTACCAACCTAACTGAATAAGTTGTCGTTATTATTTTTTCCTTTTTAGTGGGATGCCATCATCAGTTTTGAGGTCGGTCCGTTTTTTTGTTAAAAAGTTTTTTATTTTACTATTTTTGTATTTTCCAACACTCCGGTTTTGAGGTGCGAAGCGCCGAGTTTTTCTTAATGCATCTTAGATATGTTGCTAGGGATAATATAACTTTAGTATTATACCTACCTACGGTTGAAGGATCTGCACTAAATTTGTCTAAAACATGTTCCATGTTTTTATGATTAACGCTGTAGGCTTTAAGTACATCTACTTTTCAGTAGTTTGTCAACATCAGTTTTGAGGTCGATCCGTTTTTTTTGGTGAAACGGTTTTTATTTCATTAGTTTTCAAATGTTTATTATTTTCTATTCTTTATTTTTTAGAGCACCTTACTTATATCTCTGACGAGGAATCAGCAAGTACTCACTCGAAAAATCCGCCGCCCCTGCTGAAGCCGCCGCCAGCGTTGGCGGAGCTCGAGCTGATGCTCGCCGAGAAATCGCCGACGGAGAAGGAAGCGGACTGGCTCTGGGCGGTGGCGCCGCCCCCGTGACCGCCCCCGGAGGCGGCGGAGGCACTAGAGGAGGCGGCGGACGCTGAGCCGCCCCCGTGGCCGCAGTCGAAACAACCGCCGTGACCTCCGCGACTGCCACCGAAGAAATGATGGTGCACTGTCAACAAAAGCAGCATTTTCTTTGAAAAACCCTATTTACTTTTACAACATTTTATATATCGACAGTAACAACGTAAAAGTAAGTTGAAAAACGCTGCAAATTATTACACAATGGTTTATTATTTTTCTATATTGATCACTCGTCTGCAAAGCCACCAACCATCCAACATGAAGAAACATCGATCGTATTTCGGTCAGCTAACATTTGAACGGAGATTAGGCCTCTTTTGCAGTTCACATTCGTGTTTCTGATTTATCGTACGTCCCACCCTCGTAGGGAGCGAACGGTTTGTCCTACAGGGTTCCGCGTGGTCTCAAAAAATTCTAAAAATTCTATACAATCTTAAATTGATGAAAAACCTTTATATCGAAATTATTTGAGTTAGGGCGTTTTCAAAATTTCAAAATTTATTTTTCAACCCTTAGAAGTGACCTACATCAACCAAAATCTTTGGGGCACAACTAGACCCCAAATGAAGCCTACATACCAAATTTCATCAAAATCGGTCAATGCTAAGTGGGGAAAGTGCCAAATTTTTAGATTCGACGTACCTTGAAACGTAAACCATCAAATTTTGAGGGGGTGTTGAAAAAAATTTTCTTATTCGTTTCTAAATGTTCATTATTGAAAATAATAAACCAAAAACGAAATTTTTCAGGAGGCGTAAATAATTTCTAAATGACTTAGAAATATAAATTATTTACTTACGTCTCCTGAAATTTTCGTTTTTTCAACTTACGCGGTTTTACATTGTTACTGTCGATATAGCATTTCCAAGTCAAATAAAACTTTTTAAAACCAAATGAATCCTTTTCCAAACTACATTAATCTTTTTCCAAACCAAATGAATCTTTTTCGTAACCAAATTAAACTTTTCCGAATCAAATTAATCCTTTTCCACAACATACCTAACAATATATTTCCGTAAAGTAGGTACCTAATCCCACAACGTAAGCACACCATAGAACATCATTTGGGAAATTCAGTTAAAATTCGTGTAAATTTTCAAGGAGAAAGCAGTAGGTAGCGAGAAATGGCACCAGGAAGGAGTACTCATCAGCCCCATCTTCTGGAGCCTCCGAAGATATTGGATAGAAGAATCGTAAATTCTTCACAATCTACAGCCAAAAATGTCTCACGTTTCTACAACGCCTGCAATTCGCGAAAATTAGCCCCGTGAAAATTTTTACTAGGCTAATTTTCGCGAAAGAGTTCATTTCATTTGGAAAAAGTTTAAATTGGTTTCGAAAAAGATTCTTTTGGTTTGGAAAAAGATTCTTTTGGTTTGGAAAAGGATTATTCTAACTTGGAAATGCTATATAATAGTACCTACATACAATAATTTATTACTTCCTGTAATATTTATTCATTATTACTCATGTTACGTTATTATTCAATGAGAACGTATAAACGTAGGCAATTACAATGATATTTATAAGAGGATTCAATAATTATAATATCATAAAAAGTAATCCTCATAATATTATAGTGACATAATATTGATAAGTAGGTATCTTGTATTATTTCAAGATGAATAAGTATTTAAATGCAGTAGATTCAGATCAGACATTTCATTCATCAAAATACATTTACTCATTCCTCAAAAGCCACGTCATTCCCCAAAATACATTCCTTTTCCCTTCAAAACATCCCATAATAGCCCATTAACAAAAAATATAACATAATAAACGGAGTCACCTAACGATCAGCTTTCTAACTTTTACCTAAAATACCTTTAATAATCTATTTATTATTACAACTGTATACAATACATCTTGTAAAACTCTAACCTATGTACGAAATTTCCGAACTGATCCACAGTTTTTCACTAAAATTAGACCACTTCCACATTTAATTTTATCCACATTGACTCAGACTTTCACCCCTTAGAATTGAGCTATTTCCAGAAATCGTATTGTCGTTCGAAGTAAGTTATCCAATGTAAAAAGATACAAACTCAAGTGAAAAAGATTGAAATCTATGTTGGAGAGGTTTTACCTTGGAACCTCAAGTCGAAAATACCCAAACCTAAAAGGAAAAGGTTTATCTACGAGGGAAAGTTTTAAATCAACCATTAGGAATTTTGCTGTCAAAACAAATTATTCGGCAGTTACTTTTTTCCGGAAGATACTTATTGCTGGTTTTAGGCTCAGAGAAATTTCATGTCGGTGAAGAACACCTTATGGATTTCTTCCGAAAAATGTACATCACGTTGCAGGCCAATTCTTTTTCAGGAAAAACTGTATCTGCTCCCGTTGAAATTACTAATCTGTTTGGTTTTTCAAGATTATCTTAGCGAATTATCTTAGCGAAATATCAACATTGAAGTTATCAGAGGAAAGGACGAAATATGATTTCCTAATATCGCGGAATTTTATTTTTATTGTCTCTAACTTCTTAAATATTTTTTCAATTCGTTTTATAGGCTGCTTCTATCTGTTTATATCCTGAAAACGACGAGGGGGTGAGAAAATGACGCTCTCACAAAAAGTTCAATTTGCTGATTTGCGTTATGCCCGAACTACTCTATTCTACTCTATTCCCTTGTTAAGTCTTTACTAAGAAGTTGCAGCGTAAATTGTTATTCTAGTTGTTGATTTCGAAATGTCGACGCCTACATTTGGAAGCGACAAGACAATTGCTTGGTCGAACTTGAAAGTAGAGAAAGTGAAAATAGCATAGAAACAAGAGCTTCATCAACAAAAAATCATCACTTTTGCCGAGTTAGGGGCAGGATAGTAGTGCCCTAATTCATTGTTAAATGGATGTATAATTTAGTGCTGTTTAAGATAGGCAAGTGGAATAAATGACCTCATATTGATCTTCACATTTGGTTCTTATTTTCAATCATGTTGATGATTTTGATTAAATTTGATATATGGGCTCCATTTAGATGCATCGGATAATCTATACAATCGGGTTATGCATAGGATGAAGCTATGTGCCGCACCCACTTGGTAGACGTTTTTAGGGCGTCCCACAGTAAGACTTGATGTAAGAGTTGATGTCAGTCACTTCTAAGGGTTCAAATTTTGAAAACGCCATAGCTCAAAAACTTGATATAAAGATATTACTTTTTCATCAACTTCAAATAATATTGAATTTTTAGAATCGAATGAGACCTTGCGGAGCTCTGTAGAACGAACCGTTCGCTCCCTACTAAAACTTAAGGGTTGGGCTTACGATAAATCAGAAACACGAGTATGAATTTTCAAAAGAGGCCTAATCTCCGTTGAAATGTTTTATATTGTAGATAGGTAGTACCTATGGTTGGTAGGTAGTGACAATGCCGAAGTCGTGTTCTTTGCAGACGAGTGATCTATATAGAAATTGTAAACATTTGTGTAATAGTTTGCAGCGTTTTATATTGAAACTGGAACAACTCACCAAACTACTAAGTAGGTAGTTTATACCAAGTACGGAGCTGGTACTTGGTGATGGTACCCGCTATATAATGAAGTGACCTCTAAACTTCCACTTCCTCAACTTACAGTATTTAACTCCAAGATAATTATGATATTCGGAAGTGAAGTGCTCTGAATAAGATCTCTTTTCCTCTATTAGGTTCGAGGGCGTGATGAATTCGCACACTTTGCCAACCTGGTGATTATCCTGTATATCCAAGGTTTGCAGGCTCCTCAGACCTCACTTCCATTAATTCACACTTAGTAGTTGTGTACTTATCTACTCATAATGAGGGCTCTTTAAGTGACCGCTAATCTTGGCGACACGCCTAATGTCCACGATTTTTCTCGTTATTATCGATGGTACCTATTTCATAAATTTTGCGAATAAGGTTTTCGATGGTCCCCAAGGAAACCATAATGAGCGAACAATGGTGTATTCCGGATGGATGTAACACATAGCTTCCTCGCATCAAGCTGGTTCCGATGCATCCACCAAAACCGATGGTTCCATCAAAGCTTTCCACCATTTCCAATCAAAAAATCAAGTTACCAACCTACCAAGTGAGAAGATTACGTATAGTTTGGGCACTCTTGAGGTGGATAATGAATATATCTAACTGCAACAAAATTATTAAGGGTCGCCTACCATCCGAATGGGATGACACGTGGAAATCATGCGTGAGACAAGAATAATTTTGTTTCCACCGATAATCATAATGATCATAATATGATATATTAATGATTATATTATAATTATTATAGTTACTAGTGACCATAAAGATCAAATTGATGGTGAGAAGTTTCGATTTAAGGGACTTTTCTCACATAATTGCATTTTTACATTATCAAATTTGCAAGAAAAATTTTAAGAAATATATACATTTGGTTACCCACATCTGTATTTGTAAACAAGTTTGTACCTACTTGAGTTTAATAACGTCATTTTGAGTCAAAAAAGCTTCCCGTTTGTTAATACGAGTATATGTAAATGCATATTGAACGTTACAGCAACAAATTCTAATCATATTATGATATTATTAATTTATCATACTATATTATTATTAATAATCAATATTATTAATATTGAAAGTTTGGTAGGTAGGTACTGCGTATAATGCATTCCACATTTTTGGGAAATAACACTAGAGATTTTTTTTCATTTTCAAGACAACTAACCAAAGAGGTTCATTATGTGTAATTGCCTTAAAATAATTGAAGTATATTTTTAACTATTTGCTATTTTGGCTTCTAAATAGAGGCTTCTGGGGATTACTTTACATAAACACAAATTTTGAAGTTTAGTTTTCATTATATCCCTTTCGAGAAGCGGGAATAAATTTGGATTTGTAATTTGTACTGTTTCTTGAAAGAGACAAGAACATTATAATTGGACAGCATTGAACAGAAGGTTCCTAATCAACCACAAAACTCTTTCAATAAAAACTGGTGACTCTTTTGGTTCTTTTTTGAGAAACAGATAAGGCCAGTCTGGATTCAATGACTTTTTCTAATTTAAATTTTGGTGGGAGAGCCCTACAAAACGATAACCACTCCTTTTGCTGAAAGCGTAAACCGATAGCCTTTCCCAAGTGTTCCTAAGTCATTTTGCCATTTTTTGTGGTAGGTCCCCTTCTTGTTAATACCTTTCAATTGCCCATCAAATTCATAAACATGGAAAACATTCAACTTCAGAACTCCATTGAATACCGCTCTTTAAGATCCACAAGTGATTACAGTAAGACACTTTGAAGGGTCCGCGTCTTCACCTCCTTTTCTCCCACGTTGGAACTCAGCCCTGAACTCATGCCTGCCCTGAACATTACTTCAAGCTGAGTAATGCATGAATTTATTCAACTACTTACGGCTTTAACTTATTTATTTAACTTAGTCATTGCGTTATAATTTATTGTGTTTTTAACTGGGTAGGTACATTACCAGATCGATTTAGTTTAGTAAACAAATAGAAAAAACATTTTTAATTGAAATAATTAATATCGATAATTTGTTAAGGGTGCATGGGTAGGGCATAGGATCTGTTGTGAAATGTTATATTCTTACAATTACAGGGTGTCCCATATGTTATCCACCAAACTTTGGGAGTCGATTCTACAACTAATTTGCAACAAAAAATGTCTCTTAGCAATTTTTTTAACCCCCTTAAAATCAGACTTTTTTGACTTTCAAGATTTTTTTCGTGTTTTCGACCTTACACCATTAAAACGGTCATAACTTCCTTAAATTGCACTCAAAATTGAAAATAAGGATACCGTTGGAAAGAGCGTGAAATTTCTCAATAGATGAACTGTTGACAAATTGAGAAAAACTGAACGCTAGAGTAGGTAGTTTTTTTACCTCAAACTCTAAAATTTGTAAATTTCTTTTTTTTTTTTTTTCAAAAATGTTGATGATTTTTTCCCATGGAAACAAGGTATTTGCCAGAGAGGCTCAAAAGCTTAAAAACTTATCCATTTCATCAGCTTTTCAACGGTCACCCAATTTTTAGTTTCACTGTGGAATTATAGGGAGAAAATGGTGTTTCAATGCGAAAAAACGTGCATTTTTTTCAACGACATTGACGGTTGGACGGGAGGAATCCGGGGTCTGCTCCGCCGCCCATCCTCCCAAGCACCACGTCCTCGCGTCAAACCGTCGTTTTCGTTGAAAAAAAATACATGTTTTTCGCATTGAAACACCATTTTCTCCCTCAAATTCCAGAGTAAAACTAAAAATTGGGTGACCGTTGGAAATCTGATGAAATGGAGCAGTTTTTAAGCTTTTGAGCCCCTCTGGCAAATACCTTGTTTAAATGAAGAAAAATCATCAACATTTTCACCAAAAACAGTAATTGACTATTTTTCAAGTTTGAGGTAAAAATACTACTCTAGCGTTTTGTTTTTCTCGACTGGTCAACGGCTCGTATATTGAGAAATTTTATGCTATTTCCAACGATATCCTTATTTTTAATTTTTGAGTCTAATTTAAGGGAGTTACGACTGTTTGAATGGTGTAAGGTCGAAAACACGAAAAAAATCTTAAAAGTCAAAAAAGTCGGATTTTAAGGGGTTAAATTGCTAAGAGACACTTTTTGTTGCAAATTAGTTGTAGAAACTACTCACGAAGTTTGGTGGATAACATATGGGACACCCTGTATATCTTTCTGGATTAAAATTTCATTTCATATTAAAAGTATGAAAAGCCTCGAACAAAAATCATCGATTAAAATGTATTATCTATTTAGGATTTTCTAGTGATGCTTTAATTGAAAATTAAAAACCTTGTGTTTTTAATTAAATGTATAAATAAAAATATATAATATATAAATATATTTTTAGTATTTTGTTTTTAAACAAAAAACATCAAATTTGTCTTTACTAATCCAACGTTGAAAGGGAAAATTCAAATCACTTACGAGGCGTTCCGAAAACGGCCGACACGCAAATTGACAGACAGAAGAAGGCAACGAGGGACCTCATTTTGGCGACAAAAGATGAGCTGCTTCCACCGACTTCTGTTGGAAAACGTTAAATGAAACTATAGCAACAGAGACGACTTCTTATAAGTGAATTGGTTGTGGAGATGGACTTATCCCCTCCTTGGGCGACCAGACCGACCGACAGACCCGGGAAGCGTTTGAGAGCACGCGAAGACAAGAAACTCGGAAATCTTTGGGCCGTCGGTTAATCTTTTTCTGCAAACACTTGAAGATACAAGTCGAGGAGGTGATTCCCCCCTTTGGGAGTCTGAGAACCAGAGTTCGCGAGTCCTTGAGGTCGACGCAAGGTCGGTGGTGCGTCCTGAAGATCATCTGAGGAGACGAGGGGCAGCTTCCGCGCGAAGGAGTTGAAAGTAACGGGATTCACTAAGTAAGCGGTGGATACAGGATCCCTTCAAGAACAAAGTGAACTGATTTCTCTGGTTTTGACAGTTAGATGTTGATGCCAGCTGGAAGCGAGCATCATCCACAAGATTTTTTCCAGAAGATTTTTTGCGCGAAACAAGTCGTATTTCCACCTCAAGAACCTTGGTACAATACTGCCGTGCTAAGCCAGAAAGTCGTAACGTGAAAATTTGCCCAAATTGAGTTATAGGTATTCGGGGGTTTTGGGGGTCGATTTCTATCGATTTTCGGAGTTTTAGAGTCGTATCTCTATTAAAAATGCCTCAACCAAGCCTCCCGACTTTCGCGTTAAGGCGTGTTAACTTGATTTCGCTAGGAAACTAGTCGTATCAGAGCGATTCAGAAGAAGAAAACTCGTATCTTGACACTGATACGGGAATCTGCCTATTTCGACGATACGACTCCTTGCATTAAATCGGCATGATACGACTTTTTGCCTCTGAAAACTCAACATTTAGTGGAGACTTCACGTTTATACTCTAAGTGAATAAACGTTTATTTATGTTGATTCTGAACAAAGATATGAAATACGATTGACTTTGAGCCAAGTAGGATGACAAAATAATCAATGTTAAATGGTTTCTTGAATTAAAATGTTAATTCAAATGAATTAATGTTTCAAGAATTAAAATGAACAGAATAGTCGTAACTTAGGGTTTACGAGAGCGTAATCTCGTATCATCGTTTTTTGACAATTTACGCTCAAAAATGTTTAATGTTGACTCCAGAAATCGATTCGGCTACTAATTTCTTTTAAGAAAAACCTATACTTGTGGTAAAAGGAGGAAAAATAATCCCGCGAAAGAGTTATTTCGCCACGAAACCTATTAGATTCGTTATCCCAAAAGTTGGGTGAAGTCAAGATACGACTTTCTGGCTCAGCACGGCAGAATAGCAAGAGAGATAAAATATTTGTTATAATTCGAAAAGATCATGTTCCAATAGGATAAAGGGGGGAGTTTAATTCTGAGATAAATGATGTCTGAAGCGTCACTTCAAACTGTCTAATAGCGAACTTAAACTTGAGTGCACATTGTTGCTATAAAAATGTGCACTCATATCTACTGATTTAGTCGATGACTTGTTATTGTCACTTGAAACAACTAATTATATATTCATATCTTATCTCGACCAGGGAAAATAGTCAAATTTGTCGAATTTCAGAGCTTCTAGAAATTTTGTATCTGTTCTATATGTTTCTCTCTCCTTACCACTAAGTGGTAGATACACTACAGGATCTCTTCAAGAATAAAGTGAGCTGATTTCTTAATTTTGAGGTAGTTAATTTTGAGGTAGTTAATTTTGACAGTTGGATGTTGATGCCAGGTGGAAGCGAGCATCACACAGTAGTCCAGAAGGTTTATTGCGCGAAAAAAGTCGTATTTTCACTTCAAGAACCTTGGTACAATAGCAAGAGGGATCAAAAATTAGTTATAATTCGAAAAGTTCATGTTCCAGTAGAATAAAGAGGAGAGTTTAATTCTGAGTTAAACGATGTCTGTAGCGTCGCATCAAACTTTCTTGTAGCGAACTTAAACTTTAGTGCATATTTGTTATCATAACCAGTCAAATTAAAAAGATTTAAAAACATGATAATAGCATATATTTTATATAAATATAAATATGTAAATTTATGTAAATTTACATCATATTATTCATCATCTACACCTCAACTCGCACAATCGCTGCAAATTGCATCAAATTCTGACAGAAAACATAGAATTTACGGTTGTTAGAAGAGTTTTATGTTTGCGATTGCACAAAAGGGGTCGATAAATCTGAAAAGGGAGCATTTTCTCCCAAACCTTCACAATCCCTGAAAATTCCATCAAAATTGGACAATAATTTCTTACAGTTTTGCCCAAATTTCATCGAAATTTGGAAGTGATGACTCGTTACCACGACTTAATTGTTTGGTCATGCAAGTAATTTCTGTTTTGAAATGTAATTACGATTGATATTGAAGATGTGGAAAGTAGTACATGGTAGTATATAGTAGTATATGGTATCGATAGATAAGAAACCGACAATGAGATTGATTTACAAACAAATAGGTACCTAAGAAAGTAACGAAGACTAAGGCGGCTGACGTCATCAGCCGCCTACATAATATGTAGGTAGGTAGGTAGGTACCTCTACACTGAAACCGTATAAACATGATCTAACCAATAATCCAAACGAGAAAGTCCGTTTAACTCTAATTTTGATAAATTCAATAGAAATTAGTGCGATATTGGTAAGTAAAGTTAGACAGGTACTTAGGTATCTTGATTTGATATAAGAAATGAAAGAATCTGTGAGAAAAGATTCGGACGAATGAAAGACTTTGCATTCGTGTTTCTTGCCAACCATCGACTATCATTTTGTCGGAAACACGGACTTGAAAAATCTCCAGGAAAACTGATTTCCATAATAAATGCTCCAAACTATGTAAGAAATTGAGTTCATCGCTGTAACATAACTTACTATAAACGTTGATATAATAGATAGTGAATACCGAACACCTAAGTCAGGTAGTTATGTGAATATTGAATAAGTTCACGAGAAAAGTCCTCAGTACTTTCTTCAACTCGGTGAGCTCACAAATTCAAATTTCTACGAAAAGGCTCTATATTATAGAATCAATTAATGTTACTAAGAATGTTATCACAGGAAGTGAATAATTGCGTGCGTATCTACCGTAGGTTTACGTAGGTTTGAGAGCTCATCAAAAATCCTTTCTTCAAGTCGGCAAGCTCTCGAATTCGTTCACTTTTCGTTTCCCCGCGAAGTTTATCCCACCTTCTGTTTCAACAATTACCCAAATAATAGAACAAACTGAAGAATATGACACAGAAGAACCGAAAAACGGTATCGGAAACAAAAAGCTGTTGAGCGGGCTGCGGGCAGAACGCGACCTTCCAGGTGTTT
This sequence comes from Apolygus lucorum, assembly GCA_009739505.2. NCBI lineage: Eukaryota > Metazoa > Arthropoda > Insecta > Hemiptera > Miridae > Apolygus > Apolygus lucorum. The sequence continues at coordinate 54,720,930 of CM019177.2, forward strand.
CTTTTGCATCTCTCCCGTGTGTAATTCTTCTTTTTCTGTGTGTTTCTCTCCTGTTAGACTAGGAGCTGTCTCTGTTTAAACAGATACTTTAATGAAACCTACAATAAAAATACTTAATCAAAGGACCTCTGCAATGAGTAGGAAAACAGATCTCTGTAATTAAAAACCTCTTTTTTTTTTTCAAAAAGGCCTTTCGAAATTTGTCGAAGTTGCAAAAATCTTGACTAATTTATTCTATGGCTCGTTATCAACAATTATTCTAATTGATACAATTAATTTTATTCATTCATATTGTAAGCTCCGACGTGAAGGTTACCAAAATGTTACGTTTTTTGTTAAGTTTACTCTGTCGGAAACTAAACCAAATAAAAATTGAGAGTTTATACTGACATAAGTGAAGGTAAATGAAATATCTACACCTAGTTTGTAATGAAAGTTAAATTTAAAATAGGTGGCGATAATTACCTGGTAGATAGCTGTAGCGGTTCGAAGGTCTGTGCAATTTCTGAAGTTGAATTCAACCTGAAGGGTCTAGGTACTCTTAGATCACTGAATGTGTCTATGTGGATTTAGTGCTGTTTAAGATAGGTAAGTGGAATAAATAAACCTCGTATTGATCTTCACGTTTTGGTTCGTTATTTTCAATAATTATGATGATTTTGGTGAAATTTGATGTATGGGCTCCATTTAGATGCATCGAATAATCTATACAATCGGGTTATGCATAGGATGAAGCTATGTGCCGCACCCACTTGGCAGACGTTTTGCTTCCGAGTCTACCAAGGTAGCGGAAGCTTTGTTTTCACTTTTCAAGGACGAAAAAAAAAGTTCTCCAAAATAAAAATTTTCACTCGCGTTTTGCGTTTACACCTTTCTGAACAATTTTGGTTCATTGTCTGTGTGTCTGTGTGTCTGTCTGTGTGTCTGTCATGATTTCCTTGTAACGCGCATAACTATACGAAGTTATTGTCCGATTTCAATGAAATTTTCAGGGATTGTGCGGGTTGGTGTGTAGACGGTCCCCTATGAAAATCATCATCCCCGGACTGATAGAAGCGACTGCGCATGCGCAAACGATAATTCCTTGTAACGGCCATAACTTCTACATTTTCCGTCCGATTTCAATGAAATTTTCAGGGATTGTGAGAGTTGGTGTGTAGATGGTCCCCTATGAAAATCATCATCCCCGGACTGATAGAAGCGACTGCGCATGCGCAAACGTGAATTCCTTGAAACGGCCATAACTTCCACATTTTCTACCCGATTTCGATGAAATTTTCAGGGATTACGCTGATTAGGTTGTAGATGGTCTCCAATGAAAATCAAGGCCTTAAAATTTATAGAAGCCTCTTAGCATGCGCATACGTAAAATCCTTGTAACAGTCATACCATTTACATTTTTCATCCGAATTTGATGAAATTTTCTAGGATTGTCCAGATTAGCGTGAAGATGGTCCCCTATGAGGGTAATGAAAGGTACTTAGAGATTGGTGTTTTGAGATTAACTACTATGCATCGGATCATCTATATAATCGGGTTATGGATACGAGGAAGCTATGTGCCACACCCACTTGGCAGACGGTTTTTTTCCTACATTGCTAAAAAACAAATTAAAATTTTCCGCAACGTCAGCCTTGGCTGTTGGAATATTAGTGTTCCGCGATTCCGCATACTCAGTGATGAGTTTGTCAACCGAATTTAGTCCTCTAGATTTTCCCAAAAAATCTTCGTTGATTATTTTCCAAGTGTCCTTTGGATATTGTTCTTCCTTGAATTTGTTTTTAAAGTAATCATTTTTGACTATGTTTCTCAAATTATTAATTATATTACGATAATGTTTTATTCGTTCTACAGGGTGTAACGGTTAAGGTCGTACAACCGGCCAGGGTTCGATTTTAAAACTAATTTGTGACTTTTTTTTCTTAACCCCCTTAGAATCGGACTTTTTCCACTTTTAAGATTTTTTTCGTATTTTCGACCTTACGCATTAAAACAGCCATAACTCCCTTGTTTTTCAGTCAAAATTCAAATGTAATTATACCGTTGGAAAGAGCGTTAAATTCTCTATCTCCCTAGTGTTAAATAAAACTTTTCAAAGAAGACTTAGACAAAGATGTTGAAAATTGAGTCCTTAGACAAAAATGTTGAAAATTGAGTCCGAATAGTAAAATCTCGGAAATTTTTCGTTTTTTCAAACGTTTGTAACACTAACTGAAACTGCCGGTTAAGTTCTCACTGTAACCCCAAAATCTCAACTTTCCAACGGTATGGTCATAAAATTGTTTACAGTGGACTAGTGGTGTAAAATCCTCGTTCCCGTGCCAAAAACCGTGGATCTTCCAGTAAAAATCGACGTTTTTCGCGAAAGACATTTTTGCCCTAAAATGAGTTAGACAGCCATCTTTTCGTACTTTGTCTCACTGAGTCAAATGATGACACAAGACTTATCGAAAAAGCAGTCACTGATATCTTGTCCAATTCACTTTTCGAAAATTGTCTTAATTTCTGTTAATTTGTATGCCAATTTTTTTAATTACTAGATCGGCCAAGTTAAACGTTACTACGGTCGACAATAAGGTCAAAGGTATGTTTTTAATCGACCGTAGTAACGTTTAACTTGGCCGATCTAGTAATTAAAAAAATTGGCATACAAAATAAACAGAAATTAAGACAATTTTCGAAAAGTGAATTGGACAAGATATCAGTGACTTCTTTTTCGATAAGTCTTGTGTCATCATTTGACTCAGTGAGACAAAGTACGAAAAGATGGCTGCCTAACTCATTTTAGGGCAAAAATGTCTTTAGCGAAAAACGTCGATTTTTACTGGAAGATCCACGGTTTTTGGCACGGGAACGAGGATTTTACACCACTAGTCCACTGTAAACAATTTTATGACCATACCGTTGGAAAGTTGAGATTTTGGGGTTACAGTGAGAACTTAACCGGCAGTTTCAGTTAGTGTTACAAACGTTTGAAAAAACGAAAAATTTCCGAGATTTTACTATTCGGACTCAATTTTCAACATCTTAGTCTTCTTTGAAAAGTTTTATTTAACACTAGGGAGATAGAGAATTTAACGCTCTTTCCAACGGTATAATTACATTTGAATTTTGACTGAAAAACAAGGGAGTTATGGCTGTTTTAATGGCGAAAGGTCGAAAATACGAAAAAAATCTTAAAAGTGGAAAAAGTCCGATTTTAAGGGGATTAAGAAAAAACATATTGTTTAGTAATGCATGCATTCCAGGGGACGTCCCATTGGATAAGCATTAGATCAGTTTACCCAGTTGTTAAGTGATAAAACTGTTTCACTCGATGTAATTTATTTATTACTTTAGGCAAGAAATACTGACCCCCCCCCCCCCCCCCCCCCCACCATTATCCACCTTAACATTTCTAGCGGCATGGGAGCCTCGAATCTGAAGAGCATTTTAAAATCCATGATCTACGATACCCAACATGCGAATTCGAGTTCACCCCCCCCCCCCCCCTACCGCCCCAACGCCAACAATTGTGCCAGTCTGGCACCAAAGCGGAAATACGTCGCAACATTGAACTTTCATCTGTTAGTTTTGGTAGGCAGTCCGTCGAAGTTCACATCCGTATTCAAGGTGAACCACAAAAAAAAAAAAAAAAAAAAAAAAAAAAACACGAAATAAGCGGTTTATGGCATCATGGCACCATGGTGGCACCACTATTAGTTCCATGGTGGTACAGAGGATAATTCATGAAAATCCGGAGGTATAATGAGAATTTTTCCTCAATTTCAAAGCTTGGGTACAATTAGTAAGCAGTAAAGGAACCAAAATATTGAAAAATCGGATATTTTGTGAATATTATCCCCCCACTCACCCCCTCCCCTTGCGAATTTTGGTACTCTGGTAAAATCAAGTACAACTCGAAAGTTATTTGAGTCAAACAAAAAAAGAAACACGCAAATCGGTTGGAAATTGAGGCCTGGGCAGAGTTTACAAGATTATGCCCGCAAACGCACGTTTTTTAAGCATTAACCCCCCCTCTCCCCCTCTTAAAAAGCAAAATCCAAAATTCCGGCGCCGTAGTGCACAACTATATAGTATTCTGCGTCAAACGAAAAAAGAACCACGAAAATCGTTCGAGAACTAAGGCCTGGGCAGAGTACACAAGATTATGCCCAAAAACGCACGTTTTTCGAGCATTAACCCCCCCTTTCCCCCCCTTAAAAGGCAAAATTCGAAATTCCGGCGACGTAGTGCACAACTAGATAGTTTTCCGCGACGAACAAAAAAAGAACCAGGAAAATCGGTTGAGAACTAAGGCCTGTGCAGAGTACACAAGATTTTGTTACACACACACATACACACACACACACATACACACACACACACAGACATACACCTATGGTTTTTTTCGCGGATTTGGATTCAGAATGGTCTAAAACGGATTACTGTGTGGTTATTTTTTTTTTTCTGTTGAGTGTTGTCCAACTTCACCCCAGATCGATCGCATAAGGACGCCCAAGTCTTACTGTGGGACGTCCTAAAAAGTCAGGAGACAAAAAAAGTCACAAATTAGTTGTAGAATCGAACCCTGGCCGGTTGTACGACCTTAACCGTTACACCTCGTATAAGTGCAGAATTGAAAGGCTCCTTTTTTGACTTTTTGCATAGTTTGTTTCTAACTCGAATGGCGCAAAGGATTCCATTCGTCATCCACGATGTCAACTTTTGTTTTGCATGAGGGGCAGTAGGCCTCTGGTTCGAAGCACTTTTTATGCATTACTCAAACCGGCAACGATCTGGGAGACAGCCTCATTTACGTCTGTTACCTTAATTACATCATTGTAATCAATCACTCAATTGTAATTGTTCATTTTATCGTCAAGTTTTGAATACTTGATTATAAGTTGACGGAGTTTGCTATTTTTGTCAGTCTCCTTTTGGTAATTCAAGCACTTCACAGAACATGAGATGGCGTAATGATTCTTTATATGTAGGTACAATGAAAATTTTAGTCAAAAATTATTAAAAATCGGTTACAACATTTCATTTGAAAATACACTTTTATTCGCAGTATCAGCGCCGTATTCTCGAGATGCTGCAATTCCGCAAAGCAGCTGAGTATTGCGAGTTCGTGCTATGTGAATTCTAAACTGATCTTTTTAGAGGGGCTATTCCAAATTCAATCAGGTTTTATATCCAATCAAGTTTTTTGGTAACATAAATTGTGTTGTGGTGAGTATTGTGAGTCCGAAATGAGTCCCGAAATCTCAAAGTTGAAGATCCTAACCGAAAGATCAAATTTAGGCGCATAATCGAAATGATTGGACAAGTCAATTCGATACATCGAAGATTCGAGTCGAACCTCGAACGACATTTTTGTAACCACTACGAGTTTTCTACCTTCCTTCCCGCGAAAGTGCACTTTTTCTTCTATGAAATCGCGTTTCGAGTTGATTTTCCTTCCAAATTTCCACCGGTGGATCGAAATCGGAACGTCGTCGAGTGCGGATGACACCTCAAAATTGCGGAAACGTGAAAAATTCGACGTGAAGAGCGATGCGACGGAGGCGGTAGTGATGGACTGAACTGGCTTATCAGGAGTGAGTTTACAAGTTTTACTGGTATTTTGAGTGAGTTTCGGGTCGATATTTTGAGTTTTGGGTTTTGAAAATTGGTCGAAATGAATTTGGAGAACTTGTCGGATGCTCAGATTCGAGCGAAGTTCATCGAGCTGGGCGTCCCGGTGGGGCCCGTCACGGCGACGACTCGGAAGTACATGATCAAGAAGTTGAAGAGTCTGCTGGAGTCGGGCGCCAAGCCGCCGAGCACGTCGGGCGAGGAGAGCGACGGGGGGCGCCTGACGCCGCGGGCGCGGAGGAAAAACGGCGCCGCCCAAACCCGCCGTGAGGTCCCCCAGGAGGAAGACGATAGAGCCGCTGCCGATCGCCAGCTCGACTATCATCGAGCCGCGCTCCAGTCGCCGCTCCGCTTCTTTCAACTCGGACGAGTCGCTGCAGAGTAAATACACGCCTTCCAACGCGCAGAAGATCGGTAACGAGGCCTTCCGCGCCAGCCTCGCGTCGTCCAACAACTACCACTCTTCGCCCAACAACTCGTACTCGTCGTCGTCGTTGGACGACGCCGACACTCGGAGCAACACACCGACGCTGGAATCGAGTTACCCTGAAGTCCCTTTTGCGTCGGAGTTTTTGAGGAGGCTGTCGTCCGGACGCAAAGACGCGCCTTCTCATTTGTCTCCGACGCCTGCTTTCTCGTCGTCGGGGTTATCGAGGAAACTCCTTGACGTCAAAGAGAGCGACGACGAGGACTCCGGGCCGCCTCCGAACTACTCCAAATTCAGCACAGGGCGCGTCGTGCGGGACAGCAATAACTCGAAAGGGTATCGCCGGGCGACGACGTCCGACTCTTGGTACTTCCTCGACTCCCCCGCCTCCGCCGTCCTCATCGCCCTGTTCGTCCTGTTCTTCGGCGCCCTCGGCGTCGTCTACGTCAACAAAACCACGGGCGACTCCGCCTTGGCGACGCCCCGCCACTTCGAGTACCCTCTCTGCGACACCGACCTGACGTTCATCCCCGACGTCAACTGCATCAAAGACGAGGACCGCACCTACGTCGATCTCATGATCAACATCGTCCTCGTCGAGCTGGAGGACCGCCTCGCCGCCTCCCCCTGCTCCTCGCCCCCCGTCGCCCTCACAGACAACGAAATCCTCAACGTCGTTCTGAAAAAAGACAAAACTCTCAGCTACTACGTCGTGGAGAAAAATTTGAACAGTTTAAAAATCGTTTTTGAAAACAACCCAAAATTCAACATCAAACCAACAAAAGATGGAATCGAGCCCATCGTCGTCCCAGAAAGCTTCTACTGCTCCAGTATGACCTTCGTCACTCTAGCTGCCAGCTGGGTAGTCAAAATCAGCATCGGATTCTTGATATCTCTGGCAGTTTTCTTAGCTGCTCGTTGGTGGATTCGAAGGGAAGCCCGACATAAAGAAGAGGTTTTCAAATTGGTCGGTAACATAATCGAGATTGTGAGTTCGAAATCGGTCTCTACGGACAGTTTCGTGCCGATCAGTCACGTCCGAGATCAGCTGATCCCGTTGAAGGACCGTCAGAAGATGAAGAGGTTGTGGGAGGACGCTTTGAAGCTGCTGGAGACAGATTCGAGGTTGCGGAGGGAAGTGCAGGAGGTGGAGGGGGAACATTTCATGGTGTGGAGGTGGCTAGCGGCTAATTTGACGACGAACAAGAAGAAGGTAACGCTTTCTCATGATTCATTATTTTCAATAAATGTGCAACCTCGACTTACATGTCTTGTTACTTTCCAAGGTGTGGAAAATCTGAAAATCAAATTAGAAAGCAAGCAGTAGGGGTTTGTTGGTCCAGGTATTTCCCTGGAACAGTTCAAAGGTTACAGTGACAAAGATGTAACTGTTCCAAATTACCAGTACAGTTCCATTACCAGTATTGTTGTGGATGGATAACACTGTCACTCGTACAGGGCAGGAGCATGGAAGAAGATAGGAGGAAAGCTCAGTCAATGTTGAAAAATCGCCCCCTGCTTTCAGCGCTACCTCTAGGTGGTGAAGATAAACATAGTCCTTCGATATTATACCACTCAGTCGCTAGAGCGCAGCTTCGTCCCTCCTGCTCATTCCTCGGGTTTTATAACCTTCCAGTACACCCATGCTGCCTCGACCTTAGTTTTCGTATTTACGCGCGCATTCTTGATTCCCAGGCGGCGGGATCTACTGCTATTTGTTAGTTACCATATTTATCCAGAGTCCATCCTGGTTTCACCTTGCTGAGTCAAACGTCGCGCCAGCGTTATCAGTTGCAATCTGGCTAGTGCGCAGTAGAATACGGAGCTCTAAGGAAAAGTTCTTGAATAAAAAATTGATTGGCTTTTTTTACTTGCTCCCTCCTCCCTCCCTGGGAGCGCTAATGAATATAGAACCCATCTGTACTGCGATAACAATAATTTGGTTGAGGAATCAATCATGTCGATTTTATTGGAAAAAGTTGGCTGTTTATGATTTTAGGTAGGTACCTATTTATTTGGTTTATGAGCATACAAACTATAAAATTATAGTAAGTTTGATACAGGTGGTTTACCTAGCATATTGACACAGCTGTTAACAACCTTTACAATAATGACTTTGGGCAGTTAAAACTTCATTTTCATGGGTGGCATGGGTGCCGCCACGCGGTGTGAATTGAAAAGTGAAATGGCGCGGGTACCGGAAGGTTAAAATTGCACTTCATCAATACTACTTGTAGAGTACGATTTTGGACGCTCTGTCCTCTATAACTATCTTAATAGTTATAGAAATAAGATACCAGGAGAAAAGGAGTAACGGCAGGTATGTACATACCTACCATAGAATGAAAAACAATAATATTGTGCTAGAAAACCACTGATAGCACAAAATATGACAAGTGTAAATTCTTTTCAATATCAAAAACACAACAACTTTTTCAATATAACAACTAACTAAATTCCTACAAAAAAATTATATCCAGGGACTGTAGTAACACTACAATATCATCATCTATCATCTGCATCACTCTTATCACTGCATTTCTGCCGAGGCGTACCTACTGATGGTCTCAAGGTATCGGAATTAACATCTTCCTACACTACTTCATGTTTTGAATAAGTGAAAAGCAAACTAGAGACGAACCACTGTAGATGAACAGAAAGACGAGAAAATTAAACTTGGAGACGAACCACTATCAAACAGAAAGACGAGAAAAAATGTAAATTAGCAATGAGAAACACATCAGAAAAATACGTTGGAGTAACCATTATCAGGGGTGGGGGGCGGGGTAGCGTTATGAGCTCTAGTGACCGTGAATAGTTCTTCTTAACTCTGTTCGCCACCTAAAGAGAACACTACTGTCGCGATAAAGGCTGTAAAGCTGGATTCACATGGGACAGAAGAGGGCGGAATCGGAAAAGATGGAAAGACGAGAAAACCAGTGGAGGGGGGTAGAGGGAGTCGGCGGAAGGTTCACATGGATGATGGACAGAAAGGACGGAATGATAACCTTCCTCCTGGAAGCCTCTGAAATGACACCCTCTCTCTGATCTGTAACCTCTGATGACTGTTTTGAATTTGACCTTAATGGGGAATTTGCCTCAATTTTAGATTCTGGAATTTCCACTCAAATCCTATAGTAGAGCCCTAAAATAACGTTCAACATGAGGAATTACCAAGGGGAAAAAATTACCGTAGGAGAAAATGCCTAAACAAGTGAAGCCTCTGTTACAAAACACCGCGAAAATCGAGGAATATTGTTGACGTCATGCGAAAAAAAACGATGTGAAAACAACTCAGACAACAGACAGAGTTCTAGCACCGCCACACAAAACGATCCAGTGAAATGGCTACTCGAATAATGTGATTCAAATCTTGAAACTAAATGAGAGAAGATGAAGACTAATAATGCTTGATAAACTAGTAGGTAGAATCGTATTGTAAAAAAACGCTGCAAATCATTGCTCAAAGGTTTATTATTTTCTGTATAGATCACCCTTCTGTATAGATCACTGGTTCTCCATCAATAGCACCTACCACCATCTGTATTCTCCCTTGACCTTCCCTCTCAAATTTCAGCTTCCTGCGTTCAATAGGATTGAAAATGGCTTCGGAGCTCACTCAGCTGATCAGTGATCTGAAGAGTGAAGAAGATCTCCACGAATGCTGGACACGCCTGGAGGAGCACTTCCATTCAATAGGAGTAAAAATGGTTTTGGAGCTCACTCAGCTGATCAGTGATCTGAAGAGTGAAGAAGATCTCCTCGAATGCTGGAGACGCCAGGAAGAGCATTTCCATTCAATAGGAGTAAAAATGGTTTCGGAGCTCACTCAGCTGATCAGTGATCTAAAGAGTGAAGAAGATCTTCTCGAATGCTGGAGACGCCTGGAAGAGCATTTCCATTCAATAGGAGTAAAAATGGTTTTGGAGCTCACTCAGCTGATCAGTGATCTGAAGAGTGAAGAAGATCTCCTCGAATGCTGGAGACGCCTGGAAGAGCATTTCCATTCAATAGGAGTAAAAATGGTTTTGGAGCTCACTCAGCTGATCAGTGATCTAAAGAGTGAAGAAGATCTCCTTGAATGCTGGAGACGCCTGGAAGAGCACTCCCATTCAATAGGATTGAAAATGGCTTCGGAGCTCACTCAGCTGATCAGTGATCTGGAGAGTGAATAAGCCTTTGAGCAATGATTTGCAGCATTTTTTACCCACCAACATTTTGCTTCCTCACTACCGAAGGTAGGGAAGCTTTGTATTTTTTACCTACCAACTTTTTTTTACCTACCAGCTAGGTACTACCTACCACACCATACTGGCTTCACACCTTCACAATCAAGTTTATTAGAAAGAACTAAACGCTTCACATTCGATTGGAAAAATAGAAAGCTTCATAAGGAAATTTGATTACTGGTTGCGCAGAAGGCAAAACAGTATACAAATCGAAGAAATGAACAGCGATCGCATTTTAGTCCGATAAAATTTGAATGGAGATTAGACCTCTTTTACGATTCACACTCATGATTCTGTTTTATCGAAGGAAAACCTTCAAGTAATCGTAGGGACCGAACGGTTTGTCCTACAGAGCTCCGGGTGGTCTCAAAAATTTTTAAAAATTCAATACTATTTAAAATTGGTGAAAAAACGATACCTTTATTTCGAGAGTTTTCGAGCTACGGCACTCTTGAAAATTTCAACCCTTAATTTTCACCCCTTAGAAGTGACCTACATCAACCAAAAGTTTCGCGGCACAACTAGACCCCAAATGGAGCCCATATACCAAATTTGAACCAAATCGGTCCAGTGTTGCTAAGAAAAGTGCCGCGTACGGCGGACGGACGGAAATTTTTTTATTCGATTTTTGTATTCTACGTACCTTGAAACGTAAAACATCAAATTTTGAGGGGGGGTTAAAATATTTTTTTTCTTGCTCGATTCCAAAGGCTTATTGTTGAAAATAATAAACCAAAAGTGAGTAATATTGTTTCTTTTGGTCACTTTTGTGTCTGGGTTCTTCCTGCCAGTTCGCGGCGCACTCTTGTGTTATTCCTTGTAAGCTAAAAGTTCGTGTATGTTCCGCTTCTGTGGTAAGCGCCACAGAACCTCCTTTGAAGTCTGATTGGTAGAATATCCGTCACGTTTCAAACATGGCTGCCTCTTATCTGCCTCACCACATTTAAACTTTCCATCTCCCTTAAATTCTCTAAATTTTTTGGATGCGTTTTCGAGCAGCTCACTATGGTTTTATTCCATAAAAATAAATCCTCATTCGAAAAAAAAATGTGAGGCAAATTCCCCATTCTTCATTGAAATTAATTTTTATTAAAAAAAAGAAAAAACTAGCAAAAAAAGGACAGCACAACAAACAAATGAAGCTTGGAACCTCGGGGTGCCCAATTTTCAATTGCAACAATCGATAGTTTCGATGGTTTTTTTTTTTTTTTTTTAACGAAGGAATAATATTGCTCTTGGAATTTTCAATTTGCCCACATGCTCATTCATTTTTACGAATGCCAGCTGAACAATGTTTCCAGAAAATTCACAGTTGGGATTTTGGGAATACATTATCACAACTCCTCAGTCTCTTCGATTGTATCAAAACAATTGATTGTTGGCTACTATCGACAGTAGGCCACGCCTAGTGCAACCTCCACTAGTGGTTTTCATTCCTGACCACTGCACAGGTGCACGGACAGAATGGAAGATGGACGGCGGTATACAAATTTCATCCACTGATAGGTTCCGTCAAGATGGCGGCCACCATTCTCAACCAGGGAAAATCAGCCAATCAGATTGTGATATGTCTTTCCGTCTTTTCCGATTCCGCCCTCTTCCGTCTCATGTGAATGCAGCTTTAAGGGGCCCATTCACGTGTACGCCTGGAGTCGCCGGCGCGGGCCTAGCCGCCGTCAAAGGGGAAAACTACCCGTGAATGGTTAACAAAATCTTGAGGTCTGGCGGGCGTCCGCCGCTCGGCAGGTAATCAAACATGCTCGAAAATTGCGGCCAGTTAATCCTCGGCGGCCCTGTGAATGGTTGAAGTGAGGCTGACGCCGGGTCGCACTCCCACCAGTACAGCATGTAGCCCTACCGTTTTCCTCACTTCTAGTCATCTGAGCAAGCGGTGGTTGGAAGCAGGCCCGCCAATCGGCGGAGTCAGGAGGTTTTGGCAGCCAGGTGAATGGACTACTGCGGTGGCTTCGGGGAGTACCTGGAGGGACGCGGCGGCGACTCCAGGAGTACACGTGAATGGGGCCCTTCAGAGTGACAGTGTTATCCGTCCACAACAGTACTGCTTACTGGGGGCAGTCAAATCCCTCTCTCATGATCTCAAATCTCAATTCAAAATGAAAGAATTCAAACAAGCGTTAAAAAAGAGACAATAATTTTATAATGATAATATGTTGTGTCGGGAGTGGGATCATCCTGAAATATAAGCCGTTATTGCCCAACTTTCGGAAAATATATTTCCATCATCAGGCCTCAATGGCAGTTAAACATGAGGAGAGGGCACCAACCAACCCGTATTCTCCATCCAGGTCTCACTCATCTAGAAATAAACCAAATTAGGTCAAAACTTTCAAAGTAAGTATAGCAACAGACTCTCAAGAAAAACAATAAATTTTTAAAAAATTAGGCGTATTAACAAGGTAGCAAGCAACATTTATTGTAATAAGCATTCAACTAAATACTATTATTTTCTTTAGTTTGTTTCCAAAATTTAATTTGCCAGAAGTTTTTGAATGCTCATCACTATCAATTTTGCTTGCTATCTAGTTAACCCTGTCCTTGGCAAAAGTATCCCCATGGCGATTCTTTCAAATTTCCCCCCTTAAAGTGTACTTAAGGCCCTCCAAAACATGTTAAATTGAAAAAGCTTCTAAAATTTTGAAATTTGAACAGATTTTCAACACGTGTGGTATAGTAAGTGCCTACATATTGTACACTGCCAAGTAACTGGTAAATGAGAATTATTATTAAATAAAATGTATTTCGTTCTATTTCAATCAGGAAAAATAATTCATATAAAATCAAATGATGTAAGAATCGCTAGCAATAATTACTACAATTACTATACCTTCTCACTTGCTGCACTAATCAGATAATAAATAGTAAACATGAATGTACACTAAAACAACTACGCAGTATTAATCAAAGACGTAACGAGCTAATTATCTCAAATTTTAGTACCTTCTTTTTCTAAGGGGATTTGTTTCAATTTTTCCCCTGAAGTGTACTCTTGGCCCTCCAAAAACATGATAAAACTGAAAAAGCTTCTATAATGTTAAAATTTGAACAGAAAACGGGTATGGTATATTAGACGTAGCGAAGTACAGGGTTAAAACACCTAAAATATTTTTAAAATCTATTGTTTTAGTTGAGAGTCTGTTGCTATGTTCAAGTTGCTATTTGAAAGTTTTGACCGATTTCGGTTCATTGCTAGTTGAGTGAGAACTGGATGGAGAGCACCTGTGGGTTGGTTGCTGCTAGGGCTGTGTCGGTCCAGGTATTTCCCTGGAACGGTTCCAACGGTTACGGCGTACAATTACAAAGATGTAATCGTTCCAAATTACCGGTACAGTTCCATTACCGATACAGGCGATCAAATCCCACTCACATGGCATGGATGAAGCAGGCAGTCAAATCCCTATTGTCCTTCTTCCATGCTTATGATCTCAACTTGCAATACAATAGCATCATTTTCCTTGACAATTCGCTAAAAGGAAGGAATTTGAACAAGTGATACAAAAGAGGCAATTTATTATAAATAATAGTTACCAAACAATTCAAGGAAAGAATAATGACGTTGCAGTTTAAGAACTTAACATGACAATAATAAATTAATAATACTGGATACAACTTCCATGCTAACCAGTCCAGAAGATAACTTCCCGCTCAAGAGCCATTCCATGAACCATTCTCAGTCCATGGAAGTAGTAAGGGCGCTTCCAGGTACAACATGGAACAGAACTGAGAACAAGATCCATGCTTCCCGGTCCAGTTCCATCCTCACCAATCAGAATGATCAGATTGATGAGATGATTGATCAGATCATTCTGATTGGTGAGGATGGAACTGGACCGATGGAAAAGATTCTCTTCCCGGTCCAGAGCCATTTCAAGGTATCTTATCAGTTCGTGGAACTGGACCGGTAAGGGTCGAGTTTTTGTCACTGCGTGGAACCGTTCCAACCTGATACTCGGTTCCACAGTCCTGGTACAGCTGTACCGACACACCTCTAGTTGCTGCTCTTTCATCATGTTTGATTGCCGTCAAGACCTGACGATGAAAAAAATTATCTGAAAGTTATATAGTATTTCACCTTTTAGTTAAACCTATTTCGGATTTATCTATACCTTTTTTACTTTAAATTAAACCTTTTTTTACTTAAAATCGACCCTTTTTTACTTTCATTTTTAAACCTTTTTCACTTTCATTTAAACTTTTTTCACATTGAATTAGGTAAACCTTCTTCGATTCCCAAGTAGGAAAATTAATTTTTGAGCATAATGAACACATGAAAAACGCAGCCAATGTGGAACCAGGATCACAGGAATAACACAGTCAATGTGGTCTTGCAGAAATGTGATTGGTGGCCAGTGGTTGGCCATTGAAGCAAGACCACACTGACTGCATTTTTCCTGTGTTCCTGTCGTTCCTCGTGTGTGAAATGAAGTTTTCATGTGTTCATTTGGTTCAAAAATCGAAGAGGTTAAATTAATGTAAAAAATGTTTAAAAGAAAGTGAAAACGCTGCAAATTACTACACAAATATTTATCATTTTTCTACATAGATCACTCGTCTGCAAAGAACTTGGCTTTGCTACTGTCACTACCTACCACGTACCTACAGTGGTCGCATTTTGGTCAGCTCAAATTTGAACGGAGATTAGGCCTCTTTTGCGATTCACACTCGTGTTTCTGATTTATCATTAGTCCAGCCCTCAAGTTCTCGTAGGGAGCGAACGGTTTGTCCTACAGAGCTCCGCGTGGTCGTGACCTTTATATCGAAATTTTTTGATCTAGGGCTTTTTCAAAATTTCAACCCTTAGAAGTGACCGACATCAAACAAAAGCTTCGAGGCACAACTAGACCCCAAATGGAGCCCATATACCAAATTTCATTAAAATTGGTCCATGGGAACTAAGGAAAGTGCCCGCGGACATAGGATGGACAGCCAAATTTTTATTCGATCTTTGGATTCTACATACCTTAAACGTAAACCAACAAGTTTTGAGGGAGGGGTGTCAACGAAGAACCAAATTTTGTTATGAAGGAACTCACAAATCTAATGAGCGATGTATTTAGAACCGAATGATCCCACTCAGAGCTGTACAAAATAAAAATTAAATGTTGTGTAATAATTTGCAGCGTTTTAAATCATTTTTTAAATTTTGATTTCAGGTGTGGCAGGGACAGGCGTTTGACACGCTGGAGGGAAATTTAAACTCGCACGTTGAGAGCCCCACAAACTGCTTGAAGATACGCCATATGTTCGAGGCTGGAGCAGAGGAGGGGGACGAGTGGGTGACGACAGTCGTTGACGCCATCTTGGAGAAGTGCGGCACTGCGAAGATACTTCACCTGGTAGTGGATCGTCAGTCAGCTGAGGGTTTGGTGTACATCAAGTGCGCAAGTCCCGCTGATGCTGGCGCGGCGTACAGAGCGCTTCACGGGTCTTGGTTCGCTTCTAACCTCATAACAGTCAAGTACATCAGGGAGCACAGGTACCACGAGAGGTTCCCTGACTCGGTCAACTGCACCAAACCACTCCGACCTTCGAACGACTACCAGCGCTCTCTTCAATGACCTCGAATGCTACGCTTTGGGCGCCTTCAACTGACTCCTTATTACTATCAACCCTGCCTCGAAAGACCCTCAAATCACTAACAGCTATCACTCAACCTGCCCTATGAAGTACGAAACTTTCTTCTAGGTGGAAACCTCCCAGCAACATCAAAAGTCCAACTGAACGACCTGTTTGATTAGGGAATCAATGCTGCCCCTCAACGACCCCCTTTTAAACTTGAAAATCCTTGGATGAAACTTCAAATAACTATCTTAGACCTTCGCTCCTTCCAGCTGTATCAAAAATCGACCAGACTGATCTCCAAAATGATCCCATATCACCATCAGCTGAGGACAATCATGTTAACAGAACTCTCAACTGCCCACTTCAACCTCACCTCCTTCTCATCTGCAGAAAACTTTGACTAAAATCAGCCTTCCCTGTTAATATTTCAAAATTAATTCTCAAAATATAGGTATGTACTGGTCCCACCATGTATAATAATGTTTCTTTTTTTATTAGAACTGACTTAATCATAAGAAAGCCTTATTAAAACTGATCTTGTACGGCCTTTAGAGTTATTCTAACACTTATGAATAGCTGGTAATGTAATTTTTCGATAACAATGGATTTGTATTTTTAAATAAAACGTTGTGTTTGAATGAAGATTTCATATTTGAATCATATTTGCCTTTGGCAAAATTTGATGAAAAAATACCTCTCCCCACACTCCAACTTTAAATCCTAAATTTGGTAGGTTTTCTACTAAGTTCACACAACAACTGACAATAATATGCTTCATTTGTTCCATTTATTGGTTATTGAAACGTTTTGAAGCCACTGGTCCCTAATCATTAACGATAATGTCGTACTATATATTATACTCAATAGTAATCCATATGGTAGAAAATTGGAGACGTAGGTACCCAATTATTACGAATTATACGAAAACTAGGTGATTTAAAGACATTTTTTGTTACTGCGTTTTTGGTGTCTACTAATTTTGAAGGTTTCCACTCAAGTATGGTAACATGCAATTATGCCAGGGACTGCTCATTGTGTATTGAATGATAGAAAAAATTTAACATTATTTCTCCTAATGATCTTGAGATACTCACTGCTGAAGATGATCGTAAAATTCAGGCACGAAGTCTAAAGAATCACTTGAAAATATCTTGGTCGTGGATTTTCAGTGTAACATGCATGGAGTATATTTTGAAGATGTAAGGAGTCCATATTCATGTTCTACTCGTCTCGACGAACTCGGAGAACAACCACACGGTTGTAAGCTTGGGCTTCACTGTTGAATTTAAGATTCTCGAGTAAGCCCGTTTTAAGGGCACCCGGTACCTTGAAAAACTCATTTTTTCGATTTTTAAAATATATTTTTTTCTTACTCAGAAACATGTAAAGAACATAAAAAAATTGTGTTTCAATGAAAATTCAACTTACAAATGTTCCAAATTAATTTCCTAAGTTAGTGAAGTCCAGCGCTGTATGATGGATCTTGACGTCTAGTTTATTTACCTTTCTTGTGGTTACCTTGGAATGTTGAAGAAGAAGAAGGCTTCCTCACTACTTCATCCATGGAAGTTGACGACATCACATTAGTAACACTCAACAATCGATTGTAAGCAATAGAGACATTAAAATTGGCTCGAAATCGCTTGAAATCACGATCGATTTCGTTTTTGCGTTTTTCTCAACTTCGTGTTTTTTGACATTCTTGGCGACTTTTCTCAGGAACTACTAATCCGATTTACTTTTTCTTGTTTTTGCTTTACACAGGAGACCTAGGAGATGAGATAGACGGATCCTTTTGGCGATATTTCAACTGCAAGCATCGCCAGACAACTCCAAAGTGACAAAAAAGGTCAATTTTCAGAAACTCTCGAGTACAAATTTT
This sequence comes from Apolygus lucorum, assembly GCA_009739505.2. Lineage (NCBI taxonomy): Eukaryota > Metazoa > Arthropoda > Insecta > Hemiptera > Miridae > Apolygus > Apolygus lucorum. The sequence continues at coordinate 54,738,667 of CM019177.2, forward strand.
CTGTGAAAGATGAAAAAAAAAGGATCCGTCTAATGAAAATTGACTATATTCCTGATCAAAACAAAAAAAACATGAAAATCCGTCCAGTAGTTCCTGAGAAAAATCGCCGCGAAAAGAGGTCTACTATGGACGGGAGGGGGGTAGTTACCGAAAAGTACCGGGTGCCCTTAAAACCGATCCAAATATAGGTTGAGAGGCTATATTGACATAAATAAAAGGTAATCTAAATTTAGTGAATTTATTGATAGACAGCTGTAGCGACTCGGAGGTAGCTGAAGGCTCTCAAGATCAAGGTAACACCTGAAGGGTTGATTACTGATAGTTTCGAAATATTATTATTATGTCTGAAGGACGGAAGTTCGGTTCCTGAAGGAAACTAAAAATGCACGAAAAATGATACTAGTGCACGACGAATTTGCGCACGCACGAAAACAATGCGTCGCACTAAAATGATGTGATTTGCACTAAAATGGTGTGATCGCACGAAAAGAGTGTGTTCACACGTAAACCTGTCTGTTACGGAATAAGGTGGTTAAATGAGAAATGCAAATTGTACAATCTAATAGGAACGATTTAATGAAATAAAGGAAATTTGACTCTACGTTAAATTCTTGGCAAACAAAATACAAGTTATACAAATAAATGTTTACATGAAATACGTGCGTTTGATTTCTCCTTTTCTCTCTCTCGTATTACAACTTTACGACTGACTTTACTCAATTTCAACAACTTTTGACTCTCGTCTTGACTGACTGACTTTACTACTAAATTGTCTTTTACTTGACTATGACTTGTTTTAAATCTACACCATTCGAACACAACTATCATTGGCCAATGTATACCTAGATATTTGGTTTATTACACTCACAGCGTCGGGGCCCGTAGGAAATCCGTCGGTAGTGCGTTGAGAAGATCTCGGGGGATGGTTGTTCAAGCTGGATGTCACGAAGTCTTACCAGGTTGAACAGTGGGGGTGGCTCAGATAATAAACTCGCGGGCGGCAGGGCTCTCACCGGAATATTATTGAGGGGATCCAGAGACTGACTTGCACAAGGGGGGTCGATTTTCGAATCTATCTTTGGCAAGAAAGCGTGGACTGATCGCATCAAGGACTGGGGGGGTTATGGCCGCTCCACGCGGTCACTAGTTGATTTCTTTCTGGAGTCCCCACCCTCCAACGGCAAGTACTGCGCAGGGCCCCGCGGCGGCCCGTGATTGGTGGACGATGACGTCAAGGTGACATGAGCGCTTCTGGTGGTGGCGCCCTGGAGTGGGGACGGTGCAATGCCCGCTCCGATCTGCTGACTTTCGGTGGTGGAGGAAGGGAGCATTGATGGTGGTTGCTCACCCCTTTACTGTTGGATCAAATCCAGTGAGCGGGGGCTCACACGGTTATTGCATTAAATGCAATTCTCACAAATTTTGTGAGTACCTACAACAAATATAGGTACCTACCTACGCTGTTTTTCATAATACTTATGTATTTTTTTTTAAATTTTTGGACAACTTTCGAAGGTGTATTGGTAGGCATAGAAAATTTTGTGCTGAATCCGAATATATCATTAATTACAATGGTAATAACAGGGAAAACTTTTTTTGGCTTATTTTTGAAATTTGGATTCCTTAGGGTTGCCCAAAATTCCTGGCTAACGAACTCATCATCTGTTTGTTATTTATTATGAACATTTTACCGAAAACTTTAAAATTTTCGCGAAACAACAAGTACCTAGTTATTATCCAGAATGACATACATACCTATGATTTTTGGAGAAACTTCAGGGATCGATTAAGAAAGTTCCAAAACGGATTTCAGTGAAACAATTTTTAGCTATTGCAATAGTTTCATTTTCTTTGAAAATTCACTCAAATCGAGGGGCACAGGTACGTTAGTGTTTTCAGATGTTGAAGCCATAAATACATTCAGTGAGTAGGTAATCGCTCGAAATGTAGAGCTGCAAGTTGCACCTCGGAAATTAGCAGAAACATTGTTCTTGTGAAATGATATTTTGAATTTTGTTTTCCAAAACGAGTGAAGTTTACCTAAAATTAAAAACTAGACCTACTAGAGAACCTTAAAGAAACAAGAATGGCCAGGTTTACATAAAATTGCAAAAAACGTACCAGAAAACTTCCTCCATGGGAGTGACGTCACAGGGCAATCTTCAGTTGTGGGGAAACCTACAAGAAGGTTTTAACTTTGAAAATTGCGCTCACGGTTCACGTGATCACCGGTTTCATCGTTTTTATCTTTGAAAATTTTGGGTGTTTATCAAATTTTGTATTCCCCTAGTTAGGTAAATATCCTGGGAGTTCGGTAGATTTTTATTTGTGAGCAATAAATCAAACTAGTGAACGATGGTTGATGCGCAAGCCAGGAAGGCGGAGGACGCTATGAAGAAACTAATCAACGAAGTTGACCTCCAGTATCTGCGGAAGATCCAGGTGACTATTATTTCCGAAATTACTTGGGTACTTGCTTACATATTACATTCTAATCATGTATTATGGGATACGAGGATAAATAAAAATTATAAATGGGGAATCGCTTTGCAAACCCATGTGACGGCTGAAGAAGTTTATAGGCGCACCTGCAGCTAATAAATTTAGGAACACCTCACCGCACCGCTTAAATTTCTCAACTAGTCGGATTCTGGATAGGTAGCAGTGGCGCCTCCTCCAGGCAAACATAGCAAACACTGTTTACCTTACTAAAAATAAGCAAAATGAATAAATTAATTTTTGTTGAGATTCTCCTGTATTCCCATTTTTTGCAAGTAATATAATAGCCAATTTTGGAAAATTTTAATATAATTTAGGTACTTTTTCATCCTTACTAAGTAAATTAGATGAAATAGGAGAATGGAATAAGAAAGTACGTATTTTGCCTTGGATACTAGCCCGCAACACACCAGAGACTTGGAGAGGTCGGTAATGTAGATGATAGCAGATGATAAAGGCCATATCACACGAGCGATTTTTCAGCTTTTTTCCGCAGAAAAATCGCTGGAACGTGAAGAGGAAGAAGTACAGTGATTCAAGTATCCATGCAAGGGAAGAAGTACAGTGTTTCAAGTATCCATACAGCGGGTTTTTAATTCCACTTCCCCACCCCCCCATAGCACGGCCTGCACCCTGGTGGAGCGATTTTTCTAGCTTTGGAATATTTAGAACGCGTTCTAATTTTTCTAGTCCGCCATTTTGTGCGGGGGAAAAAAAGCTGGAAGGAAACCATTCGAAGGTTCTCCATCGATAAGTAATTTGTGGTTGTAGCATTCCTTGATCTACTAGTCGACGTCTCTTCAGTTTTCTGCAGTTTTCCGAGAGAAAAATTAATCAGTTCTTTGTTCATTTTCAAACCTCCAACAAGTATGGCCGCCGAAGGATATAGTGAATAGGTCTACTAATGATCAAGGAAATAGGGTCCATTTTGAAGAATAATACGACAGGAGCACAAAAACTGAAGAAAACGAGATCGTAGTGACGCCACGGAGACAAGTAAAGTGATTACTTTTTCTGGGAGTGGGAGCGACGCTAAAACGTTGCTTCAAAATTCCACACTACTATAACCTGATCCAAAACTTGTAGTCACGTTAGAGTGAAAATCGCTGGCCGCCAGAATGCGCTCTATTCGCAGTTTTCTGTGGTTATTCTTCTTCAACTTCGCCTAACTTATTCTAACTTCCTCTTCACGTTCCAGCGATTTTCCAGCGGAAAAAAAGCCAAAAAATCGCTCGTGTGATATGGCCTTAAGCGAACTAGCTCGGGGCAAAGCGATGCAAGGCAAGCAGTTCAAAAAATGAATTTTTCGGGACTGTTTAGAGTGAGAGGCGACGATCGGCGGGGTGGCGGGGGGTCAGCGCGGGGTCCAGTATTGCCATACCCCCAACACCACGCTATCAGCTGTTGCAAACAATCGGAGAACTGTTTCGTGGCCTTGAAAGCAGAGAAACTTGAAAAATGAGTCATGGATAGTAATTAACCCATGCATGGCAAGACATAACATATCCATCCAACCACATTATCTCAAGGAAGGAAAACTTAGTTTTTTCGCCACCGATTTTACTGTACCTTATCGTTTTTCTTGTTGATAGGTACCTACTTGGAAATAATTGCATAATATTGAACCCCCCGATGGTTTACGTTTGAGGTAGGTAGCTACTACGTATATTTTGAAAATCGAATATAAAAAAATCGCGGAACTTTCCTTAATTATCATGGACCGATTTTGATGAAATTTGGTATAAGAGCTCCATTTGGGGTCTACTTGTGCCCCGAAGGTTTTGTCAGTCACTTCTGAGCGGTGAAACATTAGGGCTGTAACTTCTTAAGGCCCCCTCTCTCGAAAACTCTCGTTATGAAGGTATTGTTTTTTCACCAATTTGAGATAGGTACCATTGAATTTTTAGAATCGAATGAACCCACCCAGAGGATAAACTGTAAGCTCTCCATGAGATCTTGAAGGTTGAACTTACGATAAATGAGAAACACGAGTGTGAATCGCAAAAGAGGCCTTATCACCTTAAAAATTTTAGCTGACCAAAATGCGATCGATGTTCGTTTCTTCGGGTTGTACCTACATGTTTTGCTTCCTTAACCAACCGGTAATCAAATTTCTAAACCAAGGAATTCTTTATTTCTTCAAATGGAGTGTGAAGGGTTTATTTCATCTAAATAAACAACATTTTGATGCGAAAACATGATTGGTAGGTAGTGCCGAGGGAAAAGCTGACGCTTGATCTTCAGAAAAATAATAAACCTTTGTGTAATTATTTGCAGCATTTTTCATAATTGTTTATTCCTCTGTGACTGGCCAAGCTGTTTGCCTCACGAATATTCTCACCAGACGCCACTGATAGGTAGGTACCTACTTACTCAATTTATTTTCATAACGAGATTTTTATATTGTGTTAATTAAGTGGTAGCTACAGAAATCTCACTTAGATTTTTATTTACCTATTTGAGTAGGTATCTATTATTGTTTCCTTTCATTTTCTGTTTCCTAGTTCTACTCAACTTCCGAGTCTACCAAGATAAGCAATCACCAAGCGGGAAGCATTGCTTTTAATTTTCAAGATTGAAAAAAGGAGTTCAAAATTTCCACGCGCAATTTACGTTTCAGACCTTCCTAAACAATTTTGGTTCCGTGTCTGTCTGTCTGTGTGCCAGTCGGGCATAACTTTAAGAAGTTGTTGACGATGAAATTTCCAGGTAGGTACCTAGGTAATACCTAGTAGGTATCATATGGATCAAATAGTCGAAGGTGAAAACGAGCCCTTGAAGTGGTCGTTTCTCTCGAAGAAACCAACAAGTTTCGATGATTTTATGTTCATTTTGGACTTTTTCAAACATTCGAAGGTGAAAATTAGCCTGTCAGGTGGTCAACAAATAGGTGCAAATATGAGACCACAAACCTGACATGGTAGGATGTCGGTGGAAAGCTCAGTTAGAGGTGTGTCGGTACAGCTGTACCAGGACTGTGGAACCGAGTATCAGGTTGGAACGGTTCCACGCAGTGACAAAAACTCGACCCTTACCGGTCCAGTTCCACGGACTGATAAGATATCTTGAAATGGCTCTGGACCGGGAAGAGATCATTCTGATTGGTGAGAATGGAACTGGACCGGTAAGGATGGAACCGGACTGATAAGATATCATGGAGAATGGTTCAATGGCTCTGGACTGGAAGGGTTTTGGACCAGTAAGCATGGATCTTGTTCTCAGTTTTGTTCCATGTTGTACCTGGAAGCGCCCTTACTACTTCCATGGACTGAGAATGGTTCATGGAATGGCTCTTGAGCGGGAAGTTATCTTCTGGACTGGTTAGCATGGAAGTTGTCTCCAGTATTATTAATTTATTATTGTCATGTTAAGTTCTTAAACTGCAACGTCATTATTCTTTCCTTGAATTGTTTGGTAACTATTATTTATAATAAATTGTCTCTTTTGTAAGAATTGTTCAAATTCCTTCCTTTTAGCGATTTGTCAAGGAAAATTATGCTATTGTATTGCAAGTTGAGATCATAAGCATGGAGGAAGGACGATAGGGATTTGACTGCCTGCTTCATCCATGCCATGTGAGTGGGATTTGATCGCCTGTACCGGTAATGGAACTGTACCGGTAATTTGGAACGGTTACATCTTTGTCACTGTAACCGTTGGAACCGTTCCAAGGAAATACCTGGACCGACACACCCCTAAGCTCAGTCAACGTTAAAATACGTGACGAAAAATCGCTCCCTGCTTTCAGCGCAACCTCTAGGTGGTGAAGAAAAACATAGTCCCCTGATAGTATACCACTCAGTCACTAGAGAGCAGCTTCGTCACTCCTGCTCATTCCTGCAACTATTAAATAGTTGCATAAATACAGTGATAAGAGTGGTGCAGATCAGTGGCGGTTCCCGCCCCGAAACTCAGGGGGTGCACAGAGATCAGGAGAGGCTATGGAGAAGGGACAGAATAGGTGATTTTCTCTGCCAAATAGAAATTTCAACGATATGCAAATGGGATAAATCTTGGTAACTTTTTCATCTTAAAATTGGCTTAAAAATGGTTAAAATTGCAAACGGTACTAAATATTTAGGTGCAATAGACACGAAACATGTTCTCTAGTGGTTGACAGAAATTCTGGAAATAGGTCGAAACCCAAGAAATTCATCCATCTAATTGCAATAGCTGAAATGTATATTTGCCCGTGACTATTCAAAACATCGTCCAATTCGGAAGAAAAATTAACGAGCCCCTTGAAAACTCCGAGATTCGAAGAATCTTCCCTCTCATCATGCCCACGCACGGCTATTTTTCTAACCGTTTCTTTTTTTTTTTTTTTTTTGTATCAGATTATGACGATGTGCACTGTCGAGTTGTTGCATTATATTTTGACGACACACTATACGCAAATCTACCAGAGCGTTCTTATGGGAGACAGCCAATGCGTTTTTCAATTTTTTTGGCTAAATGGGAGATCACTTATGCTGTCTTTAACTCGAGCCTCATTTCGGTTGGAGAACAAAGTAGGCGAAATTGTCAGTTAGTCACTTCACACCCACAAAGCCAATCTACCTTCTTATAATAGTCGACATTAAAACTTATGGTACGAATCTGCACGGCAAATTTCAACGCCTGCTGGAGTCCAGATAGAGACAGCAAAGGGCTGCCAGTTTCTCGAATGTCGCACTTTTCCACAATCGACAAACGCAAATAGTTTACTTTACTTTAATGTAAACTACTCATCGTACCTACAACACTCTAAGTACTCACAATACTTTGAACAAAACGGTGTGTACCTACTGAAACGGTAGTAAACCGAAAACGTAAAACAGAATTCCCTTATCAGGTTTGTTTGTTTATGGACGGACGGATGCTCTATTTAGGTTGATAAGGAATTCCGTGATGGGCAATAACGAGAGGGGGGAGTCCCATTAGTTTGTTTGTTTACTTATTACTCTACAAGGAAATCCGGATTGCAGAGCTCTCTGACGGGGGAGCAACGAACCAATGCTGCTCAAGACGACCAAATGTCCTGCTCTCTGGTTGGTCAATCTCACGTGCCTGCCTCCCTCGAATGACGTCACCCTCCCCAGAAGTGGTGCAAAGGAAAGTGATGCTCCAAACGGGTGTGATTGGTCAGAAAAGAGGGAGCTCCCGCCAGTTTTCGCGCGTAGATTCAACTAGCACAGTGCCTACGATCGAGTCTTCTGTCACTAGCCAACTTACTCTTGAATCGAAGAGGAACGAACTTTGAATTTTTTTTTCTTTTTTAATTGGCTGGGGGTGCACATGCGCCTATGCTCCTATCAGTAGCCGCCCCTGGTGCAGATGATAAATTTTATCATCTGCATCACTCTTATCACTGTATTTCTGCCGAGGCGTACCTACTGATAGTCTCAAGTTATCGGAATCGACATCTTCCAACACTACTTCATGTTTTGAATGAGTGAAAAGCAAACTAGAGACGAACCACTATAAAACAGAAAGACGAGAAACACATCGGAAAAATACGTTGGAGTAACCATTATCAGTGTTGGGGGGGCGGGGTAGCGTTATGAGCTCTCGTCACTCTGAATGTTCCTTTTTAACTCTGTTTGCCACCTAAAGAGAACAATACTGTCGTGCTAAGGGAAACAGGCATTGAAGTGAGATTTCCTTAGGCCTCTTGCTCTTACTGTTAGCTTCTTCATTTGCTCGCTTTAGCAGGAGTTCGGAGGGTGGTGAGGGGGGGGGGGGTCATTGATTTGTTACAACTTTTAGAATTAAGTCGTAACGTAACACTCAAAATTCACTTTATTCCAGGCTAATATGCACCGCTGTGCTGCGAGATGTTGCGACAGCACGACTGATTCGATGGAGCAAGTTCACAACTGCGTTCAGAAGTGTTCCATCACCCTCAAGGAAGCAGAAGCGATAGTTCAGAACGAATTTAATTCTACTCAGGTTTGTAGTGACGTTTATTCTGCTGATTTTACTAATAAAATTCGCCTCAATCGATGAGGTCCTTGAGACCTCACACAAAAGCCATTTATCCGTATTTTTTTCAGAACTGTTAGAACCATCTGAGTTTCATTCATATGTTTATTATCTGACAGAGGAAACAGTCTCTCCCCTTTTTCTCTGGCAATTATTGTTCAATTTTGATGATTCCAGCGGCAATATTGTAGTTTTTCAATTCCCTAGGGGGATGCACTAAACGAATTTCGAAAATCCTTGAAAATTTCAAATTTAGGTACAACTTCAAACTTTGAGCGCCAGTTCTTAAGAGTTTAGACTCACCTGGAACGAGGAAGGAAGCGACTGACTGAGACCCCCTCAGCCCTTAATATCCTGAGGTATCTTTTTGGAAGACCAATTTTTACCTGTAACAGTTTATCCACTGTTAAGGGGGTCTCAGTCAGTCGCCGTTCGTTCCTCGTTCTGGGTTAGTATTTGTTTAAATTGCAGGGCAAAAACCTTTTAAAAATGTGAGTCTAAATTTTAAATTTTCTAGGATTTTAGAAATGTATTGAAAAATTGAAAGGGGGAATTGAGAAACTGAAAGATTGCTGCTGGAATCATCAAAATTTAACAATTGCCTGAGGAAAATGGGAAAAGCATAACTCAATGAACGGTTTTTCCCATTTTCTCTGGCAATTACTGTTCGATTTTGATGATTCCAGCGGCAATCTTTCAGTTTTTCAATTTCCCAGGCCAACGCACTAATAAATATCTAAAATCCTTTAAAATTTCAAATTTAGCTACGTTCAAAAATGCCCCTACTTAGAGCTGCCATTTCATCAACAAACATTGCGATGAGAAATAAATTTGAATTGTTTTTTTGGTGATAATGCGGTAATGTGATTTTTACGAGTATGTTGGTAATATATAGGTAGGTACTGTAGTAGCGACAATTTTCCTTAGAAGTTCCAATGCTCAACTTCAGAGTTCTCTCTCGTCATCAACATCTCTCTCTCTTCCTGACAATTCGATGCGATGACGAATAAGACGGGTTGTAGTGAAAATTAATAATGTTCGTACAATCTCTGAAAATTTCATCAAAAATTTTTGTCAGCTCGGCCTCTTTCGCATCCGTGTATGTGTATTGATGGCTGAGCCTGTATTGCTATTAGGGATGGCATATCGAATGAAATATATCGATATATCGATCAAATGATATATTGTCAATGAGATATCGATACCTTCGATATATCGGAGAAAATGTATCGATATTTGATATATCGGAAGATCTACTTTTAAAAACGTGTGAAGTAGGTAGGTAGGTGAATTTCATCGTTTTAAAACAATATAAAAATAACTTAGGATGACTTTTATGGACATATCGAAGTATCTACTTGGAATAACTTGAAGAAGTAAGTAGGTAGGTGAATTGAAACGTTGCTAACATCATTTTGGAAGAAATATTATCGATATGCTCGACATATCGGAAGATATATTTGAAAAAACCTGGTGAAATAAGTACTTGCGAAATAAGGAAGTTAATAAGAACTTGGTAGAAAGAAATTGAACTTGGTAGAAAGAACTTGGTAGGAAGAAATAAGTACTTGGTGGAAATAAGTGAAGTTAAGTACTTGCGTCTCGCTGCCGAAAGGCGAGCAGCCGGTGCTGCGGTCTAGCAGCATTTGTGAAAAGTACGCTGTACCTCGTTTTTACCGCTCATTCCAACATTATTATTCATTTAAAAATTTGACGGTTCTACTTACCTGCCTTATTAAATTTATTGTAGGGAGAAGAAAACTGTTATTGAATTTCTGTGATGACGAATCAAGCAGAATGGATTATTATCGTGGAGATTACCGCCTGCGGAACTTTTTTACGAACATATTGCTAGAAAAATTTCGCCCAGAACGGTTGCAATTTTTTGATTCACTTCTTGGGCAAATTTTTACTGTAAAAAGAACACACAAAAAAAACCCAGAAACAGCCGGATAGGGATAAAAATGAATGAAAATGATGAATTTTTCATTCTCGTGAAAATTCCAAGTACAGGAATATAGTTTGTATATTGAAACGCTGCAAATTATTACACAATGGTTTATTATTTTTCTATGTACATCACTCGTCTGCAAAGAACACGGCTTTGTCTCTACCAACCAACATGAAGTAAAACATCGATCGCATTTCTGTCAGCTAAAAATTGAACGGAGATTAGGCCTCTTTTGCGATTCACACTCGTGTTTCTGATTTATCGTAAGTCCAACACTTAAATTCTAGTAGGGAGCGAACGGTTTGTCCTACAGAGCTCCGGGTGGTCTCAAAAAAGTCTATAGAATCTTAAATTGAAGGAAAAACAATACCTTCATATCAAAATTCTTTGAGTTAGGGCGTTTTCAAAATTTCAAAATTCATTTTTGAACCCTTAGAAGTGACCTACATCAACCAAAATCTTCGGGCACAACTAGACCCTAAATGGAGCCTAAATACCAAATTTCATCAAAATCGGTCAATGCTAAGTGGCAAAAGTGGCGCGTACGGCGGACGGACGGCCAAATTTTTATTCGATTTTTGGATTCTACGTACCTTGAAAAGTAAACCATCAAATTTTGAGGGGGTGTTAAAAAAAAAATTTTCTCGGTCTATTCCAAAGGTTTATTATAGAAAATAATAAACCAACGTTATTGAAAATAATAAATCAAAAAGTTGGGATTAACATCAGAGAGAAAGGAAATTTAGTTAGGTAGGTACTTTTAATAGAATCGTGAAGGTTTGATATTTGTGCGAATCTAATAATTTACGGCCGTCTAGTGCGAAATTTTCCAACAATACGTTCGTAAAAAGTTCCGCAGGCGGTAATCTCCACTATAATAATCCATTCTGCTTGATTCGTGGCTCCAAAACACGAAAATTCAATTACAAGTTTCTTCTCCTCACAATTTAATGAGGCAGGAAAGTAGAACTGTCAAATTTTTAAATTAGCGGTAAAAACGAGGTACAGCGTACTTTTCAAAAATGCCGCTAGACCGCATCAACGGCTGCTCGTCTTTCGGCGGCGAGACGCAAGTTGAAATAAGTATTAACCTATTATCAAACGTTACTGGGTATGAATGATCGAAATTCATTGTTTAAAAATTGGAAAAAGGTGCGAAAATGTCGTTGCAATGTTAAATTAATTTATGAATTGACAGGGGTGTATACTGTAGACAATCATGATCCTTCAAGATTGAAAATAATTGTTGTGAAAACCTGCTTCACTTCGTATAGTAAGTAGTTTTAATCTAGACGAGCCTCCATCACTTTTGATTCAAGAAAGTAATTGAGCCTTGAGAGCCACTGTAGGTGAAAAACATTCATGTACACTATCATGTCTGAGCTGAAGTCAACAGTCTGAAATCAACCCATCACTAGGTAACAACAAAATTTGGAATAAACTACTTGATGTTTTGGTACAGGCGTCCCTTCTCGTCAATTCATTTCAATATTTAATTTTTACTTTAAAAAAAAAATTATTTTACTTGAAAACATGTCGCGATATATCGGTAAATATATCGATATTGACCGATAATATCGGTTCTCTATATCGATATAAATATATCGATATATCAAACGTAATATATCGATATATTTAATATATCGATATATCGTTGCCATCCCTAATTGCTATTATGCAGTATCCGTCGAGGAGGTGTCGTACAGATTGACTACAGTGGGTTGACAGGTCAATGAGGAGGGCGTGTGAGTGATTCTCAAATGTACCGAAGAGCCATCGTTCATTTCTAGTAAGTCGCGGTTCAGTCGCTCTTCTGAAAAAACAGCTAAGTAGTGATCCATCTCTAATTGAAGAGCTGTGCCGAAAAGGGGTACATGTTCCTTTTTTGAATTTTACAGGAGAGCCAAAAAACGAATCCCAATCATGCGGTCACGAATTCACAAGCTAAATCGAACATGTACCCCTGTTCCATCAGATTTCCCACAAGCTAATAATATCGCACATCCGGAGTAAGACTGGTATAAGTCCGAAATTGGCGGTTTTGAGTTATATATTCCACCAGATAGCTCTCGTCGAGCTCTACACGGGGGTAGAACGGGTTTAACGATAACTTAGTTATTGGCCGCTAGAGAGCAGATAAACCAGTATGGTTCTGAGCCATTCTTCTACCATGGCGTCGGAGCAAGACTGGATCACTTCAGTTATGCGCCAGACGCCGAAGTGTGATGAACTCAAGGTATGTGTAATACTGGTATATATCAGATGTACCGCTTTTGATCCAACAATAATTAGAGTGGTTGATCTAGTTTTAAATTACAATTACATTGCAATACTGGTTTATTTTGAGATGCACCAGTATTTCTCCAAAACAAAATGGAATTTCTCTTTGGTCTGCATGTTGTAACGTTGGTATAATATGAGATGTACCACTTTTGATCCGAAAGGTCATGTATTGGTTCCACTTTTAGAATTACAACTCTGGTTTATTTTGAGATGTTCCACCATTTCTTGGGGTAATAGTGGTACATCATAGGAATTTGATCAATTTAAGCATGCTGGTCGCAAATGAAGAGGTAACGATGCAATTTTGGTATAGCACATGATAGTTAAATAGTATATGAGTGCCGTAGACCCTTGAGATATTAAAAAAATTCGTTCAGATGACTGTTATAGAACAACAAAGAAGTCGAAAATCTTTAAATGCGATTTCCCATCAGTTGGGTTTTTTGACTTATACCAGTCTTACTCCGGATGTGCGATATATTAATTCGTACCGTATAATAATATAAGAAAGCTTTCTATTTGTGGCGCAATTACTCATTATAGCATTTAAAAATTTATTTCAACCCTTTACAAATAATTTAAACCCTTTACAAAATTATTTCAACCTTTTAAAAATAAAGGGGAAAAGGGTTTAAATAATTTTGTAAAGGGTTTGAATAAATTTGTAAAAGGTTGAAATAATTTTGTAAAGGGTTGAAATAAATTTGTAAATGCTATATGGGTGATTCTCACAGAAAGCTCAAGCCTAGTGTATCTCGAGGTTTTCTCCAAACAAACTAGTCCTATGGTTGCTTTTTTCTTTCCCCTTGTGTTCATCTCACCACTCCCTGCGCTTCTCGTTGAAAAAACTATTTATTTTTGCGGTATGGATGCATTTTTTTGGGTCTTGAAAGACTCAATTCTCATTACCACCGCCTGTAACTATTTTGTTTTACTGATGAAAGTTCTCTCCCAAGCCTTGGGAAATGTCCTTATGTTGAAAAGATTCAGTGAAATTGGAAGCCTACCAACAAATCTCCACAGAAACAGCTTTTTTCTATTTTTGAGTTTACTTGGGGGTTCAACAAGTGATAATGAACTGTGTATCTGAAAAAAATCTCATTACCGCACAAGAATCAAGATTTTCCCTCCCATAGCGACCAACAGGGCATTTTGGCAAACTTTCGACGAGAATCGTAGTGGCAATACTGCAGAGCGCCAGGGAACTCGCCACCGCCATTTAGGGGGGCCCGCCAAGCAGGAGCGGTTGTTTAAGGTCACGTGTCAGGTGCGTATATTTATTGTTATCATTACCACAGTTCAATGATTCTCTTTCAATGTTGATGAATAATTTTTTTAGATCCCATTTTTGTGTAGCCCACTAATTGCCTTCTCAAACGGCGTAGAATGAGGAATATGGTATGTACAGAACGCATGAGGCAAGCTCTCAAATTTGGAATTCTCATTACCACACATCCAACATTCTCATTACCACTAACTTAATAAAGTTCGGTGGTAATGATAATAGGCGTGTGGTAACGAGAAAATGTTGTTAGTTGAGTATTTTAAAGATGAAGTATAAATATTATTTTCTACGTTAGGTATCAATTGACAATTTTTAAAAATAAAACGATTTTAGGTTTTCGAATTCTGATATTATTATCTCCATATTGCCCTAAGCTCTTAGAATGAAAAAATTCTTATCCTTCCCTTAGGTAACCCTCAGAGATGACCCGCCCTACATTTTACGTAGCTGAAAAGTTGTGCGAACAAAAAAGGGAGGCTGATCGACGAGAAGAGAGTATGGTCGAGAGTTTCTTAAAAAATATTTGCCTACTTACTATCCAGTTAATGAAACAAATCTGTGATGTAATTAAGTTAATTATGTGACGAATATTAACAAAATTGTCAAGTTAAATAATATAAAGAGTTGAAGATTGATATATATTATGTTGTAGACTGATAAGAGTTTTTTGAATGTCATTTAACTGAGTGTTTTATTTTTTTTACAGTTCTTTACCTACTTGGAATACATTGATACTACTGTGATTTTCATTGATTTCAGTTTATTTATTCCCTCCCTATCAATCCATAGAAAAGAGAAATGGAGATTTTTCAATATAATCATCCACACAAGCTACAACTGGACAAGCTCATTGCTTGAAAGGTAGAAACAGGATTGTGAAACTAATAAGATATTCTCAATACCAACTGCGCTTCTCATTACCATCACTTTTAAAAAATTAGTTCTCATTACCGCCGCACTATAAATTTTGAAAATTGAAATTTGAGACTAAAAACTGTGAATTCAGCTCTATCTTGCATTTCAAATTCTTCTTTATGTTCCCAGGATACTTCATGAATTTCTTTAAACAGAATTGTGAAACTAATACGATATTCTCAATACCAACCACTTAAAAAAAATCAAGTTCTCATTACCGCCGCACTATAAATTTTCAAAATTGAAATTTGAGACTAAAAACTGTGAATTGAGCTCTGTCTTGCATTACAAATTCTTCTTTATGTTCCCAGGAAACTTCATGAAATTTTTTGAATTTTGGTAAAGGTTCACTTACTCAAAGTTTGAGCATGGAAGATTGAGCTTTTTCTGAGAATTACCCATATATCTTTATATTTTCTATCTGAAGGACGTTCCCTGAAATTCATACTTTTCCAAACAAAAAGTTTTCATTTTTCATAAGTATAAGAAATAAGAATAACAGATTTTAAAATAAAAAAAATCATATAAAATTATTCAAATGAAATAATCATTCTTCTTGTTTGAAACAGCAAAATATTAAAAGTTTACTTAAACAACATCTCAGTCGAGGAAGGAAGTGATTCATGTGTTGTCTTTCCAGTTGGAAAAGTTGATTGACCTAGTAAGGGACTTGTTCAATCGATCGACATCGTTGGTCGTCAATACCACTCCGTCCATTTTAATGTAAATTTTATGAAAATTCTAATGAAAACAGACTTTGAAGAACGAAAAACACTGAATTACAAAACGTTTGATAGCTTAGAATTGCGAGAAGAAAACAGGCCGCCTGTTTTCTAGGGATGGTTATCGATACTCGATATTTCAAAATATCGATACTTTCGTACCGATACTCGATATTTTAGTATCGATACTGTACTATCCGATATTTTTGGATATCGATACTTTGGATCCGATATTTCTAAATATCGAGTATCGATATAGTCCTCGCGTAAAATTTCAACATAATGGCTAAAAAATGAAGAAGGTAGAGAGGCTTTTGGGTCATTATTCTTTGGTTGCACAAATAACGTTTATATCATGGAGAAAATCACTCTGCTTGGACTCTTGATCGTAAAAAATTGATAAAAGTTGTTGAAAAAATTATTTTATCTTGAGAATATTGGATAATATTGATAGTTTGTGACACTAAAGTATCGATACTCGATATTTTAAAATATCGATACTCAAGCCCAACGATACTTGGGATATCGATACTCGGGTACGATACAGTATCGATACAAAATATCGATACTTTTATAACGATACCCATCCCTACTGTTTTCACCTGTTACAGGCGGTCGTCGGGTTTTGAGTTACTCATCGGGTGATCGTCCTAGCAACGGGAACATGTATCCCTATTCGTCTATTGGAGGCGTCACATTTTCACTTGCTCTCATCGCAAAAAAACAACCATGAAGTTAAAAATATCGATATTTTATTCTACAATCGTGTAGAGGAAACCTCAAGCTTCAATTTGACGCAAAAAAAATTTTTCGAAAAAAGTGACATGTTCCCCTTTTTGGCCCAGCTCTTCAATTACATCAATGGTACATATCAGATGGTCTGTTCGGAGAAGCAGTCCGAAACCAGTTCAGTACCCAACTGGAACTGGAAAGGGGTGGGGATAGAGGCGCTTTGACTCTTCCGAACTCCTCCAAACCATTTAGGACTGCTTCTCCGAACAAACCTAGAGAGTCTGCAGATCATTACTGGATCATCTCTAAATTAACTGAATTCCTTAAAATGAAATTGAGGTTACTTCATTTTTTGATTAATGGGTAACAAATGTTGAGGATTTCTTGTCTTTTACATGATATGATATCCTTTTCCAAACTTCCATGTGTGGATACTGAGAGCGCAACACATTGAATCATCACTATTTGTCTACAGGATCGTTTCCAGAGGTGTGTGATGGAATGCAACGACACCGTGCGGGACAGGATTGGCGCTGCACCTACGGAGTCTGAGGTTGGTGTTTCCATGTTTCATTCGTCATCTTGTACTAATGAGGTGTGCGCATGATTTTTTTTCTCTAGATTATAAATCGAAAGTAGACCTCACCCTGAGAATTTTGACACCAGCCGTTCTCTTTTTGGATGAGTCGTCCTTTTTCTATGATTTTTCGAAGTTTCGAATCATTCTGACGTCACGTTCCCCTCGCCCATGGTGAAAAATCATAGAAAAAGGTCTTCTCACGCTAGAAGGTTGCAGTTGGTGTAAAAATTCTCAGAATGAGGTCTAAGTAATATTAAAAATAACAACTGTTCAACGCTCCATCCAGCTTGCTAATCAAGCACGAATCTGGTTTGCGTCCTGACAACTCTTATCAGCGTCCTCATCCTGAGCACTACCGTACAGAACCTACTTCAGAGCTCATAGGACTCGTATTTTCCATGAAATGTTGAAGACCATTTTTGCACTCACCATCTCATTAAATCTCTTTTGTTCTCAGATGCTCAAACACCAAAACGATTTTGAAAGCTGCGCCAGTAAATGCGTGGACAAACACGTCGCTCTCCTTCCAACGATGATGAAGAGGATGAAGGAGCTTCTCGCCTCGAAACAGCAAAGTTCAGCTCTCTACTACCCCAGCTAGAGCTCTTCAAGATGTGCGAACGAACCTCGCCCAACTCTAGTGGACTCGTAGATCCAAGAACGATGCATTTACGGTTCAAACCAGCGTAGTTACTCAGATGGGGTCGGATTTCAGCCTTCCGTCATCGTGTCATCTGAATCTTTTTTGTTGAATTATTATTTTGTAAATAATATAAACGTTGATTGTTTCCAATGTAAAAAACTTTCTCTTGAACCAACTCGAATGAAAGATTTTGGTTGATGAACAGGGTTACTGAAATCACCAATAAGGCTGGGCGGTTAACTATTTTCTGTAGTGGTTACGTATGCGGTCTACCTCGAGCCTGCGATCGGTGAACTTGGACCTGCGGTCTACTGTTTGTCAGTTGACTGTATTGCCGTTCCTTTCTGTACGCCTAACAAGTTTTCTACATAGCATGACGTGAAAATAAGGTGTAAAAGCGGATTGACTGCACTCGACTACTATACGGTCTTCAAATCGAAGAGTGTTACAAAGGTACTGTACATTTCCTTGGTGGACCGCATACGTAACCGGTGGAGGAAGGTAGACCGCATACATAACCACTACCTTATTCTGCAGTTAACTACATTTCCAACTACTACATACTAGATTGCAGAGGAACAAGTAACTACTTACCTGTTGATTGAACCAAATGTTCCTCTCTGCAATAGATATACGTATCTTCAGTTTGATGAACCAACTCGCGATTTCTGCTCGACTTGCAGTACTGATACGAATAAAATCACTCGCGATGAGATTGTGGAAAACCATTTTAATAAAAACGGAGTTGAGTAGAATGTTGTCTATTTCCACGAAAATAATGAGTTACAAGTTAAATCGATTTCGACGGTTAGGTCATCATCAGTAACAAACAACTGAAGGTACATCACAAAGAGCATAGCTTATATAGGTACAAGTGAAAGGGAGCTTGAATCCCATTGGTCGAGAAAGTGAAAGTCATACCCAATCAGATAAGTGAAAGGAGAATCCTATTGGCTCAGAGAAGTGAAGGGACCTGGGAGGATCATCAAATGCCAATCAAGGCAGACAAAGTGAAAGGGGGCTCAAACATTGGTGAGGGTTACATTGTGAAGGGGAGACCAAGCTATTGCAAGAAGGAACCTATCAATGGTGAAACATGTTGAGGGACCACCTCATTCAGACATTTACCAGACCTATCACTCTTAAGAATCTCGAACTTTTCAAGCACATCCAACATACCTCCCTTCGGGCAAAAATGAGGAAATTCTATGTACTGTCCGCTTGTTAGATCAAAACTAAAGTTATGATTGGATTCTCTCAGGTGATTCGCAAAAGCAGAATCACCCTTGCTATCCCTGAAATCCTTCTCATGCTCTTTTATTCTTTCCCTAAATTTCCTACCAGTTTGACCACAATACTCAAGCCCACAAGAACATTTCAGCTTATAAACCCCACTTTTATCTTGAACGCTAATTTTATCTTTAACAGAACCCAACGAAGCTTTAAGATTATTTTTATTTTTAAACCCTACTTTGAAACCTCTAGATGATAACATTTTGCCAATTTTGTCAGAAATCTTTCCATAATAAGGTATACTTATCCACTTTTTCTCTTCTAATACAACTTCTCTAGCCAAATTAGAAACCCCGTCTCTACACTTTTTCCTAAGAACCTTGTTCCATATGGAATCAATGAGACATCCTCCATATCCATTGCTTGCGGCTATACTCTTGATAATTGTTTTTTTCTTTAGATACATTTTGATCACTCATTGATATTGACAAAGCTCTATTGATCATACTATGGAAAGCAGCATGTTTATGAATTAAGGGATGATTTGATGTACTATCAATAGTGATATCACTGTAGGTATCTTTTCTATAAATGGAGAAATCATGTTTTCTGTTAATCAATGAGATGGACAGATCAAGAAAATTAAGCTTATTTCCACCTAGTTCAAGAGTGAATTTAACAAAAGGATCTAGTGTATTGATTTTTTCATGAAAAGAATTTAGTTGCCTTTCAGTTCCTGTCCATAGAATTATTATATCATCAACGTACCTATACCAATATAAAAGGTTGTTTGATTTACACTTTTCAAAGATTCGTTTTTCAAGATGACCCATGGATAAGCCCATTAACCACATCTTTGCAGCTAGCTACATCGATATTGGTAAACAGACTAACCACATCAAAGGAAGCAAGTTTGGCATTCGGAGGCGCTTGAATGTCACTAATTTTAGAAACCAAATCGTATGAATTTTGAACAGTATTACGGTATTATATATTACAGTATTATAACTTTTTGGCTAATTTGTAAGCGGGGGCACCAATATAAGACACAACTGGTCTCATCGGTAAACGTATGTACAAACCAAGCCTTGTAGAAATGAATCCTCATGCTCCTAGGTTATCATGTCACCCAAAAATTCATAAAGTAGGGGCACCGATGAGACCAGTTGTGTCTTATATTGGTGCCCCCGCTTACAAATTAGCCAAAAAGTTATAATACTGTAATATATAATACCGTAATACTGTTCAAAATTCATACGATTTGGTTTCTAAAATTAGTGACATTCAAGCGCCTCCGAATGCCAAACTTGCTTCCTTTGATGTGGTTAGTCTGTTTACCAATATCGATGTAGCTAGCTGCAAAGATGTGGTTAATGGGCTTATCCATGGGTCATCTTGAAAAACGAATCTTTGAAAAGTGTAAATCAAACAACCTTTTATATTGGTATAGGTACGTTGATGATATAATAATTCTATGGACAGGAACTGAAAGGCAACTAAATTCTTTTCATGAAAAAATCAATACACTAGATCCTTTTGTTAAATTCACTCTTGAACTAGGTGGAAATAAGCTTAATTTTCTTGATCTGTCCATCTCATTGATTAACAGAAAACATGATTTCTCCATTTATAGAAAAGATACCTACAGTGATATCACTATTCATAGTACATCAAATCATCCCTTAATTCATAAACATGCTGCTTTCCATAGTATGATCAATAGAGCTTTGTCAATATCAATGAGTGATCAAAATGTATCTAAAGAAAAAACAATTATCAAGAGTATAGCCGCAAGCAATGGATATGGAGGATGTCTCATTGATTCCATATGGAACAAGGTTCTTAGGAAAAGTTGTATTAGAAGAGAAAAAGTGGATAAGTATACCTTATTATGGAAAGATTTCTGACAAAATTGGCAAAATGTTATCATCTAGAGGTTTCAAAGTAGGGTTTAAAAATAAAAATAATCTTAAAGCTTCGTTGGGTTCTGTTAAAGATAAAATTAGCGTTCAAGATAAAAGTGGGGTTTATAAGCTGAAATGTTCTTGTGGGCTTGAGTATTGTGGTCAAACTGGTAGGAAATTTAGGGAAAGAATAAAAGAGCATGAGAAGGATTTCAGGGATAGCAAGGGTGATTCTGCTTTTGCGAATCACCTGAGAGAATCCAATCATAACTTTAGTTTTGATCTAACAAGCGGACAGTACATAGAATTTCCTCATTTTTGCCCGAAGGGAGGTATGTTGGATGTGCTTGAAAAGTTCGAGATTCTTAAGAGTGATAGGTCTGGTAAATGTCTGAATGAGGTGGTCCCTCAACATGTTTCACCATTGATAGGTTCCTTCTTGCAATAGCTTGGTCTCCCCTTCACAATGTAACCCTCACCAATGTTTGAGCCCCCTTTCACTTTGTCTGCCTTGATTGGCATTTGATGATCCTCCCAGGTCCCTTCACTTCTCTGAGCCAATAGGATTCTCCTTTCACTTATCTGATTGGGTATGACTTTCACTTTCTCGACCAATGGGATTCAAGCTCCCTTTCACTTGTACCTATATAAGCTATGCTCTTTGTGATGTACCTTCAGTTGTTTGTTACTGATGATGACCTAACCGTCGAAATCGATTTAACTTGTAACTCATTATTTTCGTGGAAATAGACAACATTCTACTCAACTCCGTTTTTATTAAAATGGTTTTCCACAATCTCATCGCGAGTGATTTTATTCGTATCAGTACTGCAAGTCGAGCAGAAATCGCGAGTTGGTTCAACTACTTACCTAGTTGTTAGGTACCCGTGAGCAACTACTTTTTCTTCAATTTGTAGTAAGAAGTAGTTGCATGTAGTTACTACTAACTAGTAGTTGGAAATTGACTATTTATGGTTGCAAATACACCACTTTTTTACTACGCTTCTTACTAGGGCTTGTTACAAGAGCTTCTTACAAGGGCTTGTTACAACTGCTACTTACTAGGGCTTGTTACAAATGCTACTTACTAGGGCTTGTTACAACTGCTTGTAACTAGCTCTTCTAACTAACACTAACTTGTAACTAGCTCTTCTAACTAACACTTGTAACTAGCTCTTCTAACTAACACTTGTAACTAGCTCTTCTAACTAACACTAACTTGTAACTAGCTCTTCTAACTAACACTTGTAACTAGCTCTTCTAACTAACACTTGTAACTAGATATTCGAACTAACACTAACTTGTAACTAGCTCTTCTAACTAACACTAACTTGTAACTAGCTCTTCTAACTAACACTAACTTGTAACTAGCTCTTCTAACTAACACTTGTAACTAGCTCTTCTAACTAACAATTGTTACTAGCTCTTCTAACAAACACTAACTTGTAACTAGCTCTTCTAACTAACACTTGTAACTAGCTCTTCTAACTAACACGGGTAACTAGCTCTTCTAACTAACACGGGTAACTAACTCTTCTAACTAACAATTGTAACTAGCTTTTCTAACTAACACTTATAACTAGCTGTTTGTATTTTTTACAAGAGCCAGTTACAAGAGTTAGTGACGTAAGCCTTCGAAGTTGACTTGTAAACCAAACTAGTAAACCAAATAGTTTAGATGATTTCGACCTTCTCAAACTGACTTCTCCCTCGGACGGGAGTTGGGAGAGTTCAAAATTCACTGAAACCGTTTCAAGAAAATTAGATGTATTTCAGCGGTTATAAATTAAGCGACAAGTTGTTTCAGAATGTCTTTGATGACTGGCTGGTAATCGTTGTAGAGGAGGATGTTGGCTTTCGTGATTTCAAGCGCTTTCCGACGACCAGCAGCACCGGCTCCAGCTTCTGGGTGTTTCTCGATGAAGCTAGTGAGCTGAAAACAAAAGAGAAATTCCAGTGATACATTTATTTCATGCCAACTTCCTCAATTGCAACAACTGGATCAATCCGAAGAAGTTGGGAGTCTGCAGCTCCTTCCTGTAGACTGATGTTTACGGGATCCAATTTAGAATATAAATATAAAAACGCTGCGAATTATTACACAATGGTGTAAATTATTGTGTAAATTATTACACAATTTGACTTTGCATAGAACTCTGTCTCTAATCGTCTCCAAGTTCGTAACAAACAACTCTTAACGTTGAACGCCAAAAAAAAAAACGCGTTGGTCAAAGAAATTTTTTTACGAAGCGTGCAAAGATAAGGTGTCACTTTGATAACTGCTCATGACCGTCAACCTTGACTGATTCATCTACGGATTGAACCGTTCGTCTCACATACAGTTCATCTATCGCGAAAAACAGCTAGAAAAGAGCGGAAACCGAGAACGAAAGAACAGGAGCAGATATTCTTGAACCTTTTGCAAGAGGTGTTGGCATGACATTGACGCCACAGGGACCCCAGGATTTTGCGTGACACAGATACGATCTGTGTCCAATGTGTTAAGTTAGTTATGTATTCAAAGAAAGACACTACTGCCGTTTTTCATCCTTCTTTGATTCTTTCCTTGGATGTTCTATGGCCAATCGATACGTATTCAAGCTCTTGCAGGTTTGACATCAGGTAGGCATCAGGTTTCATCCAAATTGAACGTGATTGCACGATGAGTGTTCAATGCACGATGCTGAGTTCAAACTGGGAAAATGTATGAACTTGTTCTATTTGGTGTAGATAGATATTCGCAAAATTGGACGATACACATTGTCCGGTCACGGCATGAATTGATTTGAACGCATCACTTTTGTTCAACACGTTGGACGTGGATCCCGTCTATGTTCTGCAAACACCTCTCGCAAAACAGGTTCAAGAATATCTGCTCCTGTTCTTTCGTTCTCGGTTTCCGCTCTTTTCTAGCTTTTTTTCGTGATAGATGAACATATTATGAGTCGAACAGTTCATTCCAGAGCTGAATCGGTAGGTTGAAGGTAATTGAGCAGTTATCAAAGTGACGCCTTATCTTTGTGCGCTCCTCCGGTAATTTCGTTGTTTTCACATTTTTCATTCATTATTACAGAATGATTCACTCTTGTTAAGGTTGATCGACATTGTTTAATTGTTGGTTGTGTCAATAATCAGCTCAATCCTCTCATAAGTTTCATACTTTCAGTTCGTTGTTGTAAAAAAGGTCCAGTGGTTTGAGTCCGATTTTTTTTTGTGTTTGACTCGGCTTTCTCTATTTTGAATCTTTGCCAGACAACTCTACAAAGCGCCCAAAAAAGAGAAGACTCGTTCTCTTTCCAGGTTTGGAATAACTAGGTATTGTATTTTCGTACATGATTGATTCCTACCTATTGCTATGCACCATCAACCTATCTCCCTTGCAAAGGCCGCCAGAATTTGCGTCCAGTGGACGGGCGGCCTAAGCCAACCCACTTACACAGGGGTTGACTTCCCATTCAAACTGGAGCAACTTTACACTGCCGCTGGCCGCGTCACGTTGACGCCTAGAATAAATTCTCAAAATTCTCAACTTTTTATCATGTCAAAATTTTTGGAAAAATATACTTTTTAATATATGTTGCTGCTATAGCGTTTCGGCGAAAAACAATTTCTCCCCCACAGGGGACCAACGCGGTTTTTTCCCCGCGTTCAACGTGTTAAACGCAGCAAAGCTTATTAGGTGTCCTCATGGGGAATTTGCCTTACATTTTCTCTTTCGAAAGAGGGTTCTTCTAATGTGGAAGGAAACCATAGTGTGCTACTCGAAAAATCATCCAAAAAATTTAGACAATTTAAGGAAGATGGAAATTTTGAATGAGTGGCAATCTGTATGGGGGCAGCCATGTTGCGACATATCCAACTTCCTAACCAATCTGATGCCATTCATGGAATGAATATTAAGAAGAGTCACTTCATGGGGGGATCTGTGGCGCTTACAACAGTAGCGCTACCTCTGGAAGCGTAAAGGAAACTATTAGCTCACATGGTCGAACTCAGGAGAGCGCAAACTGGAGGAGGGAAGAAAACAGATGCGAAAGTGACCAAAAGATGCAATTTCACTCACTCTTTTTTACAATACGATTCTACTTATTCCTTCATCAAGCATCATTAGTCTTCATCTTCTCTTATCGCTGTTTTTTGCTGAGATTTTTTAAAAAAGTCGTGACGTTGCTCACATAAATTTGAAATTTCGGTCACAAGGATCATACTAAATCTCTAACTATTGACATTCTCAGATACTATTTGCCGAGATACTTTTTTACGCTTCGCCAGAGCACAAAATTGTGAATTTGTTCAGTTTTAGCGTGGTTTTGGCCATCTGTCGTCATCTGGCAGAGGGGAAGAACCAGGGTTTGCAAACCCGCAACATACACATGTATTTGCAGCGTGAAATATCGAAAATTACTAATGAAATTTCAAAGAAATATCAGTAAATGTTGTACTTAAGGGGGGCTCAGTCGGTCGACGTTCGTTCCTCGTTCTAGGTCAGTATTTGGCCAAATCGAAGGGGCAAAAACTTGGAAAGTTGTACTTAAATTGGAAATTTTAAAGGATTTTAAAAATTCATTAGTGCACGGCTCTGGGGAATTGAATAAGTGAAATATTGCCGCTGGAATCATCAAAATCAAACAATAATTGCCAGAGAAAAATGGGAAAACCCGTTTATTCAGTAGTTTTTCCCATTTTTCTTTGGCAATTATTGTTCGATTTTGATGATTCCAGCGGCAATATTTCACTTATTCAATTCCCCAGGGCCGTGCACTAACAAATTTTTAAAAATCCTTTAAAATTTCAAATTTAGGTACAATTGTTTAAGTTTTTGCCCCTTCAATTTCGCGAAATACTAAGAACGGACGGCGACCGACTTAGGAAGTCAGACTTGATTTTCCGTCATCTTGAAAAGTTCCAACTCGTTTTTCAATTTCTTCGATTCTTCCAAAATTTGAACCTTTTCTTTTTGGATGAATTCGATTCCGGACGCAACTTCCTTCAACTTTTCGTGATTCCGTTCCAAGTCCGCCATGGACACTTCCATTTCTTTCAGTTTGGCTGCCATAGAAATATTCTTTCTGTCTTTTGCACTGATTTCCATTTGCGATAATTTCCCCTAATACAGTTCATTCTGTTCGAAAAGCTCGTCTTCCTTGTCTTCAAGTTGCTTTTTCAGTTCCAGGACTGTTTCTCTATTCAAGTCCTTCTTCTTCTTCTTTCTTTGCCAGCGCTACAATCCTGTGTGGATTTTGGCCTCCCGA
Source organism: Apolygus lucorum (assembly GCA_009739505.2). Taxonomy (NCBI): domain Eukaryota; kingdom Metazoa; phylum Arthropoda; class Insecta; order Hemiptera; family Miridae; genus Apolygus; species Apolygus lucorum. Next base: position 54,764,630 of record CM019177.2, read on the forward strand.
ACAACAGCTTTCCAAGCCACGCGGTCCAACGATGCGGTCCGCCAGTTGTTGATCCCCATTCTTGCCAGGTCGCCAGTCGTGTCGTCGATCCAGGATCTTCGCGGCCTACCTCGTCTTCTTCTCCCTTCGAAACGAGCATTCAGCAGCTTGCGTGGCATTCTTTCATCGTCCATCCGATTCACATGTCCAAGCCATACGATTCTCCTTGCTTTAGCAAACCGAACAATATCCTCTCCTTCCATCAGCTGCTCGAGTTCATCATTGGTCCTAATCCTCTACTCTCCCAACTCGCATACAGGGCCGAATATGCGACGCATTATCTTCCGCTCAAACACCCTCAAGGCTTGCATTTCTGCCGTTTTTAGAATCCAGGACTCAGCTCCGTAGCATAAAACCGGCCTCACTAGCGTTTTATATAGCTTTAGCTTCGTGTGCCGAGAGAGTAGAGAGGACTTGAACATTTTAACCAAGCTAAAATATGCCCTGTTGCCTGCCATAATTCGAGACATGATTTCACTACTCACCTTGTTTTTGTTATTAATTTCTGTCCCTAGGTAAGTGAAACGGTCCACGCCCTCAAAACTGTAGGCACCAAATTGTAGTCTTCTAAGTACCCGCCTGCCCTTGTCGGCCGTGACCAGCATATACTTAGTTTTCTCCTCGTTAATCTTGAGCCCAACCTCCCTGCTATTCATCTCCAGCTCGGTGAAGGCTTCCTGCATGGCCGCGACGTTCCGACACAGGAGAACCAGATCATCCGCGTACCCTAGGATTTGACAGGACTTACTTGCTATTCAAGTCCTTATTAATTTCAAATTCGTTTAGTGAATTTCGTAACGAGTCCACTTCGATCATCGTGGAAACCTCCATTGTTCTTAATTTTGTCTCCAAGTTGCTGATGATTTGGTATTTTTCGAGAATGGCTGATTCCACCATACGATTATCCGTCAATTCTTTTTCCAGTTTTTGTTTAGTTTCGTTTAATGATTGTATCTCAAGACTTTGAAGCTCCTCGTTACCTTTCATCAACTTCAACTCAAGCTCAAGGTTTTTCGCTTTCTCCATTACACTCTCCAGTTCCCTTTCTAGTATTTTGGCCTCTTCCTTAATCAATCCGTTTTCTTCGTCATTTTGCTTCAGAGAATGCAATTCGGATTCCAATTTTTTATAATCGGATTCAGCTTTAATTTTATACGCATTGAATTCCTCTTTTTGAGCGTTTGATTCAAACACCAATTCGCAAAGTTTCTTATCTTTAGTTTCATTATCTTTTTGCGCTTTTTCTAACTTCTCGTCAAGTGAATGGCTTAGCTGAACCAAATTAGTTATTTTCTGGTTGAGTTTTACATTTTCGTCTTGCAAGAACAAATTTGACGCTTCTGATCCTTCTTCCAACCGTTCAATATAAGCCGTTTTGTCCGATAATTCCCGTTTGAGTCCTTCTATAATAATGGCAGCCTCTTCGCGAGAAAAGTGAGGGAGAAGTGACTCCCTCACCAACATCACTTGTAAACATTGTAAATGGTGAAAACAAATCCGAAGACACTTTATGATAATCAGATAGCCAATAAGTCCACTAAACAAGAAGGAACCCTTAAACATGTTTTGTAACCTCCCACTGACATTTGAGTTTTCGAGCGCCTCAGGAATGAGATGATACCATATGGCATCATCCGTCAATTAGGGAAGTGCGGGATGGTGCCACAAGGCATCATCCGCGCTGAGTATTGAACTTTATTCTGGGGCCCTATTATAGGATTTGACTTGACATTCCAGTATCTAAAATTGAGGCGAATTCCCCATCAGGACAGGCTCTCAGGGATACAACTCACCTCTTGAAGTCTTTGTTCAGTGAAAAACTTGCGGGAAATCGTAGGAAGCAAAAGTCCGAACTGTCTGTGATTGAGTGTGAATCTTTCAATCAAGTAGTCCCAATTTTGTCTGTAAACGATAGCTTTGATTAGCAAACCTAGAATTATCTATCGATGTATTATATTATTCCATAAAATTATCAGATTATCTATCATAAAGTTAGAGAGAAATCACAAACCTTGTCCAATCCCAGATGATTGCATTTCCTTCAGGAGTTCTCGACATTCCAAATACGACACTGAAGTAGTCCTGACTCCTAATGTAAGACTCGTTTTTGGCGTATTCAAGCAATCTGTTGAATGAAGATACCGTAAGGTTAAACACGTTCCAACTGAGTCCAATGAGGGATACTCACTGGGATTGCTTTATTTCATCTTTTTAATGAAAGTAGATTCCGTACTGGGCATTTTGGCACCAATCGCACTTTCTTACGATGAATAGACGGCGACTTACTTGTGAATAATTTCTGCATCTTTTACAGAAAACAGGGCGAGCTGTAGCGTCTCTTTTTCCTGAGGGTCTTCTTCCATCAGGTAGAGCTTCCAAAGCTCATTCCAGTTTTCCTTCAGTTTAGGTCCCTCAATACCTGAAGATCGAAAGAAGCAGTGATAATATTATGAAGGAAGCAGTAAAGTAAACAACCATCTCAGGTTGAATTTTCGTCCAAGAGGCAATCCTGGCGTCATCAGCTGTCTTCGAAAGGGAAGATCAGAATGGGGTATTTCAGTCAATTTAAAAAAAAAAAATTTTCAAAAGAGTATGGCTCAGGAATAACGGTAATCGGGTCTGTTCGTCGAGAAAATATTTTTTTTAAATCAGAGAAGCTAAGGAAAGGTGAATATTTGAATGGTGTGACGTAGCTAGCCAATCGTGATGTAGCTAGCCAAAACTGTCTTTGAAAAAGTATCCATGCACAGAGAAGAGATTGGAATGTTCTCAATGGTAGCAGGTTCAAATTGAGGCTCCAGAACGTAGATCTTCCTCTTCTTTTCCGTCATATTTAAAATGAAAGAAAGAAAAGAAATCGTAGGCGATACACTAGTACCATTGGACCATTGGGCTAAAAGTTGGAGTATAGAGGTTTTCAAGGGTGCTGAATCCAAATTTGAGGTCAAAAACATGAATTTCTGACCCACCGAAACACCCCACTGGTTCTATTGATTTCGTTCATGGATTTTTTCACTGATTGCCTCACCTGCTCAAGTAGAGCGGGGTTCACTAAAGGCCGATCCGGAAAATTATCAAGACCTGCGATACCGATATAGGTTTTAGATGGTCCTCAATGAAAATCAAGGCCTTAAAATTGACAGTGGATTTGGCGCATTCGCGAACGTAAAATCCTTGAAACAGCCATAACACTTACATTTTTCATTCGAAATATGATGAAATTTTCTAGCATTGTTCAGATTGGCGTGTAGATGGTCCCCTATGAAATTCATCTCCCCCAGACGGCCCCCAGGGCCAACGTGAATTCCTTGTAACAGCCATAACTACTACATTTTGGTTTATTATTTTCAATAATGAACCTTTGGAATCGACCAAGAAAAAAAAATGTTTGACACCCCTTCAAAATTTGATTGTTTAAGTTTCAAGGTACGTAGAATCCAAAAATCGAATAAAATTTTGGCCGTCCGTCCGCCGTACGCGGCACTTTCCCCAGTTAACATTGACCGATTTTTATGAAATTTGGTACATGGGCTCCATTTGGGGTCTAGTTGTGCCCCGTAGATTTTGGTTGATGTAGGACACTTCTAAGGGTTCAAAAATGAATTTTGAAATTTTGAAAACGCCCTAACTCAAAAAATTTTGATATAAAGGTATTGTTTTTCCTTCAATTTAAGATTCTATAGAATTTTTAGAATTTTTTGAGACCACGCGGAGCTCTGTAGGACAAACTGTTCGCTCCCTACGAGAATTAAGGGTTGGACGTCAGAAACACGAGCGTGAATCGCAAAAGAGGCCTAATCTCCGTTCAAATTTTAGCTGACCGAAATGCGATCGATGTTTTTCTTCATGTTGGACGGTTGGTGGCTTTGCAGACGAGTGATCTATATAGAAAAATAATGAACCATTGTGTAATAATTTGCAGTAATAATTTTCTAATACTGTGGCTATCCCGAGGGCTGTGATTCACAGTTCCCTCCTAGAAACCACCACCACGCAGGGACCGTACCCCCCTCTCTGTCCCCCCAACCCGCTCAGGGTTAGTATGAATGAGATTCTTGCACTAAAACGAGAATGTGTCAGATTGCTCAGAAGTCTGAGCGCCCAAGAAATGGCTGCAGTGGCCTGAGGAAGAGTCTTATTAAAAGGCAGAACGTGCATCTGACTCAAACGGCTTTGATTAGTCGAATTTTGATTGCTCAGTCATATGTATTTCAGAGTTGAGCAAAAACTATTTCCAATAGATATTTCTGAGTTTAACTTGAACAAAACTTTTTTAACCAATATGTTTTCATTGAACACCTTTAGATACACCAGAGATGAGTTGGGTATCACCGTCAGACCAAAAACTATTCAAAAATATGATGAATATTGATTTATTCGAGAGGAAGTGCCGAAAGAGCGCCGCGCTCTGGGGTCTACATTTTGCCGGATGAGAAGAGTTCTACCATTGGAGGGTTGAGTAAAAAAATCATGGTTTTTAATGTAAAGTAGCACATAACACCAAAAGGTATTCCTAAAGTTACGGTTCAAACAAACTTACCGAATACGAGAACAGTGCTTCTTATGTCGATTGGGGGTTTAGTTCCATTTAGAATAAATTGATTGAATAATTTGTTCGCCTTCATTAGACACTCTTCCACCCCAACTTTACAAGCGAGATTCACCATAGCAGCCTTGACAAACCTGCGATTACATCAAAACATATAACAGTTAGCACATACAAGACACTGTTGGTCTTGAAGAACTTAATATATCGTGTCCAATACCTCTGTAGTCAAATACAGGGTCTACACTTAACTTAAGAAGGGCATAACTTCAGGTTCGATTCTACAAATTATTTCCAACTAGCTGAAAAGCCTACAAAAAGTAGGCAAAAACAATTCCTCCGACTCTCTCCTCCACCCACTCACTCCGACTCCTCCCGCCCCAAACCCCTCCAGCCTCCAACTCTCCCCACTCCCACGACCCCTTCAACCCCTCCGTGCATACGTACGTACGTACGGTTGGCGTTTTATATTATTAGATAGTAAACCAAAAATTTAACTGAATTTATAAAAGGTTGAATTGAAATTATGGAAAGTTGAATTGAATTTGTGAAATGTTGAATTAAATTCGTAAAAGGTTGAAATAAATGCCTAAAAGGATGAATTAAATCTGTAAATGCTATAATATAAACGAAACCCCGTTCTTTTGGGGAAATTATTGTTTCGCGTTTGATGAAACAAAATTGCTAAGAGACGGATATTTTTTGTTGGAAATGTCTTGTAGAATTGGATCCTTAAGTTATGCCCAACTTAAGTATGGACACCCTGAATATTTTTAAACTAAAAAGTAACTTTGAACACGTTTTGAACAAAACTCAGCCTTGCGTTTCATTGGAGAGATTTATTGCATACAATTTTCTTAGGCAATACATCTCGAAATGTGAACCAAACCAGTATCATTTTTGTGATTAAAAATAGGTATTAAAAACGATATTGAACTATCCTATATTGGAAATCGTTGTTTTATCAGCCTGTCCTACACATCAAGCCAAAGTATACATACGATTCAGCAGAATAGTTCCCAAATTACACTGAAGAGTCGGGGCATACCTTTCCTTTGGCGGGTCATCGGCAGTGATGTTCCACATGTCATCGCTCAAATAAGGAGTCACGAGGTTTCGGATGTAACTCTGCAATAGAAACCGTGGACAAATAATTCAGGGGGATATGAGGAAAAGGTAACCTTATTCTTATGTCATCCTCGGTGTGGATGACATAAGAATATATGAACCACACCGAGGATCTGCCGCTTTATTCCTCCCCTCACCACTAACCCTTTAAATGTAAGTGTGGGAACCCTAAAATATCGTCAATATCAAACAAGTTCAAATGAGATACCTGGCTAATCCATAACTCTTTCCATATTATAAACTACTCGTATGTCCAAATGGTTTCACATTGAGGGGAACTAATCAAAAAGAAGTTTCTATAGGACAATGTAGAAATTAAATGAGAAAAATAGACCAAAATACAAGTTTTTAAAAATACTACCATTTTTACCCCGTAAGGAGAAGTTTTTGTAACTAAGATTATAACCTTGTCTAGTCGACCGTGGCTTTGAATGCGCCCTAGCAGCTAGAAGAAGTGAGCTATTTCGTATATTAGAGAGTTTTGCTGAAAATAGGCGACGTTAGCTCAATGGGCCCAGGAATGTCTACCTAGAACGCGCAATCAGGTTGCTAACTGCCCCCAGCGAGAAAGCCAGCTGGAAAAGAGTTTGGTCCATTGTCAGTGGGCCAAGATACGTACAAAACGCGAGACACACGTCGAAAACGCGAGCCTCGAGTATGACGTGAGGCACACGAAAGATGGTTAACTCGGCCCTCTCGCAAAAAATTACGTGAGAGTCACGTTTTCGACGTGTTAACCTACTACTCAACTCCTTGTTTTTGTGGCTGAGCTAATGGCCGCCATCAATCAGCTGATCAGTCTGTTTCTTTTGTTTTGAAGAGTTTCGGTGAATCTTATGCGAGTTCATTATCTTTGGGGTCGCAGTAAAGTGAATTGAAGATTGAAGAATTGGTCCCTTACACATTTTGCTTGAAGTGAATATTGCTCCTTTGTACATTTCGGTCTGTTGCGGTGTCTGAAGTGTGGATGGCGGATGTTCGATCTCGATGAGATCAGTTAGACGATCGACCTCAATTTCTTCCCCATTGAAGGCAAGTTTCCTCTACCTTTTTGACCGACTTCGTATTTATTTTACTTCGAAAAGGTAATATTGGAATATAATAAGAAAAGATTGATTAGTCCGAGGTCGATCATAAACTACCAATCTCGTTGAATTCGGTTGTCTGTCATCTACTCCTCAGACAAGGGGGTGGACTGAAATGCATGATTAGGTACTCACATTCATTTTGCATTAATTTATTTATAATTTTACGATTATTTTGTGTAATAAGCAGCGTACTTCATTGACTTCCTTATATATTCCTTCCTGTTTTCCTTCATTGGTTCAACAAAAACAAAAATCCGCAGATTGAGTTAACATTACCTAAGGAGTGTTGTAAAATCGAAAGCAACGTCAATCACGTGAGCCTCAAAGGATTGACGTGAGATTCATGTTGGAAAGTTAGCATCCATTCGATGCTCGCCCTAGCAGCTTCTCACGGAATGACAGTGCCAAATGTTGCTGTAACTCTCTATTGACGTTTCAAGTGATGCAAAGTGCGGGAGCCACGTTCTGTATGCTTAGTGACAGTTGACAATCGAAAAATGTTCTATTATAAATAGAAAGGTTAGTTCCGCGCCAGGCAACATTTAGGGATTCTAAATGGACTCCGCCAAAATTAGCAGCTGGATTGTCACTAATTTCAACGTCTCGTCAAGATCACAGTTTCCGTGGATACTTGCTCTGTCAAAAGGTCCACAGGCACGTTATTGGCGAGTGAAAACTCTGTAATTTCTTCTCTCTGATGACTTATAATAACGCGTAAGTTTGAATTTACCTGAGCGTAAAAACTTGTTAGTTAGAGATGATGGGGTGGTTGATTCCTTTTTCAACATTTGGGGTTTTGCATTTTTACTGTCGACATGTATGTGCTTCCTTATCAACAAATTATTGAATTGATAGATTAACAATTCTAATGACCAGAAAGGAGATGAAATCCATTTCCGATAATTGTGTGATTGGTCAGTGATTGTTGTCAGAGGAATTAGCCAGTACGTTTTGCCCCAAAGTTTTTATAACTAACGTAGCAAAAAAGGATAAAGGTCGCCAGAGTTGGGAATAGCCGCCATTTTAATGAAGGTGGAATTTTATCAACTCTTTTCTTGAAGGTATCCTCGCTTCTGGCTTTACTGCTTTGAAGCTCCATCAGTCTGAAACCTCATCTCACCAGACTGACAATTTCATGACAGGTTGAGAATAAATAACCTTTGTTTTGTACCTTAGCGGCATAAATATTTCGAGACGTTTGCCTTGTGGCTAAATAAGAAAGTGCCAACGAACCTTCAGTTGTTTAGAAGCATCTGAAGACTGGTACAGGAGGTCCCTCAGCTGCGAGAAGTACTTGTTCAACGTATCCCAGGGTGCCCAGTCTTTCTCCTTGCCGTTCTTGAAATAGCTGATGAGGTGAAGAGGTACTTTATAGTTGACGTAACCAGCCTTAGCTAGAGCAAAGGAATCGTCGATCAGGTTGGCTCGGTCAATATCGGACATTTCCTGAAAACGAATGAGAATGAAGTGAGATAACTCATTCCTGAACGATTCGATTCTGAGTGTGGTACTATTTTTTAATTTAAATGATATTTACAACATGCTCCACTACAGCACTACATGTTATTTGGTACTTATTAAACACTAATTACTCAATCTTTTTAACAAATAAAGAGGAAAATAAAGATAACAACATTAGGTAAAATAGTGACTTCACTTATGAGAGGAAAGAAAAAGAAATTACGAAAGAAAATATAGGTCATTAGGGATTTCCAAATCATCTAAATGTAACACAAACTTCCGCAGGGGCCTGATATGTAGATCTAAGAGGTCACGGTCCGACGGAGGCCACACTCCACCCCTGACAACCACATCCCTGATGAAGGGGGCGCAATGCTGCTCTAAAAGGGGGCAGTCAAAAAGCAGATGATGGAAAGTCTGAGGCGTCGAGTCATCACAAGAACACGCTGACGAACTTATTATGCTGAAACGGTGGAGGTCATGCCTGCAGCGACCATGGCCCGACAATATCTGCGTCAGATGGTAATCGTCTAGGATAATCACCTGCTGCCGCGACTCAACTGACGGGAAAAATCTCTTGGTGTGTTCACCTTTCGTCGTAGCATTCCAGCGTATTTCCCACCTCCTCATCCCGTCGCCAATCAAGAACAGCTCCAGAGTTGTCTTAGGAAAGAGACAGTATGAAGTGACTCTGACTGGCTCCAATGATGCCTCCTTTGCCAACACATCCGCCCGCTCATTCCCCACATCTCCCGCATGTGCCTTCACCCATCGGACGCTCAAGGGCACCAAAGCCACGCTTAGTTCCGATATCAGCTTTCTACCTGCTTCAATCAGTTGATTATGACAGTCTGGATTCTTGAGTGAATCAAGACACATCTTACTGTCTGTGAATACCGAGTGAGTATGGTACTGTGGTACCTGTGAGTGTGGTACTGTCACACAATTCCCTACTTCCTAAATTTGATGTTATATTCTCTACTTCATCTTAAGCAGATCTGCGGCATTTTTTCTACTATTAAATTTGGGATGTCAATATGCTTGATGCTTCTAGAGAATCGAGAAAAAAAGACATTTGCTGCAAATAGCGTCAAACTCTAGTTACTACCATCCGAAAGTATTTGAGGTTCGCATCAGGCGACGACTTTTATCGGATAAACATAAATACAAATATCCCTGAATAATTTATTGATCTAGATAAAATTTACAACACTGTTTTTAGGAGGAAATAAGGAAAAGTGACTTGAGCGAAGAAATGAAGGTTTTTTCAAGTAACAATGTGACTAGCTAAGGCCAATAATGTAGTGATAATGAAGTACGAGTATACTTACACTGGGATTTTCAATCAAGACGTTCTTCAGGTTCTCCCACTCGGATTCGGTGTAGTTAACTCTGTAATAACCAACTTGGTCAGCGTTCAGTTTAAACCACCTGACACCTTCTGGAATTGCCTCTGACACTGCACATGAAACATGAAAGTTGTCACGAGAATACTTAATGTGTACAGCAAGAAGTTTAGCCAAACTGCTAAACATGGCTTTAATGCTCACATCATTTCAGCACAATAAAAGCCATAGAAAGAATTGATTTTAAAATGTGGGCACTCCTACTCATTGCCTATTGAGACCACATTGACATTAGACCATTCAGGAGAGAGCTACAGGTACTCCTTTTAAGAGTAAGCATTTGAAGAAGCTGACCTACAGGTGAGATTTAAGCCTAGGACACAAAGTAATAGACTGACAGATAAGAAAGCTAACATTAAAACAGGAGGCAAGAGTGGATGTCTCCTCTCCAGGGCAGTTTCTAAGGGTTAGATCGTGAAAGTAAAGCTCGATACCTGCCAGAAGAACTACAAATTAAACTGGTGAAAGGGTGTAGAGAGTCACTCTTTACATGATGTGCTCGTTCTCACTACCAACCACTCTTCAGATTATCATCACTCAGGTTTAAAGAACAAAATGTAAATGTGAGACCTTCTCATGCCGATTATTGAGATAGGAGTCATCTTACAATTTGTTTCTCCAAATTGAATGGGCTATGAGTCAATGAGGAAAATTGGGCTAATAGAAAAATAAGATATAGGAATAATCCATTAAGAGCTGCTGCTTGTTATGGAGCAGCAGTAACTGCTTGCAGCAACTGTTGCTCTGTCGGGGGTATGCCGTCTGGCCCCGGCCGGTTGAAAACCGAGACTCGCGGAATAGAAAGTGCGGGTCTCCCCTCCATGTGCTGTCACGTCTGATCCCGACGGGCTGTTGTTTTTGACGAGGCACGAGTGACCCCGGGTTCAAAACATCATCATCGGCATTCGGACTCCCGTTTTGTAATCCTGAAGAGGTTGAACAAGCGTTCTGCGAGTGGGTACTGGAAAAGCCGCTGAATGAACTGAAGGCTCAAGAATTTGCGGAATACCTCCACGACAACTGCGTCTCTTCCACTGCTCTGAACCCCCCTGAAATTTTCATTCTCATTTTAACCGAGAGTTCCACAGTACGCACCCAAACATATACAACGCTGTGGAAGTATTACTCGAGGTGCAAGCGGAAACCTATGCAAAAATACATTCCATAACCCTACAACACCAGCATCACCATCATCAGAAAAGAGTAGAGGCTCAGGCTAGGATCGCGAAATATATAGAAAAACAGGAAAACGGCAGCCTCCCACTTTATAAATTTGTTAAAAAGATGTCAAGCAAGCTCCTTGCAAGATGTCTTGTTGGGGGTGAGACATGACAGCGCTCATTCTCATCGGGGGTGAATCGTGAATGAGGAATTTCACCGATTTCTGTTTGCATTTTTCCTGAATAGTTAATGGTGTGGGATAGATGAAAATCGGGCTGATTTCGGAAAATAAGTCTCCTGTTATTTTTGGGAGACAATCAAAATTTTTAATTTCAAAACTAACCGGGAAAACAGACGTGCAGCCGGAACGCTCGCTGATTGGGCTGTTCGGATCGCCGTCTCCTCCTAGTGTTGCCCATTGGGACGACGAAATCGTGTTTTCTAAGAGAAAAGTTATCAAACAAAAACAGAGGAAACCTAATTTTCCCCATCTCGCTTTTTCTATTTTTTTCTTCAGTTTTTCGCTTTCGAACTTTATTGTTTCATGAAATTTTGCATCTGGGGACTATAGATTTCTCGATCTCAGCGCTTCAAGCGGCCATAAATGAACTATTCCAGCATGACGTCATTTTCCCGGTTTTTTTAAACATTCGTATTTTCTACACTGTTTTGTTTATTCGTAAATTAGGAAGTTTGGGCTGAAAGTTTGCCTTAGGGGGTTTTTAGAGGTGCTGAATCCGATTTTGGGGTCAAAAATAGGAAATTCAGACATGGTGAAATTCCTCATTGGGGGCCACACGTGACCTCCCACTTTCGACTTTGCTTGGGGGTCACACGTGCCCGAGCGGGGGCCACTCGTAACGACTTTTCGCGGCCGGGAGTCAGACGGAAGGCCCCCGCTCTGTCAACTGATTCGTGATTTGATGGAACGATTACTTTCGTGATATCGAATCGCCACTCAGGGGTTGCACCAGTAGTGTTATTACAGACTGCCAGATGCTCACGCTGACAAAGTCTCATGTTTCTCCCTGGGAAACCGAATCGTTGCAGTTCGACTCCGGAAAAGGTAAATCAGGGAAAACAATTCGTAAGGCCCACGTCGCCAAAAAACACGGCACGTGGAGTCCCCTCCACGGAAAATTTACCGCGGCCTGATTAGCGGAAATCTATCCCCGCTTTCGATAATCAGCCGGTAAATCGACGCCCAGGAAAAGCTCCTCATCCAACCAGCGAGGAGAGGTGGAAGGACTGGAAGAAAAATCACCAAAAATATTCGACCGCCCATATGCCAGAAGATACGCCCCCACCTGTTGAACAAAACTGTTACGCGCTGCCAAAATCGGGGTCGTGCATCAGCACCTAGTGCTCTTCGATCCGAGACGCACCCAAATGTGCTGCCTTTCGCTGTGTGACAAGAGAGCGGTATCACCGCAGTCTACTTGTTCCGAGAGTACCTGCCGCCTCCAGGGAGGAAGTGGATCGCTGCTACTTCAAAAGGCCCTGGGATGAAATCTCCGAGATTACCTCGATCAGAAAGGATCACCAGGTCAGTCCGAACACCAAATCACAACTTACCCCGAACCTCACTTCCGCCGTTACTGTCGCGAACCCGCGCTCACCGCGAGTCATCGTAACTCCGCGCGGTCAGGAGGCACGTAGATAGGAGTAGATTAAGTCGCTATCTAAGTCTCTATTTTTTCCATTTTCTTCTATATGTCAATTTAACTTGAAAACAAAAGAAGAACGAAGGTTCCAACAGTAATAAAAAGTAAGATCAATCGCTATCAATTTTGTTTTCGTTATTATCATTCCACAGAGCCCATTCGGTGTAAGGACAAAAGTAAGGTAATCAAAGTCATAGATCCGGAGGCAATTGCCCCCCAGATCTACCCGATCACCGGCGGTAGCAAGTTAGGGAACTTAGGCCTAGGCAGGACTAGGAAGGTCATTTCAAAACCCCCCAATCCACGAGTAGGCCGAAAAACAAGTCAGACCTAATCGCCAAAGCGGCGGAGGAGGCAACCTTACACAGACAGCAATCTTGTAAGTACCAAATGTGAGGCTGAAAGAAAACAGGTGCTAGCAGAACTGGGGTTAGCTTCCCAAAGTTCAACACAAGAAGATGTTGTCAGCAAGATGCTAGAAGGTGAAAGGAGCTGGAGTCTTGTGGCAGTGTACACAGGAGAAGGAAGACATTGTCAGAACAGGAGAGAGTGAGAGTGACGGGGGGGGGGGGGGGAGCACCTGGCCATCCAGAACTGATGAAGAGCCCCAGGGCTCAGCCTGAAGTAATGTGCTAGACGGTTCCAGGCTGACCTTCCAACGTCAGGGAAAAGAAGGCGTGCTTTAGTGGGTTTGAATCCCACATAACCTTGAAGAAGCGGACCCTTCAAGGTATCACCGATCTTAAAGATTTTCTCACCTACCTACTGAAAAAAAAAAATCCTGTAAGTACATACTTTCAAACAAGATTATTTTCCTAACCCTCGTGGTTCAAATCCAAAGGTCCAATAGGTAATATCTATTGACACTTCACCCTCTTCCAATATATAGACAGATATCCTCATTGCTTAATATTATACAGGATAATAATATTATCCATCTATCTTTTGCTCATTCAATTTGTATAAATTATTCATCAACCCTTGAGTTGGTCTCCATCTAGAATTAGGCATTCAAACGAAACTAATAGATTCTAGGGGTAGAACAGATTATCCTCGTTAACTAACTTCATTATCTGGATCCCCCAGAACAATGCTGTTTCATGCAAGCGCAACCTCGTAAGATCAGCTCGAACTACACCTTAGACCACTGACCAATCAGAACTCTTCTCCATTTCTCAGCTTCAGTTTTCAAGGGTCCAGCCTGAGGCCACAATGTAATAGAAAGAATTGTCAACTATCGGGACTGGGCTCACCTAGAAAATACGCCGTTATTGCCTAGCTTAACGGCGTATTTTCTGGATGACTCCAGTGCCGACAGTTGACAATTCGTAATACCGTGAGTCGATACACACAACATCCTATAGCTAGCTAGGCCCATGGCTTCGAGCAATGGAGACGTAAAATTTGTCCATTTGTCATCACTTACTACCTCAAGTCGCCCAATATCATTGGTACCTGGGAATCCATGAATACGATGAGTTTCCTTAAACCTTCCATCATATACTCCTAAAGGTACAGGTGCACAAACTTAACACAAGTAAGCCTTGCACCAACAAGGAACACAACCTACTAGGATACCCCAGTAGTTCCTAACTCTCTCATCCTGGTTTATTCAAACCCTTATAAGGGGAAAAAAATGGTAACGTACCGACTTCTTCTTCCATCTTCATGACGAGAGATTTCGGATTCGTTTTGTTGTTAGACGTTATATATTTTACTGGAATGTCCCATTTATACCTGGAATCAAACAAATTATGAAACTGATTCACACCCAAGTTATTAGAGTGAATTAGAAATGCTTGATAAAAGAAAACTCCTTTCAAACTTTTCAAATCTTTGCTAAATTTCATTATTTTATAGCAAAATTCAAACTTTCTCGCTTAGTTTCATTGCTTAGGTGGATGTGTTGTGTCATTAAAAATTCTTCCCGCGACTGGAGATCAATCTCTAGACTTTCCGACTATACTACAAATCCTGGATCGGGCTCGCTACTACCATCGAACTAAAACACCTGGAATGCTATCTAGGCGGGCGGGGATAGGGCCCCGGCGGTCGGGCCTCGTTCGGGCCCCCACAGAACTCCGTGGGGGGTTCTGAACCTGTCGCGTGCCGTGTTTACATTGCAATGTTCACCTTCATTGTTTGTGATTCGACGTACAAAGTCAAAATACGCTTCAAATTTTGGCAGGCCTTGAAACATCTGAGATAGAATTCTGTTGAACTCCGAAAAACTAATATAAAAATCCAATTTCATGAAAATGAAACCGATAAATTGATTAAGAAATAGATGAAAGTAGAACAATACTAGGGGGTTTACCGGCGAAGAATGTGTTGTGTGTTAAATTGCTCATGATTTCTTCTCATGTTGATATAATTTTTGTTAAATACTGTTTAGTACTAAAATTTCCAATTTTTCAAAATATATCCAAAGTTTCAAAATACTCGACGAATCAGAATATTCGACGTATCAAAATGTCCAACGAATCAGAATGTTTAACGTATCAAAATGTTCAACTTATCAAAATATTTAACGTCGGTACCAAAATGCCCAAAGCATCAAAATGTTCAACGTAATTGAATCAACACTTCCAATGTGTCAAAAACAAAAAAAGAAAAATAATGTGTCAAAATGTCCAAAGTATCGAAATTTTCAATGTATGAAAATGTCCAACGTATCATAATGTCCAAAGTATCAAAATATTCAACGTATGAATATCAAAATGTCTAATTTCTCAAAAGCCTTTTGTTGTATCTAGAGGTGGCTAAAAGACACTTCTACATAACTGAACAAACTTTTATTTACAAGTTTAAAACTTACTAGAACTGAATACTTGGTGGACATAACTTCGCGCTTATAAGGAGTAACTGATAGTAGTTAAGGGAGAGGGGAGAAAACGTCTAATGTATCAACATTTTATGTAGGTACCGAAATCAAAATGTCCAACGTATCGAAATGTCTAATGTAGGTACGTATCAAAATTTCAGTGGTCTCAAAAAGTCCGACGCATAAAAATTTCCAACGAATTAAAACGTTCAATGTGTTGAAAGTTTTATTATTATTGACCATGATTTAGGATTTTCAACCAGAGTTTTCTCCTATCCAACGTTTCAAAACGGTACGTTATGTCACACATTTCGGGGGAGTGGTGTCGCTAATAATAATAAAAATAATAATTATAATAACGATAATTATTTAAAAAATCCATCAATATTGAACATAATTATGGTTATTCTACCGTACAAATTTGCCCCCTCTCCCCCCGAAATCGAAGTCCGACTATGGGCATGATTCTCACTTATAGAGGCTCTGGATAGATAACCTCACTTACGGAGTTTAACTTGTAAAAAAAAAAAACTCGTTCACAAAGAGGTTTTGAAAATGACCCACTGCATTTATTTATTCTAGTATGAGTTAAGTACCTATATTATACTGACAGTAGGTAGTACACAAGTACACAGTACATTCTTAGAGTACAGTGGATAGGTACAACCTACATTCTCAAAACTTGAGACTTTAGGACCAATTGGGAAGGTTCGGTGTTGCAGAACCAACAACGCAGGGACCGAGTGATAAGAGTGAAATAAGACCCTCACTGACGTTCTTCATTAATATGTAATGTGAAAAATAGTATTTCCCGATGCTATAAAAGGTATCTGAAAAAAAAAAAACGGGTCAACTTTTTCCCGGTGAATGACAAGCCAGTACCTTAATCAAGCGGGAGAGAAAATGCCCAGTGCTTTTGGATGGGAGTAGGCGCATGGGTACACCCCACGGGGTGGGGGAACCCCTCGGCTAGCCGGACCGCACGCTCAACGCTGAGACGGCGTTCCAGGTGTTTTAGTTCGATGGCTACTACTGAGCCAAGGAATTTAATGGACAGAAATTCGAAGAGCTAGCTGATCACATCTCTCCCCCATTGATGAAATCTTAGGTACTCCGTTACCTAGTGAGGGAGCCTCCAGCCAGAATTTTACAACCCAGTAAGGAGAATCTATTTTTGACTGGCTCAGGAGTTTGTTGTTATTCCTTTGTGAACGGGGCGAGGGATCTGCTAAACTCAACAGTTTGTCCGAATTGGGAGCGACCCTACTCGTGTCTTGAGGGAGCGGTTCTGATTATATAACAATTATTGTCCTTAGAGAATGCTAAGGAGCCATTTCGGGTCCTACTGTCTGAGCCACTTTGTTGTGTCATTAAAAATTAACACTCGATGGGAGATCGATCTCCAGACTTTCCGACTAAACTACAAATCCTGAATCGGGCTCGCTACTACTGAGCCAAGGAGTGAATGGAGAGCTGGTCATCAAAATTTCTCCCTTATCTCCTCGACTGGAGATCAATCTCTAGACTTTCCAACTAAACTAAAAATCCTGAATCGGGCTCGCTACTACTGAGCCAAGGAGTGAATGGAGAGCTGGTCATCAACATCTCTCCCTTATCTCCTCGACTGGAGATCAATCTCTAGACTTTCCAACTAAACTAAAAATCCTGAATCGGGCTCGCTACTACTGAGCCAAGGAGTGAATGGAGAGCTGGTCATCAACATCTCTCCCTTATCTCCTCGACTGGAGATCAATATCTAGACTTTCCAACTAAACTAAAATCCTGAATCGGGCTCGCTACTACTGAGCCAAGGAGTGAATGGAGAGCTGGTCATCAACATCTCTCCCTTATCTCCTCGACTGGAGATCAATCTCTAGACTTTCCAACTAAACTAAAAATCCTGAATCGGGCTCGCTACTACTGAGCCAAGGAGTGAATGGAGAGCTGGTCATCAACATCTCTCCCTTATCTCCTCGACTGGAGATCAATCTCTAGACTTTCCAACTAAACTAAAAATCCTGAATCGGGCTCGCTACTACTGAGCCAAGGAGTGAATGGAGAGCTGGTCATCAACATCTCTCCCTTATCTCCTCGACTGGAGATCAATCTCTAGACTTTCCAACTAAACTAAAAATCCTGAATCGGGCTCGCTACTACTGAGCCAAGGAGTGAATGGAGAGCTGGTCATCAACATCTCTCCCTTATCTCCTCGACTGGAGATCAATCTCTAGACTTTCCAACTAAACTAAAAATCCTGAATCGGGCTCGCTACTACTGAGCCAAGGAGTGAATGGAGAGCTGGTCATCAACATCTCTCCCTTATCTCCTCGACTGGAGATCAATCTCTAGACTTTCCAACTAAACTACAAATCCTGAATCGGGCTCGCTACTACTGAGCCAAGGAGTGAATGGAGAGCTGGTCATCAACATCTCTCCCTTATCTCCTCGACTGGAGATCAATCTCTAGACTTTCCAACTAAACTAAAAATCCTGAATCGGGCTTGCTACTACTGAGCCAAGGAGTGAATGGAGAGCTGGTCATCAACATCTCTCCCTTATCTCCTCGACTGGAGATCAATCTCCAGACTTTCCGACTAAACTACAAATCCTGAATCGGGCACACTACCACAGAGCCAATGAATAAATTAACAAAAAATGCGAAGAGGTGATCACTGTACGTGTTATGTTGAATCTTGAATTTGTTGCTGGGTTAACCTGTGAAACTGCCTTGTTCGACTTCTTCTATTTCAACAACGAAAGGAACATAAGGTAAACTCACCCAAATCTCGACGAGGATTTGTCGTACTTCACATTTACGTTGTTCAAGCACCTAATTTGTTTCAGTTCAATGGCGCTTCCTTTCCTCTCCACCTGAACTAAGGGGAATCCCATTTGTTTCGTCCAAGTGTCCAGCATTTTGGAAATGTCTTTCACCTGGTGGTAAAAAAAAATGAACAAAATATGTAGGTATATTGAATTGGAATAAAACACGTCCTTCACCAGTAGAGATGATGTTTTTTTTTTTTATTTCCGAGTTTCTCACACAAATTATGCCCCCAAGTTTTCAGTGCCTACTTGGGTATCAAAAAGATGACATGTTAAAGAGGTTTGTAATAAAAAGGCACTTGGAATATACAACTTGGTATTGGAAATAATAAACCTATGGGATTTACCAAGAAAAAAGTTTAACCCCCCCCCCCCCCTCAAAATTTGTTAGTTCACCTTTCAAAGTACGTAGAATCCAAAAATCGAATAAAAATGTTGTCGTCCATCTGTCGTACGCCTCACTTTCCTTAGTTACCATGGACCGACTTTGATGAAATTTGGTACACGGGCTCCTTTTGGGGTCAAGTTGTGCCCCGAAGCTTATGGTTGATGTAGGTCACTTCTAAGGGTTGAAAAATGAGGGTTGCAATTTTGAAAACGCCCTAGCTCGAAAAATTTTGATACAAAGGTATCGTATTTTCATCAATTTAAAATATTATTGAATGTTTAGAACCACAGAGTACTGGAGAAAAGTTTAGAACCGTGCATATTTTGGACTGCAGAGTCTCCTGAAATACAGGGTCCTTTCTAGGGACCTAAAAAAATAAATTAGGTCTCATAATAGGTCTTATGAATCGATCATAAGACCTATCGTCACGTATGGCTCTGAATGCTGGGTTTTGACCAGCCAAGCCATCAGAAGCTTGGAGGTTTGGGAAAGGAAGGTTCTAAGGAGAATCTACGGAGCAGTTTGTGACGGTGGAGTTTGAAGGGTAAGGAAAAATGCTGAACTGCAGGATCTTTATAGGAGGCAAGGAATAGTTGGGGTCGTTAAGAGTAGCAGGCTGCGCTTACTAGGCCACATTATGCTAACTAGCGCTGATAGCCAAGCAAGAAGGGCGTTGGTCGGTAATCCTGGAGGACGAAGGGTTCGAGGAAGACCAAGAAAGAAGTGGTTAGAGGACATTGAGAGTGACCTAAACGAACTAGGTGTGAGGCAATGGAGAAGGGAACATATTGTTTAGTAATGCATGCATTCCAGGGGACGTCCCATTGGATAAGCATTAGATCAGTTTAACCAGTTGTTAAGTGATAAAACTGTTTCACTCGATGTAATTTATTTATTACTTTAGGCAAGAAATACTGACCCCCCCCCCCCCCACCATTATCCACCTTAACATTTCTAGCGGCATGGGAGCCTCGAATCTGAAGAGCATTTTAAAATCCATGATCTACGATACCACACATGCGAATTCGAGTTCACGCCCCCCCCCCCCCCCCCACCACCCCAACGCCAAAAATGGTGCCAGTCTGGCACCAAAGCGGAAATACGTCGTAACATTGAACTTTCATCTGTTAGTTTTGGTAGGCAGTCCGTCGAAGTTCACATCCGTATTCAAGGTGAAACACAAAAACAAAAAAACACGAAATAAGCGGTTTATGGCATCATGGCACCATGTCCTGGCACCATGGTGGCACCACTATTAGTTCCATGGTGGTACAGAGAATAATTCATGAAAATCCGGAGGTATAATGAGAATTTTTCCTCAATTTCAAAGCTTGGATCCAGTTAGTAAGCTATAAAGGAACCGAAATATTAAAAAATCGGATATTTTGTGAATATTATCCCCCCACTCACCCCCTCCCCTTGCGAATTTTGGTACTCTGGTAAAATCATGTACAACTCGGAAGTTATTTGAGTCAAACAAAAAAAGAAACACGCAAATCGGTTGGAAATTGAGGCCTGGGCAGAGTTTACAAGATTATGCACGCAAACGCACGTTTTTTAAGCATTAACCCCCCTTTCCCCCTCTTAAAAAGCAAAATCCAAAATTCCGGCGCCGTAGTGCACAACTAGATAGTATTCCACGTCAAACGAAAAAAGAACCACGAAAATCGTTTGAGAACTAAGGCCTGTGCAGAGTACACAAGATTATGCCCAAAAACGCACGTTTTTCGAGCATTAACCCCCCCTTTCCACCCCTTAAAAGGCAAAATTCGAAATTCCGGTGACGTAGTGCACAACTAGATAGTTTTCCGCGACGAACAAAAAAAAAAGAACCAGGAAAATCGGTTGAGAACTAAGGCCTGTGCAGAGTACACAAGATTTAGTTACACACACACACACACACACAGAGACATACACCTATGTTTTTTTTCGCGGATTTGGATTCAGAATGGTCTAAAACGGATTACTGTGTGGTTATTTTTTTTCTGTTGAGTGTTGTCCAACTTCACCCCAGATCGATCGCATAAGGACGCCCAAGTCTTACTGTGGGACGTCCTAAAAAACAGGATCGTTCAGCCTGGAGACGGTTTGCTGAGCAAGCTAAGACTCTCAAAGGGTCGTGAAGCTGCGAGAGAAGAGAAAGAAGATTGAATATTTAGAATTGAATGAGACCACCCAGATCTCTGTAGGACCAGAGCTCCCCTTGAGTACTTAAGGGTTGAACTTGTGATAAACCAGAAACACGACTGTGAATCGCAAAAGAGGCCTAATCTCCGTTCACATTTTAGCTGACCAAAATGCGATCGCTGTTCGTTTCTTCGAGTCGTTCTCAGTTTTGCGTCCTTAGCAACCAGTAATCAAATTTCCTAATGAAGGTACCCACAGCTCCTTCTTTCTTCGAATTGAGTGTGAAGCATTTATTTCTTCCAAATAAACATGATTGTGAAGAAATGTAGTAGGTAGGTTGTGCCAATGGAAAAGCTGTGTTCTTTGCAGTCGAGTGGTCTATATAGAAAAATAATAAACCTTTGCGTAATATTTGCAGCGTTTTAACCTTTTCTTGTCAAGCGTTCTTCGAGATGCTAACTACTGGTGAGGATCTAACAAAATTCGTCCTTGAACCCTCTTTAGCTAGGGTATTGGCGAGTTCTTTTTTCCATTTTATGAAAATTTCATTATTTCCAAAAAAATATGTTGTTCTGTGCAAAACCACTACCTCATCTCATGGGAATAACGTAATTGAGTGGTCGAACATCTGTTGTTTGTTTTCTTTACTTGCTTATTTAAGATGCCCAAAGTGAAATAGGGTGTGCGCCTGGGTAGGAAAAACTGTTTATTGTTATTTTTAATGTAAGGCAGACCTCATTCTGACAATTTTGGTACCAACCGCGACCTTCTAGCGTGCGTAAATCTTTTCCTATGAATTTTTAAAGTTTCGACCGTTTATGACGTCACAGTGGGCTGGGGGGTCCTGCCCAGGCGAGAGGGGCGCGTGACGTCATAAACGGTCGAAACTTTGAAAAATCATAGAAACAGATCTACTCACCCAAAAAGAGAACGGCTGGTGTCAAAATTCTCAAGATGAGGTCTACTTCGATTAAAAATCTAAAAAAAAATCAAGAAACACCCCCCCATTGAAGCGTCTTTCAGCTTAGACTAAGTTACTTAGTTCTAGTCTAATTTTACTAGGTTGATAGCAATTCAAAGATTTGATTGTTTTGGGAAACTGATGCTTACTTAAGATAATGAATAGCTTTTATCACATACCGACTTGTACTCAACGGATAGTTCGGCCCATAGGTCGCTAGTATTGGCGTTTTTGTACTTGTACGCATCCAAGTAACGAACCACAGCTTTTCTGAATCCTTCGGCGTCGAAATCTTCTATCATTCTCAACACAGAAGAGCCCTGAAATGCAATATTAATTTATCAGCAAGCCCACAATTCAAAAACATTTTGGACGAAAATTTCTCGAATAATGGGACGAAAGGGAAACAATGGTTGTATAAATATTATGAACGATGAACAAATATAATGATATGCGCCAATGGAAGTGAGAAAATTGAACAAACTTTACTTTTTGATACGAAATTGAATCGAAAGCCTCGGTGATTTGATCAGGCTTGGAAACTGGACGGATGATGGGGTGAGAACTGACGGCCGCATCGTCGACCATCACGTTTTGCAGGTACTGCAGGGCGAATGAAGGTTGCTGAAATTCCATTCAAATCTTTATTAAACAACACGCAAAATTCATTTTCGAATCAAGGTGTTTCATACGTTAGATTGATCATCACACAGTAGCACCAAAATACCTTATTCTTGGTTAAGAATAGGATTAAGTTAAGTTAGGATTGAAATATGTGATCAACAAGTATTACCGCAGGGAACGAAGACATCAGTTTATCTTGGACGGCGTTGGCGAGAAAAGTGGCGAAACCTTCATTCAACCAGAGATCATCCCACCAACCCATAGTAACTGCGGACAATAAGATGTTCTTAGATGGTACTTGGATTCAGAGATTGCTCAAGGAAAAAACGTCTGCCAAGTGGGTGTGGCACATAGCTTCCTCGTATCCATAACCCGATTGCACAGATGATCCGATGCGTGGTAGTTGTTGATATCAAAACATCAATCTCTAAGTATGTTTCACTACACTCATAGGGGACCATCTACACGCTAATCGGGACAATCTCTGAATATTGTTCGAGAATATAGAATTTCGGCTGCAACAAGGAAATATACTTTTGCGCATGCGCAGTGGCTACTATCAGTCTGGGGGCGATGATTTTCATAGGGGACCATCAACACGCCAACCCACAAAATCCCCGAAAATTTAATCGAAATCGGATGAGAAATGTAGAAGTTATGGCTGTTACAAGGATTTCATGACATGAGGTATGAGGGTATGAGGAGGAGTGTGGAAGAGGTCATCGGAACGTTGCGTCCACAGACAATCATACATGAGATGATTAAGGGCCGGGGGTACAAGTCATCGTTTAAACGGGGACATAGCTAAGCTTAGCTTAATTTTGAAACACCGTTTAAACTACAGATCCCGTTTGGCGGGTGTACAAGTCCTTATCAGCTCAGTTTAAGAAACTGGAGTTTAGGAATCCAGAGACGACGAAGACGAAGAGGAAGAGAACAAAAGGGCATGGAACTATAAAGGTTCCATGCTGTTCCATGTTCGTAACTGCAAATTTTTGATGAATTTCAAGGCAGAAGTTGGAATAAACATCAACTTCACGTTGATCAGGATAACCTAAAACCTCAATGTGAGTTTTGCTAGATTAAAAGTGCGGACGACTTTTACATCAATCGGCTCAAAAACCTTCATTTTAGCGTTTCTATTTATTGTAATACACTAGTGGTGAAAGAAAGTAGTTCCGAAAAATAAATAAAAACAAACCAACGATGAAAACGACGTATTAACTTTCACGATCGACCCAAAAATCGGTTATTCAAGAAAGAGTCTTCCCGTCCAAGAACCGGTTTTTCGAAGATGTGGTGAGTACTTTCGACATATTAATTTTATCCTATTTCTTTCACTAGCAAGCAACTTTGTTCCGAATATTGGTTGATGTACGTAAATAATCATAACGATCGGTAGAAATCCTGATAGAATGTATTAAGAAAAAGCACTCCTACAAAACCAGCAAGTAGGTACCTACAGCAACTCATGTAACTCAAATTGCTCGTAATACTATAGATGCATTCTTTCAAGTACTTTCTCACATCTTCATAGTTACTTACCTACTTCACAACTCTTTTCATCACACCCCATTCCTTTTTTCAGGTGATTACCATGTTCAACTGAAGATACGTCTCCTACGAAGGGTGCTGCCCTATTCCCAATGGTCGTTTCCTCCTACCTTCCCATTTTATTTTATCAATACAATATTATTCTGTAGGCATCAATTATTGTGTAACTGAGTAAAGGACCTGACTGATATCTATTTATTAAATGACTGTACCTACCTCAAATCAAAAATGTTTTGAGATATACTGTATATTTTTTCCGAAAAATACACAAATGTACCTTTTTTTATAATTTTTGTGACTTTACCTCTCTTGATTCCGTTCTTGAAATAACTGTCTTTAGTTCATTGAAACTTGAATAAAACGCTGGAATATTTTCCTATTTTAATGTTCAAATTGTTGAATGCTTTTTCCGACTAGGTATTCCTTAAATTTAATGCATATTTGTATAGACTAACTTCTACACTAAAATTGTTAGTGAATAATGTAACATAGTTGAGCAGCTACTACAATATATTTAATAAAATTCAACCTCAACCAAAATACTTCACCACATTGGTAACAATATTTCTCGTTATTACCCACTAAGCTCAGCTTAAACGGCCATCAGCGACCGTTTAACTTTAGTCTTAGTTTAGCTCTTATCAGGAACTAAAAGCGTAGTTTAGGAACTTGTACCCCAGCCCTAAACTGCATTCTCCGTTTAAACAGTAGTTTAATCGATGAGTGACGTTTTAAACGGGTATTGTACCCCCGGCCCTAAGAACAAGTCGAGCTGGGATGCAATGGCGGTATTTGTCACAGCAGTCCTCAAAGCAAAAAAGCTGGATGGAAGATGGGGGGAAGAAGATGAGGAATAGAATTGAAGGAGAGACCAGAAGTAGGAGCAGCCTTTTGGCACAAAAAAAAAGGCTCACCACAGTAATACTGTACAAGTGGTTCTGGGGTGAGTCCTAAGCAGAGGGAGTAGGGTTTTAGTTGGTAGGCCAAATAATGGGGAGTCCAACACTTTTGGGGAAAAAAAAGATTTCATGACAGACACACGGACAGACAGACACGGAACCAAAATTGTTCAGGAAGGTCTGAAACGTAAAACGTGAGTGGAAATTTTGATTTTGGAGAACTTTTTTTTTCAACCTTGAAAAGTGAAAACAAAGCTTGGTATTCGGTAAGTACCGCTACCTTGGTAGACTCGGAAGCAAAATGATAGGTTTAGATGAAAATAGGTGTGGGTAGGTACAGGGGAATCTAGGTAGGACCATGGAAGTAATCCATCACCAAAACTGTCATAATAAAAGATTGCTTTCAAGTACGTATTACGTATTTCATAAGCTGAATTGGTAGGACCCCAATGAAGTATGGTAGGTACTAGAGTACATTTTTGGTTTATTATTTTCAATAATGAACCTTTGGAATCGACCAAGAAAAAAAAATTTTAACACCCCCTCAAAATTTGATGGTTTACGTTTCAAGGTACGTAGAATCCAAAAATCGAATAAAAATTTGGCCGTCCGTCCGCCGTACGCGGCACTTTTGCCACTTAGTATTGGCCGATTTTGATGAAATTTGGTATGTAGGCTCCATTTGGGGTCTAGTTGTGCCCCGAAGATTTTGGTTGATGTATGTCACTTCTAAGGGTTCCAAAATCAATTTTGAAATTTTGAAAACGCCCTAACTCAAAAAACTTTGATATAAATGTATTGTTTTTCCTTCGATTTAAGATTCTATGGAATTTTTAGAATTTTTTGAGACCACGCGGAGCTCTGTAGGACAAACCGTTGGCTCCCTACGAAAATTTAAGGGTTTATATTGGAATATATATATATATATATATATATATAAATCAAAACACGAGTGTGAATCGCAAAAGAGGCCTAATCTCCGTTCAAATTTTAGCTGACCAAAATGGGATCGATTGTTGGTGATTTTGATTTTTTTTTATTTAAAAAAAAAAATGTTTTGATTTTTTTTCGATTTTTTTTTTCCTTATATTGGATGGTTGGTGATTTTGTAGACGAGTCATCTATATAAAAATAATGAACCGTTGTGTAATAATTTGCAGCGTTTTATTAGATTTTTGGATTCTACGTACCTTGAAACGTAAACCATCAAATTTTGAGGGGGTGTTAGAAAACTTTTTTTCTTGGTCGATTCCAAAGGTTCATTATTGAAAATGATAAACCAAAAGCAGTCCTTTGAAATTATGGAAGAATCTATTCTGCCCTTGAGAATTATTTGCTGTTACTCTACGGAAAGCCGTGAAGTAAATTACTTCGATCAAAAACAGTAGACTTGATCTCGCTGCTTCTCATTAGAGTATGAATCAACAAAGAGCGGTTGCACTGCTCGGTTGTGCCTTGCGTGAGTGCACTCACTACTTTTCATAGTCCGAGCGATCGAGAACAGTCCGTTCTTCCAAACAGTACTTCCTTAGAAGTTTTGCCGCCGGAACCGCATTACGGCAGTTCAAGTGTATACCCAGCTTTAGTTAGTTCTGGCAAAACGCTGAGGTTGGCTAACGAGAGCGCTGGTGATGACTCCGTCGTTCAGCAGGGATGGGTGGATATTTTTGTGATTTCATCCCGTTTTGTCGTCCCGTAATGCACAACTAGCTTACTCATGAATCTATGGTTTACCTACCACGTAGAATTGATAAATAACGCCTACCTATATCACCAAACCACATGTGGGCCAACTCATGCGCTACAACGTTGCCGGTAGATAGGAGGTCGGAAGCGGATGAAGTTTTGGTGCTGGCCAACATGCGAGACTCTCGGAACGTGACGAGACCCCAGTTTTCCATGGCGCCGGACACGAAGTCAGGAACGGCAATCAAATCTGAAAACCATACAGAGCAATCAGTCAACCCTTCGTAATGAGGAATTTCACCAAGTAAGAATTTCCTATTTTTGACCCCAAAATCGGATTCAGCACCTCGAAAAACCCCCTAAGGCAAACTTTCAGCCCGAACTTCCTAATTTACGAATAAACAAAACAGTGTAGAAAATACGAATGTTTAAAAAAACCAGGAAAATGACGTCATCCTGGAATAGTTCATTTATGGCCGTTTGAAGCGCTGAGATCGAGAAATCTATAGTCCCCAGATGCGAAATTTCTCAAAACAGTAAAGTTCGACATCGAAAAACTGAATAAAAAAATAGAAAAAGCAAGATGGGGAAAATTAGGTTTCCCCTGTTTTTGTTTGATAACTTTTCTCTTAGAAAACACGATTTTGTCGTCCCAATGGGCAACACTGGGAGGAGACGGCGATCCGAACAGCCCAATCAGCGAGCATTCCTGCTTCACGTCCGTTTTCCCAAAAATAACAGGAGACTTATTTTCCGAAATCAGCTCGATTTTCATCTATCCCACATCATTAACTATTCAGGAAAAATGCTAACAGAATTCGGTGAAATTCCTCATTGTAGTGTAGTTGTGTAACTTGATAAATAGCAACAATTCATTATGCTTCGTGAACCTTAGTTCGTAATGGTTCACAGATATAAAGCGTGTACCAACGCTAGGTGTGTCAGAAAAAATAGTGTGACAAATAACAAAAAATACTTAAAGTAATCTATTTATGTAATTTTTTGACAAATTTTAACTTGTTTAAATGAATGTTTTTATGAATCATTGTAAAATTAGATAATATATTGAGAGATGTATATTTTGGTAAATACGGTTCCTTATAGTTAATAGTTCTAGCATCTCGTCAATTAATGTCATAATCGTCCTAGTCATAATATTCATCAAAGCAGCTGAGGAATATTGAGTACTCTTGCTTGCACTTGACATATTTAGAGTTAACAGGTCTTGCTGTGATACTTATGTTTTATTAGTTCTATTTATTGATGTTTTAACAGTGATCATTCTGTGATATTAGGTTCAAGTTGCGTGTCTGTTGAATTTATAGTAAATTATTAACTGTTTTTATGTCATTGATGAATGTATTTATTGCGTGTTTGTTGTATGCATGTGGGTGTACGGGTCGGTGGGGGCCTCGGTCTGGCTCGGGGGTGGAGCTTTTTCAGGGGTGACGCGTTTTTGGTTTTGGGTTGCCACCATGGTGGGTGGGCCCAGGCTGGGCCGGGACTCCCCTCTGGCCCTGCACCGCACTATGGGTACCGCCGTGCGTCATGCCTCCCTCTCCTGTACCCCCTTAATGTTAGGGCTCTGGCACATGCCTTTGACAGGAGTGGAGCGGTTAGGGAGCAGGTACAAATTCTCAGCATCCGGGCCTTTTACCTGGTCGGGCTTCCGGGGATAGCAGTAATGCCGTGAAAGGCTTTTTACTCATCTCAATTACCAGTACCAAGGGCGAGGGGAGCCCCAGGCTACAGATGCACCAACCTCAGTCAAAGCATCACCTGCCTGCCCCTCAGTTGAGGTTGGATTTGTGGTGGTCGTGGTTGAGCAAACCCTACTTCATGGGCTTGTACCAAGAAGGCTACAAGAGGAGAGATGGCCTCCTCCAGGGCTAGTCCCCTGAAGATGTCTCTGGGCATGTGAGTTCTGTTATGAACTCGGGTACCAACCTGTCTAGTTGGTAGAACCTTAGCTAGGAGGTTCGGCCTAACCTGTGATGTTAATACAAACCGGTACCTAGAGGAGCTGATAGCTATGACTAGCTCTCCTGGGGCTCCCGGGTGGTGAGTTCCTTCCACTCCCTCGATCACCCTGCTGGGGTTTTCGGGGTTGCATCTATCTGCTTGCAGATGGAGGGGGTAGCGAAATCCTGTTTGGATCGGCTCTCCTTAAAACCAAATAGTAGTTATTTGGCCCCGCACCGCTTTCTGTGGCTTTAGCGCATCACAAAACTTGTTCTTTTCATTATTGTCTTGTTTTTTCATTGGATGACCAGTTTCCTCTTTTTCTAAAATCATTTTTTACATTTTTACCTACTTTATGACATGTTACATTTTAAACGACCTTTTTTGCCATTGTTTCTTGTTATAACTGTTTATTGACGATTTTTATATACATACCGATTTTATATACATATGTATAATTACAATAAAAAAAGCATCTCATTATTATTATTATTATTAAGTTTTTTATGACTATTAATGTTTAAATCATTATGCTGTGTCTTATGAGAACCCAGGATGTGGGCATCTACCGGTTTTGTTGCAAATAAAATAGTTGTTCTCTCTCGAGTATGTTTACAAAAGACTATTTAGGGAAGATCAACGTTCAACTAAGCAGCAGGTAGATAACTTACCCAACTTAGGGAGAGGGTACTGCATCTCAAAGTAGTCGTTGAAATAACCAAGAACGTCAACAGCAGTTTTGAGAGCGTGTTTGGCGTTCTCCAGCTGACCCTCTCTGGCGTAAACGGTTATCGGCGTTCCGGAGTTCTCAACTGTGACTGGCGGGAGATGCGGGAAGTCGCAGATGATGAAGCAGGCGAGGTAAGTCGACATCAGGGGCGTGTCCGCAAACTTGACCGTAACTTGGCCTTTCATTGGGTAATCTTCCTCTTCACTCTGTCATATAAATGAATTTCGAGATGACAGACACTTCATAACCCTTGAATACAAATTATCCTGCCGCACATTTTTCGTCAGACGAGTGGTCTGAGGGAAATTTAATATATGTCCGATTTCAAATGTCTCACAAAAGTCGCAAAATAATAATTCACAAAATAAAATTCGTCAGGTTATGCGGGATTCAAACCCACTAAAAAACTGTCGGTATGGCACATAGCTTCCTCGTATTCATAATCCAATAATATTGTACAGATGGTCCTATGCATAGTTGTTAATCTCAAAACATCAATCTTTAAGTTATGGACCCTCGTAGGGGTCCATCTACATCTCAACCCTCACAAAATTTCATCGAATTCGGGAGAAAAATGTAGAAATTACCAGTATTAGAAGGATTTTACGTATGTACATGCGCAGAGACTACTATCAATCCGGGGCGATGATTTTCATAGGGGACCATCTACACGCCAAACCGTACTGTTATGAGTTTTTTTTCGCTCAAATAACAAAATTTGTTTCTTTCGTGAAGTTTTATAAAATTTTGTGAAGTTAAGTTGTTTTCTGAGAAGCTACATTAACGTATTTAGGTTTTTGGTTCTTTTGGCAAGGTGAAGCCACCTTGTCCACCTCAGAAGGAGGTGTCCCTAATTTGAAGGAGCAAGTACCCTCGATTTGGTGAGGAACAGCTTCACTTCGATGGGAGTAAGTACGTCTCTGAAGGAGACAACATCTACACCTGTGATGGGAGCAGGTATGGACCTTGAAGAGGTTCAAACAGCTACACCATCACTTAAAATTTAGGAGCAAGTACGATCTTTGAAGGAGAGTCAAGAGCTGCACTAAATTGGGTTTTTATGGAAGCAAGTACGAGGCTCTGAAGGAGACTCAACAGCTACACCATAGGTATAATTGGGAGCAAGTACAGTCCTTGAAGAGGGCCAACAGCTTCATCAATAAAGAGTAGGAGCAAGTAACAACCCTGAAGAGGGGTTTACAGCTACACTACTAAATTTTTTACCAGGAGCAAGTACGTTTCCTGAAGGGAGACAACAGCCCGACTGGTTTACAATTGAATCGATGAGAATAAAAACAGTACAAGTCCATTTTTGACGATTGTTGAAAAATGGCTTTTTGTAGGTTGTAACCAGTAGAACTACGCATTGAGCACAAGAGCAGTATGCTAACCACACTCGGTAAGCTTGAACAGAGCCTAAATGAAAATGATTGAGGGAAAAAACAGTATGAGCCCATGGACTTATACCACCTGACACCTGATATCTCGATAAGCTGATTGGGGACATGTACTGTTGTCATTCTCACTGATTCAATTTGAGGAGCCTTACTAGGTAAGGCAACAGCTGCACTCAATATGTCAGAAGAGATTTTTAGGGACTTTCAAATTGACAAGGGGTTTTAGTTTAGAATGAACAGACAGAAGGTCAGTCTAGGAATGGGTACATAGCCTATGGCTAGCCCCACATTTAACTGGTCCTGGGTTCCCCTTCTTGGTGTCCTGGGGAATTCCGAGGGACCTCAGGGGAATGACCCAGGCTGTTGGGGAAAACCCTGGTGAATGACCTTCTGCCAGTGTTTTTTATTTTGCAAGAAATATATAAACAGTAAGAAAAATCAATAAAATTAGTTAAATTTTGAAATAATAACTTTGACACCTCTGTAAACCTGGAAGGCTTGGCTCAGTCAATTTAATACATCTTTAATGAGAAAACAACTGGAACTGAAGACAGCCTAGAAACAGCGTCTAGAAACAAATTCAAGAAATGAAAAATAGGACAAAGAACATGAGAAGATCCTCTTCCCTATTTACAGCTTTCTTGGTCTTTGGTGGTGCCTCCAACTTCAGTGCACTGACTATAGAGAACAATGGGGAAATGGGGTATTTCGGTCAATTTTTTTATTTTTTTTTTTCAAAAGAGTATGGCTCAGGAATAACGGTAATCGGGTCTGTTCGTCGAGAAAATGTTTTTAAAAAATCAGAGAAGCTAAGGAAAGTTGAAGATTTGAATGGTGTGACGTAGCTAGCCAATCGTGACGTAGCTAGCCAACTGTCTTTGAAAAAAGTATCCATGCACGGAAACCCTTGAAAGACCTCTTGGATACTACAAAATCGTACTCACACACGCGCGCGGCGTAGTCCGCGGCGTTGTCCTTGCCTAGTGTGTGTGCATTTATAGCGGCCCGCCTTTTTCAAACGTGCGATCTCTTTAATTAATTTTTCTACCACATGTTACAGTATCATTGGGCTTAAAGTAGATGTATATAGGTTTTCAAGGGTGCTGAATCCAAATTTGAGGTCAAAAACCTGAATTTCCGACCCACCGAAATACCCCATTGCCCCACATTTTTTTTTTTTCGAATGAGGGTTTATTTTTATGGAATAAAACCATAGTGAGCTGCTCGAAAACGCATCCAAAAAATTTAGAGAATTTAAGGAAGATGGAAATTTTAAATGTGGTGGCAATGTGTAAGAGGCAGCCATGTTGGAAACGTAACGGATATTCTACCAATCTGACTTCAAAGGAGGTTCTGTAGCGCTTACCACAGAAGCGGAACATACACGAACTTTTAGCTTCCGAGTAGTGCGCACAAGAGTGCGCCGCGAACTGGCAGGAAGAACCCAGACACAAAAGTGACCAAAAGAAACAATATTACTCATTTTTTTACAATACGAATCTACCCACTAGTTTATCAAGCATTATTAGTCTTCATCTTCTCTTATTTAGTTTCAAGATTTGAATCACATTATTCGAGTAGCCATTTCACTGAATCGTTTGTGTGGCGGTGCTAGAACTCTGTTGTCGGAGTTGTTTTCGCGTCGTTTTTTTTTTTTTTAACATGTTTAATGTTTTAGGGCTGGGGGTCGTTCTGTGAATTCCGACACGC
Organism: Apolygus lucorum; assembly: GCA_009739505.2. Classification (NCBI taxonomy): domain Eukaryota; kingdom Metazoa; phylum Arthropoda; class Insecta; order Hemiptera; family Miridae; genus Apolygus; species Apolygus lucorum. The sequence continues at coordinate 54,796,811 of CM019177.2, forward strand.
AAATCTGCAACGTTTTTTTTTTCTTAGTTACCACGGACCGATTTCTTAGTTACCACGTTATATCGGATCCATTTGGGGTCTAGTTGTACCAAGATGGTCACTGATCAGCTGAGTGAGCTCCAAGGCCATTTTCTCTCCTGTTGAACGCAGGAAGCTGAAATTTGAGAAGCAGGGTCAATGGAGAATGCTGAAGGCGCCTGAGTGGTCACTGATCAGCTGAGTGATCGGCAATCTAATTTCTCCTTTGCGAGGGAAAAACATTAAACATGATTTAATGTTTTTCCCTCGCAAGGGAGAAATTGAACAGATTTTTTTGTATGACGTCAACAATATTCCTCGATTTTCGCGGTGTTTTGTAACAGAGGTTCACTTGTTTAGTCATTTTCTCCTACGGTAATTTTTTCCCCTTGGTTATTCCTAGTGTTAAACGTTATTCTAGGGCCCTATTATAGGATTTGACTTGAAATTCCAGAATCTAAAATTGAGGCAAATTCCCCATTGTGGTGAAAAAAGATATTATGCTTGTTGAATTGAGCCTTCCTTCTACTTCTCCCATGAGTCTTTTGACATACTACAATAAAACTATTTACATAAAGGGTGATTTATTTTCATCCTTAATGTATATATTAGTAACTTTGATCGAGTACTCAAATATAACACTCACAATTTGATTCATGTTGGACAGAGCAATGTAACCTTTGGCTGGCCTGACTAGTTTGGTGGAATACGTAGCTTTGAACGAAGGTTCGTCGAAGCAAGGGAAAGCTCGTCTGGCATAGGTGGGCTCGAACTTGGTGGTCGCGATATGGCTGCAAAATTACAACACTCGTCATTTCAAAGATCATTTTCAGGCAAAATTTATACAAAAAAGTACTAATTTCTTTATTCTTCTGGTGGCCTACTACCATATAAGTTCGACTGCCTACTTCTAACCGCCCATCAGAATTACCTGATCGTTCCATCTTTCTTCGTGTACGAACTGCGATACAAGCCGACGAGACTTCCCACCATTGAGCCATTGAAATCCAGGCGCAAGCTGTACTTTCCTGGATTGATGGCGTGACTAAGAACAACCACCCAGAACTCATTGGGTGCGTATTCGAAGGAGCATCTGGAAATTATTGGATTCTGTTAGTTCAGTACCGTAAACTGGGGTGATACTGATATGCTGGGGTGATACTGATCAACACGCCTTTTTTCATATGCATGCGATTGCAGAACTCCACACAGTCCTAAGTTGGAAAGCTAGGTCGTGTTATGTGTTCGTGACAATGTCTTCTCTGGGGAGATATCGTTCCCGCCCGATAGTCTAGGTTACCATGGTAGCTGATAAGGAAATAAACAAATCTCAAAATCGGGCCCAGCTGACATTGTGATTGTAACTTCTGTTGTGCCGGTGTCAGGTGTTGTGTGGTGAAGTTCTAGCGAAAAGATTTTGTTTCTACTAGAGGTAAGCATGAAATATCTGCAATTAGTTTGTTCTTTCCGTGTTACTACAGTTGGTTATCTGTTAAAAACAAAAACAACTCATTTCCAGGGGGTGATAGTGATCACGGCTGAAATGCCCCGAAACTATCAAAACGTGATTGGTCCATCATTATTTTTGGCAACAAGTGCTTTAAAATAAGTTGTTTCTTGTCAGTTACCAAACATGTGCCACAAATTGTCTTATTATAATAAAAAATACTGAAGAGGATACTACGAGTCTTGAATTTCGGCTTGATTCTGATTTTTATAAGTAAAGAGTTGGTTTTCATTAGTTTTTCAAAAAAAATTGTTCTGAAATGAGTTGCTAGTGGTTTTTCTTACCTCAGGGTACTGAAAAACAATTTTTAATAGTTTAAGTTCGATTTTTAATTGTTTTTAATACGTTTAAGTTCGATTTTAAATTAGTGATCACTATCACCCCCTATGTGGGGGGTGATACTGATCAATTTAATTTTTTTTTTAACACCTTGCACGCGGGAAAAAAAACGCGTTGGTCCCCTGTGGCGGAGAAATTTTTTTTCGACGAAACGCTATAGCAGCAACATATATTAAAAAGTACATTTTTTCAAAAATTTTGACATAAAAAAAAGTTGAGAATTTTGAGAATTTATTCTCGGCGTCAACGTGACGCGGCCAGCGGTGGTGTCAAGTTGCTCCAGTTTGAATGGGAAATCAACCCCTATGTGAGTGGGCTGGCTTAGGCCGCCCGTCCACTAGACGCGAATTCTGGCGGCCTTTGCAAGGGAGATAGGTTGATGGTGCATAGAATGGGTAGGAATCAATCATTTACGACAATATAATACCTAGTTATTCCATACCTGGAAAGAGAACAAGTCTTCTCTTGTTTGGGAGCTTTGTAGAGTTGTCTGGCAAAGATTCAAAACAGAAAAACCGAGTGAAACACAAAAAAAATCGGAGTCGAACCACTGTGTCTTTTTCACGATTACGAACTGAAAGTATGAGACTTATGAGAGGATTCAGCTGATTATTGACACAACCAACAATTAAACAATGTCGATCAACCTTAAAAAGAGTGAATTATTCCGTAAAAATGGATGAAAAATGTGAAAACATAAAAAAAATTACCGGAGGCGCACACAAAGATAAGGTGTCACTTTGATAACTGCTCAATTACCTTCAACCTCGACCGATTCAGCTCCGGATTGAACCGTTCAACTCATAATATGTTCATCTATCACGAAAAAAAGCTAGAAAAGAGTGGAAACTGAGAACGAAAGAACAGGAGCAGATATTCTTGAACCTGTTTTGCGAGAGGTGTTTGCGTGACATAGACGCGGCCAGCCACACAGACCCTGGGATTTGCGTGACATAGACGCGATCCGCGTTCAAGGTGTTAAATGAGCTTAATTGAACAAAATTTCAAAGTTTTATATAGGATACTGTTCGTAAGATGTGGGAGAATATAAACTATTTTTTTCAGATTTTTTTGAATTATTACACTGGTAGTTTTCAAGGAAAAACTGTAGAAATTGATCACTATCACCCCAGTCTACGGTAGCATAGTCAAAATAACTACCAAGTTATGAAAAGAATGATTTGGAAAACTTCAAATTCAGAGGATTGATCTGAACTACATATCCAAAAAATTGTACAAATTTTGGGATTTTTAAAAAATGACCGTTAAGGGATAGTTTTTTGATTCAAATGCCGTAAAATACCATTCAAATGCATTTTTTCTTCTTTAATGGGGGGTGCGCCTGATTTTTTTTTAAATTTTTAATCGAAAGTAGACCTTATCCTGGGAATTTTGGCACCAGCCGTTCTCTTTTTGGATGAGTAGACCTTTTTCTATGATTTTTCAATGTTTCGAATGTTTATGACGTCACGCGCACCTCCCGCCTGGGCGGGACCCCCCAGCCCACTGTGACGTCATAAACATTCGTAACTGAAAAATCATAGAAAAAGGTCTTCTCACGCTAGAAGGTCGAGGTTGGTGTCAAAATTCTCAGAATGAGGTCTAGTTTAGATTAAAAATAACAATAAACAGTTTTTCGGACCCATACGCACACCCCATTGACTAGGTTAGGATACAAGAGGTTAAATCAGTTCAAATTTGCCCAACTCACATACTGATCAACTCACTTCACAGGCACGAAAGTCCCGTCAGTAGCAAAGACCTGAGATGACGTGATGTTGAGGAGTTTCGAGTGTAGGATGATGTGATCTTTCGATGACGTCACGTTCAGGGTTATGTTGAGCCTACCAGTAAACTCCCCTTTCTCGATGTCGGGGTTAAGGAAAATGTCATAGTGGAGCGGCGTGACATCTTTAGGCAGCAAGGGATTCGTCTCCCAAGGCTGATGACATGGAACAAAGAGAAGAAGCCACATCATCAACCTCCACATCATTAGGACAAATGATCCTTCAATGCCAGTCACAAATTCTCAATGAAATAAGATAATTGGGACATAATCTGATTAAACAATGATTTCAAAACGAACCACCAAACAATAATAATTCCGAAAATGTCGATAGTAAGAAAGAGAAACCTACCAGACGAATGATTCGAACACAAGACATGAACGCTGAGCTGAAATACGCCGATTTTCCGACGGCTGTTGGAACTTTCTCTACTTACTAGTAACGAAACTACTGAAAAAATATGAGTTAACAAAATCGGATACGACGTTTGGACCTCAGATACCGTTCAATGTGAAACTTTGAAGAATATTGGAACGGCCGAATAAATTTTACTACCACAGTTAAGAATTTCCTAACCAACAACACCTGATGAGGTGATTTCGTGGTTTTGAGGTTTCAATCAAAAAATGATTTTTTTAACGATCCCAAGGTAAACCAAATTTATTATTATCATTTTAGTGAAGCGCACTTTTCTTGCAGTCGTCAATCAAAAATCGAGAGCTCCACGAATACCTAACGGTTTTTATTTATTATGTTGAAAAGCTCTTTTATATGAATAGGTACCTACAAGGAAGGAAACTTCAATTAAGTACGAATCTCTCGTATAATGACGTTGTAATGACGTCAAGTCATTACACGAACCTTTAAATTATTGAAATTAAAAACTTATCATTAAATAAATGAAGACATGAAATGAATAATGACTAAAATACCTCAATTCAAAAAAATTCATGTCACGATGTATCAGCGTAAAACGTTGATACTTTTCCCATTTTTTAATTTTTAACACTAAATACCTATGCATGGAAATAATACAAGTAAAATTTGAAGAAATCATTATGAAAATTTATTTTTACAATTTTCTTTAGAAATTTGACTTTTTTTTATCGACGTTTTTACTTTGAATTTCTTTCCATTTTGATGGGAGCTCTTCGGAAAATGCTTGCATATGAGTCTGCAACACATTGGGACATTTCCATGGGTGTTTTCTTATTGTATTCATTACTAGGCAGATCTCACCCGTGCATTGCACGGCGGGGCGTACAGATCAATAAATGGGCCATAAGAGAAACGCCCACCCGTGGGTACTTAATTGAATACACAACAAGGTAGTGAAGTAAGGTTGTTAGTTCGTGTACCTAAGCATTAAAATAAGAAAACAGTTGATTGTTATCTACGCAACACAGTGTTTATTGGTCGCGTGAGCAAGTTTTCGTGACGATTTTTCAGTTTATGTTTAATGTTTTTCAGTTTATTTAAGCAAAGACATGAAAATGTCAAATCGTCAAAATTTCCTACTTTTTCATTTGATTGTTAAGGTTTTACTTCCACATGGTTTTTCACGTACCTCTACACCAAAAACTGCGCAAAGATCTCAGCTTTCTAATGGTATAATTTGTTTTAATTTTACTCTGCTAATTAGGGATGAAAAATACGTTTGAATGCGAAAAAACATGGTAGCGCTCATGGAAATCAAGGTTTTCTGGTTCTATGGACCTCTGACAGGTTCGATGAATTAGGGGTGGAATTCTACGTCATTTTCAACGCTATTCGAATGGTTCAATCACCGCTGCTATGTGAAAGCTCAACATTGAATTTGGGTAGGTCCGAATTTGTTTCTTCTATACATGAACGCAACCACGTTTTTTCGCATTCAAACGTATTTTTCACCCCTAATTAGCAGAGTAAAATTAAAACAAATTATACCATTGGAAAGCTAAGGCCATGTGGAAGTAAAACCTTAACAATCAAATGAAAAAGTAGGAAATTTTGACGATTTGACAAAAATGAATTTACGAGATAATTTTTCACTAATCACGACCTTACAAAAAGTTTTGTGTAACCACTAGAAAGATGGTAAATTCAACGCCCTATCCAACGGTGTAACTAGATTTTAAATTGCGCGTAAAATAAGAGAGTTATGGTCATTTTCATAGCTTGAGGTCGAAAACACAAAAAAAAAATTAATTAAAATAACTCGGAAATTAAGGATTTTAAAAAAATTGCTAGGAGACACTTTCTTACCTTAATTAGTTATAGAATCGACTCCCGAAGTTTTTCGGTCCTTAACATAGGACACCCTGCATATTGGGGTTGCTAGTACCTTTTGGTATCAAAATGACTTAATTTACTTCAAAAACTAGCTAAAACTCAGGTTAGTTTCGAATGAATCAACAAAAATATACCTGTGAACAGTTGTTGATGACTATTTCAGCTTTGGTGCGCATCACTTCCGAGTGGTTTTGGAAAAATCTGACAAGGGAGGCAATGGGGATTCTCTTCAGGGGTCGACCCATGAAACGGTCGCAAACGAAATATCTAGTGTGTGGACAGCATAAACGGCAAACCAAGGAACTAGAGAGAAGGAACTAGAGGAGGAACTAGAGAGACTCTGGGTTGAAGCATACGGCCCAGCTAACACACGAAGAGATTTAACATTATAAAAGATTTGTTATGAATAAGTACAAGTAATGAAAAACTCCAAAGGAAGGAAAGAACGTGAAGATGGAAGTCCCCGAGAGCATCCAGACTGAAATATTCACGCTATGGCACAACCAAGAGTCAATACTTGGAATGGGGTATTTCGGTACTTTTAGCCCAATGATACTATAACATGTGGTAGAAACATTAATTAAAGAGATCACACGTTTGAAAAAAAGGCGGGCCATAAATGCACACACACTACGCCGTGCACGTGTGTGAGTAGTATTTTGTAGTATCCAAGAGATTCTCCAAGGGTTTCATCTCTTCTCTGTGCATGGATACTTTTTTCAAAGAGTTTTGGCTAGCTACGTCACGATTGGCTAGCTACGTCGCACCATTCAAATCTTCAACTTTCCTTAGCTTCTCTGTTTTTTTAAAAACTTTTCTCGACGAACAGACCCGATTACCGTTATTCCTGAGCTATACTCTTTTGAAAAAAAAAATTAATAAATAAAAAATTGACTGAAATACCCCATTGAGCGGTGGTGGGAATGAAGTCCTGGAGCTCCTACAGAACCAAGTAAACTACCCACAGTTCATGTGGTTCAATCAATATTGATGAAATTAAGTGCAAGGAAGGCGAAGGTTCTAAGGAATTACTTTCCTGAAAGGAGAAACTATCAAACATCACATCTTCTTTCGTACTGGATAGGAAATTTGTACTAGATAGCCAATTTTGTACTGGATAGCCAACCTTCAGCTGCTACACTCTGACATCGACTATGCCGGAATTGCTGACTAACAGCTTCTCACACATTCACGTCCAGTCTTCATACCCACAAAGGAAGGCATTGAGTTTCAGAAGCTGAACAGCAACCTACATAAAATTATCAGCTCAAACCAATAGTTACAAGGCATATCTTTTTGATGCCCTTTGCCCTCTGAGGTAATGAAAAATATTGCAGTCCCCTTCAAAGCCTTGAGGGTGTTACGAGATTACAAGAGTACTCATATGAGTACTTATTACAGGCGAACTGTCCAAGTTAGAATTCTCAACCGCCAGGTTCTAATTTGTTTGGCCAAGAGGTTGAAATGCTGTTGAGACTCATAAATGCTGTGAAACTCACACACTATTAATAACCCAAGAAGGTCTGATCGCCCAACTTCGTTGTTCTCTTGGGAACCGGTTTGTACAGGTAACGACTGTTTGTCCGCTAGGAGTGACAGGACAAATGAATTCCATAAATTGATGCAAGTTCCTATCGCATGTGAAGAGAACTCAGGTAGGTACCTGCCATAGAGAAAAGGAATCCTATTGAAGCAGCACGGGACTGATGAGTTCATGAACACTGTTCGCGTACTCTTCGTTCATCGTCATTGACTACCAGCGGATGGATCAAAAATGATTTATCTTCTATTTGAGCGTGACCTTATTACTGGGAATTCAGAGGGTTATTGGTTTACCTTTAATGCGAACATCTTTCGAAACACGACGATGCAGATCATAAGGGTTACAGCTATCGCCAAAGACCTTTCCAATAACGATAAATACGACTTCAACAAATGCTTAGAGACAGCGTTCGTCATATCTCAATATGTCAAATACTAGAGACAAACTACTTACCGACATCTCCCGCTGACTACGACACAACGAAAGGAAATAGAAATCTGAAAGTTGACAATAAAGATAAAATCCATCATCACGAGGGATTTACTCTTGTTTACGGAATGTCTGAACCGACAGATAATAATTTCTAGTGGCGTTTCGAGTAAAAATCTCAGAGATATCTAATTCCTTCCATAAATAATTAATTCATCCAGTTAATTATGTAATATATTACCTGGCAGAGACAGAAATAGCGTTTAACAATAAGCAAATAATTGTATTTACGAGAATAAGATTGAGTAGAGAATTTTAAAGTCTGTTTTTATGATACATGTCTTTACCAGTGATACATGTATTGTTTCGTCCAATTTCAGTTGAAGTAATGTCATTCATTACTACGAGGGTTGTCCAGAAAATAAGTTCCGTTTTGGTCTGTAGAGTGGAATTTGCCAAATCCGGCAACATCCCTCGAAAGAGGGGGGCTTTGTGAATATAATGAGATGTGAAGAGCCTCAGTAGCTTCAACAAGGGCTGGCAGTTGAAATGGAGCCCTCCACGTCGTGTGCTGCCACCTCAGTGCCTGCTCCTTCTCGAGTTGTGTTCTGCGGAGTGATTCAATTTAAATTTGCCCGTGGTTTCAAATCGGTTAAAATTCACCAACAGCTCGTTTCTGTGTATGGAGAAACTGAAATTAATATTTAGCTTTCTCGTCTAGGAGAAACTGGAATTTCGGAAAGTTTGCGCACGGTGGGTCCCGAGACAGCTGACGCCCCAACACATGGAACAATGCGTAACTGCAGCACGAGAATTTTTGGACCACTACAGAACCGATGGAAATGCATTCCTGAAGTCCATCGTCACTGGAGATGAAACCTGGATGTCTCATTACACTCCAGAAAACAAAAGGGAATCCATGCAGAGGAAAACACCACAAGAAGCTGTCACAAACTGGACCAAGACTGTGACAGGAAGCTTCTATGAGGAGGGGATTTTGAAGCTGGTTTCCCAATATACCAAATGTATTGACATTGCCGGAGATTATGTGGAAAAATGATTCATAGGTTCACTTAGGGTTATGGAGGTTATGGATTTGCGAAGAGTCGTTTAAGGAGTCATGAGTGGTTCAAAAGGCAGAACATCTACTCCAGGTGACCCTCGTTCATCGTCAACTGACAACACCCAAGCGGCCAAAGTGAACGCTCCTGTTTGTTCCAATCGTAGTTTGGTGATTCATGATTTGAAGTTAGTTCCATGACTGAAGGCGAATCATAAAGCGCATCGCAAAGAGGATTGTCAGGAGCTCTTTGAAATTGTCAATTTCAATCGAAAATGCATGGACACCATCATCACAGGTGACGTCAAGGTTTATACCAACGACGTGGAAACCAAGATGCAGTCGACCAAGTGGAAGTCGAAAACATCTCGCAGACTCATGAGTTGCTCACTCATCTCAAGTAATGCTCACTGTTTTCTTTAATTCGAAGGGCGTTATTCATCACGAATTCTTATGACAAGGTGAAACAATTAATCGATTGCAGTACCTTGAAAACCTGAGAAATTTACGCCAAAAAATTTGGTAGAAGAGGCCAGAATTGTGGGCGACAGAAGAGTGGTTTTTCCACGACGACAACGCGCCCCTCATTCGTGACTTTCTTGCCAAAAACACCATGACAACCCTCCCCGAGCTCTACTCTCCTGACCTGTCTTGCTGTGACTTATGGCTGTTCCTCACACTCAAATATGCGATGAAAGGACAAGGCGATAGAAGAGATTAAATCAGGAGCAGCAGAACAGCATCCCAGAAGATGAGTTTTCCAGGTGCATGTACCGATGGAAACACCGCTGGGAAAAATGTGTGCGTTGCCAAGGAAAGCACTTTGAAGTTGATTATCGAGAATTATTTGGTTTCTAAATAATTTTTTAAATTTGACGTTTGACTACTTCAGTATTTCACTGTCCAAATTCACATGGTTTCGGTAGATTTCAGGTACATGTGTGCAGAAAAATGAAGTTAATTGAGTTGTAAACTTCAACAGGATTTTTTCTTTCTATAATTGTAAAAGTCAGAAACAATATTCAGATAGGTATTCAACAATATTCGGATAGGACAACACGATCCACGGAGAAAGAATTAATCAGTTTCAACAGGTAGTACCTATCTGCTACGATGTTGCTAACAGAAGAGTCTCGCGGGAGCACACCGAAAGGCACAACTAGCGCTCCCGGCAGCTTTGAGTACTACGTACTAGTCAGCTGATCGTGTATCTAGTGAGGACACAAGGCGTAGTAGTACGTAGTGTCTTGTTAATCACTCGTTAGCAGTGTCTTGTTTTAACATCCAATAAATTGATGTTAAAGCGTGATTAACAAGACTTTGATAGATATGTTTGAGAACAAGACAAGAAAAAAAATGCTGCACAGCTGCACTCTCGGGGCTATCTTGTTAATCACTCATTAACATCAAATTATCGGTAACATCGGTCATCCTCACATGATACACGATCAGCTGACTAGTACGTAGTACATGAACCTGCCAGGAGCGCTAGTTGTGCCTTTCGGTGTGCTCCCGCGAGACTCTTGTGTTGCTAACTACCAATATTGCAACAATTTTGGAAGGATCAATTATATTGTTGATAGGGCCTGCTTAAAAAACAACGGGAGATTCATTTCATTGTTCAAAAATATGATAACATCTGATTTGAATTTTTTCAAAAATTTGAACCCCACACTGCCCCGTGGCAGAATATAAAATTTGTCATCACGATGTGTCACCTCTCAGTTTCTTTGGGAGGGATAAAGGGAATTGTTTAAGTGAATTTGACGCTGGTTGGCAGCACTGGTCGGCACAGTTGTGTATGTCAACCGAATTTTGAGATTCACTTAAAAATTGGGAGGCAGTAAAATGGGGGTTCAGTGCCAAAACCGGCAAATCAACAACAAATTGAAAAATCCCTGCACTGTGCCGTCCCTGGTCTTCTCCTAGAATAATGAAAATAGGTAATGAAACTACGTAACAGGAAATTAAACTAGTTTCTGAAGCGAAGAAAAAGGAAATTAAACCGCCTAACATCGATTGGGAAAATCGAACCCTGGTATTAATACTCTTTCTCGATATTTGAATAAACTGGCAAAATGTTGACTGACTAAATTGACTTCTTCTTCTGAACTTGCTCAGGTGAGTTAAATGGGAGGAATAATTAAGATAGAGCTTGTGGACTACTCCAGAACCGTGACGTAGGTGAAGGTGTATCTACTCGTCATAGAACCGTTAATAGATGTGGATGTGGTGGTTGATACGATCAACCGGCCCAGAAACATTAACCCTAATTGGACCAAGGTGTCACTAATGTCACCAAAAACATCTCAGGAATTCCACAGCTGCCCCAAAGTGTCACCAGATTAACTATATTTAAATTGCAATTTGAAAATTAATGGACAAAGCTGAATTTCTCAACCATTTTTTTAAGTAATTAGAAGTTAAAAACGCTGCATATTATTACACAAAGGTTTATTTTTTTTAAATAGATCACTTGTCCGCAAAGAACTCGGCTATGCCATTGTCACCACCTACCAACCATAGATTTCTACCTATTGTTTGCAGATGGAAAGAATGCTGATGGTTTGGTGAGGTGTCCTTGTGTATTACAGTCCCAAAAACATCCTCCTTCTTCTCCCTCCTTCTCCCTCTCGAGGGTTGTTGACTACCGACCAATGATGAAGTAGAAGGATTGATTTTCACAGACCATTCGCGTACTTTACTGCAGATTTTTTTGATTGGCATTGATTTTTTTTTTATTCGCGTCTTTCTTCAATTTCAAACTTTTTTTCGTATTCTTGAACATGTCACTAAAATTACCAGAACTACCTTAATTTACCGTAAACATGTAAAAATAAGGGCACTGTTAGAAAGGGCGCCAAATTTCCCATTTTCCTACAAAAAATTATTTTCAGTAAAGGATGGTGCTTCTTTCAAATTTTAAAGGCGAATGAAGAGTAAACCTGAAGGGCAAGTGAACTCACAATCGAGATGGAATTCTTTCCTAACAATTGGCGTGGAGGGGCTCTGTAACTCATTATGACTCGAGCTGCTCAATGCCCAAATTACGAAGGTCTGAGATATGGAGGCCCTTTCCCCAGCCTGACTCACCAGGCTACCTAAGATTTTGGAACAGATATGTTAGCAGGTATACCCTTTGAAAAATTGGCCAGCCGCATTCTTTCTATCTGCGAACAGTACCTACCACGTACCTACAGCGATCCCATTTTGGTTAGCTAAAACTCGAACGGATATCGAAGGAGGCCTCTTTTGCGATTCACACGTGTTTCTGATTTATCGTAAGCCCAACCCTCAAGTTTTCGTAGGGAATGAACGGTTTGTCCTACAGAGCTCCGCGTGGTCTCTAAAAATGCAATACTATCTTAAATTGATGGAAAAACTAAACCTTTATTTCAAAATTTTTTGAGCTTGGGCGTTTTCAAAATGTCAACCCTTAGAATTGATCTACATCAACCAAAAGGTTCGGGGCACAACTAGACCCAAAATGGGGCCTACATACCAAATTTAATCAAAATCGGTCAATGGAAAGTGCCGCGTACTTTAAAACGTAAATCAACAAATTTTGAGAGGGTTAAACATTTTTTTTCTTGGCCGATTATTGAAAATAATAAACAAAAATTATGTTAATACAAAAATTTAGATTTTTTTATTTTTCATCGATTTTTTGGAGATTTTTGACGTAATACTTCTTTGAGACTTCCTAAAGCTACAAACAATCCTGCTGTCCATTAAATTTAAAATTGCAATTTGATTTTGGTTACACCGGTGTCACCTTGGGACAGTTGTAGAGTTCCCGGGGTGTTTTCGATGACACTAGTGATACCATGGTCCAATTAGGGTTAAATGATTGTTGAGGCTAGTGAAAAGGCGTTAAAGTTAACAATTCAAGTTCGTGGACCGGAATAGGTGCTGAGCTATCATCAACAACCAGGTGAGAGATGGATGAAAATCAAACGCCACCAGTCTCGACCATTACAAGTTGACTCCTGGTTAACTCGAACTAACTCCTTTTCTTTATAGTATTTTACCTTTTAGTTAAACCTTTTTCGCGTTGATTTAAACCTTTTTTACTTTAATTTAAACTTCTTTTTACTATGAATTAAACCTTTTTCGTATTTAATTAACCTTGTTTAACTTTCATTAAAACCTTTTGTAATTTGAATAGGGTGCGCGCCTGGGTAGGAAAAACTGTTTATTGTTATTTTTAATCTAAAGTAGACCTCATTCTGAGAATTTTGCTACCAACCGCGACCTTCTAGCGTGTGTAAATCTTTTCCTATGAATTTTTTAAGTTTCGACCGTTTATGACGTCACAGAGGGCTGGGGGGGTCCCGCCCAGGCGAGAGAGGCGCGTGACGTCATAAACGGTCGAAACTTTGAAAAATCATAGAAACAGATCTACTCACGCAAGAAGGTCGCGGTCGGTGCCAAAATTCTCAAGATGTAGTCTACTCTCGATTAAAAATCTAAAAAAAATCGAGGCGCACCCCCCATTAAACCTATTTTACTTTGAATTAAACCTATTTCGTATTGAATTAAACCTTGGAAGAGAATGTGAATTTGGATTAAAAAATTAACTCATATGCTGGCTGTCACAGTCGAAAGCAGGTGCATACCCCGGTTCTGATCTAGGTAGAAATAGAGGAAACACATTCAGTCGCCTCATTTCTCCTAAGAAGAAGGCGATCCGTATTTACCCATGTCTGTGTAACTACTAGGGTACCTTCTGTGTGTCAAGACGAGCTTAAGCATTACTACTGCGTGTCACGATGAGCGTACGCTATATATCACTTTTGTTGTTCGTATATATTTATACAATAAAGTTTTCACCTGATGTTTCTAGTGTGTGAAATAAAGTTTTCATGCATTCATTTTGTTAAAAAATTGACTTTCCTACTTGGGAATAGAAAGTTCAATTCTATGTGAAAAATGTTTAAATGAAAGTGAAAAAGGTTTAAATGAAAGTGAAAAAAGTTTAAACGACAGTGATAAAGGTTTAAATGAAAGACAAAAAGGTTTAATTTAAAGTACAAAAGGTTTTACTCATTGTGAAAAAGGTTCAACTAAAAGGTCAAATACTATATTTGTCAAATCTACAAGTCTAGGAGGAGGTCACAACATCTGGTAAGCTACAATCGAGGCTGAGAAATATTCATTCATACAAATTTCAGACCTACTCGAATGTTGTCCACATGAATTCTGCTCGGTTCTAGGGGGCAACGTGAATTGATCAAAATTTAATCTGAAGTTGAAGATTTTCTGCGTATTACGAGAAAAATTTTATCTTAATTCATTCCTAAATAAACGATAAGTACTTACTCATTGTTTGATACAATCCACCACTTCCTCTTGGTTCGTCATCGTAAGTTTTTTTAGTTTTCCTCATAACCGAGGAATTGGAAGGAAAGAATATTTAAACTGCCATTCCGCTATTGTGTTTTGCTTTGAACAGCTTCCTATTATCGCTTATCTTAAATCTACCTTATCTTATGTCGCTCACGACAGTTGAGAGTAAGTAAGGAGAATGTTAGTGTTATCCTAACCAAACAGTGAAGCGAATCAACTATGGAAAGTCAAACCGAAAACTTGATTCCACAAGATTTTCATCAACCGACGGAGATCCGTTCTAGTCGTCCGATGGAAATCCCTAACTCCGACACTCCAACAGCATCGTACTACATCAAGTTCTACTGCAGTTTGCTGGCAGCTTCCGCAGTGGCTGCGGGACTCATGATTGCCAGCTATTATGTTCTCAGGTTGTTTCGACCGACACCTAAGGACTAGAGGAGGTGAGCTATCGATCATAATAACGTCACGACGAAAGCTAGAAAAACAGATCTTCAACTGATCATCATGTATTTATAAACTTCTTTCTTTAACAGAACTATCCCCTTCCACTTCTGGAGCTACCTTTGAACAACTTTTTGAAACACCATTCAATAATGAAACTGAATTCTTTCCTGTGAAGTCAGGAATACCCATGAGTGCCTTAGTTATTCATATAAAGAATACTACTCATCCTAAAACCAGCATGCCTCATTCAATTACCGCAAAATAAGCTCATTTATATCGTCAAATACCTACCTCTACTCAAAAGGAATTATTTGCTAAACTTTCAGTGTTATTGAACATGAAAAAGCCAAATAAAAATGGAGTACTTGTATCAAACACAGTAACAGCTCATTTCAAGATAAAATTGAAACCACACGTCAAAGTTATGGCTGATCGTTATGCGCCTTGCATAACATTTTAACATATTCTTGAATGGTAGTTGTGACCTTTGGAATCACGTAAAAAGATCAAACCATGAAGCTGCAGAAAATACTCAAACAGTACAGCATCTCTGGGCGACAGAAGAACTCAACAAAGGAGAGTACATTAACAAGGATACTGCTACATTGTTGGAAGTTCAACTTGGAGAATTACAGCCTTCAGATGAAAAATGGAACCCAATTTCAATTTCCAGCCAGCTCAAGACACTGATACCCATCTCGGGAAGAAAAACAGTAAATTGAAGCAGTAGAAACGTTCATGGCAGTAAAATTGGAGCAACACATCACACAAGAGACTGTGACTATAGAGACAAGAATATTCCTACAAGGGACGAAGGGACTCTCGCTATTGTTTCAAGCTGGCCATACACGTAATGGTAAGCCAGTTACGCCTGAACAGTCTGCAGGCGACAGGCAACTGGATGGCACCCCGCGGGCCTGTCAGTTATAACTGTGCAGGCGGCCTGTTATCGAAAGATATTTCAATAATGCCGGATGACCTGGAGAGAGTTCAGGCAAGCCAGTACGTGAATATCGGACTTTGATTAAGTAAGTACTCAAATCCACGAGTAGGTAGGAGGTCTGCATCTACGTCGAATGTCTGCCGGCCGAGATTCAACTGAATGTGTATGGTCGATATCAGTCAACAGGCCTGCCTGTCACCTGCAGACTGTTCAGGCGAACTGTCAGGCTTGCCAGTACGTGTATGCCCAGCTTTACAAGGAACTTCCATGGCAACACAGAGCATTCATCCATCCATCAGACTTGATTATTAACCTTTTCTCCCCACCGGGCAGTCGCCTGCAGCAACCTACCCTCCCGGCACTACCTACCTACTAGTGATGTGCGAAACGGTTACTTTTTGGTAATAGGTGACAACGTGACAGTGACAGCCCGGTAATAGGTTCCAGTAATAGGTGACTTTGTAACAGGGTGACAGAGAAGCATAACTGCGGCGCTACTCGGTGTTAAGTGACTCGTTACCAGCAGTGATTTCCGTACATGGACCTAGTATACAACGTCCATGTTTCCATAACTAGAGTTCTTGCCCCAATAGACGCAACTAGCGTATCAGTCTCATATTTCTAATAAAAAATTGGTTCTGCTCGTTGAGGAAAAATTTATATACCTCTCCATCATGTTTGTATATTACGTTTTACCGATTTAAGCACCTAGTATGAGACACTCAGCAATCAGATTAATATGTTTAGAGCTCAGAAATAATTAATCTATCGATCGTGGTCACAGTGTCATCATAGTCCTCCGTTGGTAGGTAAAATGGAATAAATAAGAAAAAAATAGAATTTATCACAGTCGATCATTATTGGTAGGTAACATACATTTTCACCTCAATATTATCTTTAAATGAAACAAATGAAGGAACATGAGCAAATAGGAGAAAAAGTTATTACGAATTATATTTTTTAATTTGTAGGTAATGGTAGTTTTGAAACTACAAACTTGACCACATAGGTCGCACTTGGCAGTTTTTTCGACCTTTTAATGAGCGTAAATAACGCCCATAATTGAGACGATTTCAGTTTTTTATCCTTCTCAACTAATCACAAAACAATGAAACTATCGAAAACATCGAACTAAATGGGCAACATGAGTCAAACTAACAGCGAGAGCCCTAAACCCGGGCCACGGAAAGTACGGCGTGAGGGACGAGAGACAACTGATCACCTGATCACGAATGGAGTGACAAGTGACGATGTAGCTCCAACCAAACAAAGAGTGACAACGTGACAAGTAGCGCCAACCACCCATGAAGTGACAACCAGCGCCGACCGCACGAGAAGTGACAACCAGCGCCGACCACTCTGGAGTGACGAGTAGCACCAACGGCACTGTAGTGACAACGCACACAGTGACAATTCAAGAAGCTCCGAAGGGGTCAAAGTGAAATAATTTGAAATAGTGATTCGGAGCATGGAGGAAGGGAGCGTTTTATACCTGCTGTCACTGCTAGTCCGTTGGTAATAGGGTCAGTTCCGTAATAGGTGACAAATGGAACGGTGACTCTCTGGTAATAGGTGACTTTAACCAGTGACGCGATTTCCTACCCACCTCTGCTACCTACCCGGTCAACCCCCTACTGAAGGAATTCACAGCTGCCGCCCGCTCACTCTCGTTGTCTTCATCTTCTATTTTTGCCCACTTTCACTCAAAATTACCTCTCAACTGAATGATTTTTGTGTTTGACACTTATTACCCTATAGTCCATGACTTATTATGAAGATTTTTTCAATACTAAGTTTTAGATATTTAGATATAGAAATACATTGCATTCCACTATACCAAAATAATTTGGCTGAATGTAGAACCCCCCCACTAACCCCCCCCCCCCCCCTGTTAGGACTAAACACACTCCAGACACGTGTACCTGATTTAAAAAATCCTCATTCAATGGTGCATAAGAGACGCTTACCAAGAATGAATAGGTAAAGGCAGAAAGTCCACTCTGTCGCATTTTTCTCGCCCCCCACAATATCGCTACTGCCCTGAAATCTGTTGGAAGAGGGTGAAAATGGAAGGTATACTGTTCCCCAACATAACGGTAACAAATGGAAGTGATTAGTTCAGAAATAAGAACACAGATCGCATCAGAAGGTCGAAAAACTACGAAACGGCAAAAGGCGGGACCTGGAAACAACCCGAGACAGACGCCTAAAGACCGTAGTAGAGATCTAACGTAACAGTTAAAAATAACCTATTACCAGTTTTCGTTAATTCCGCTTGGAACCTATTACCAAAATAACCCTGTTAATAGAGAGTTCCTAGTGGGTTTAGATACAGTGTGACGTATTACACACACACTCTCAATCCGGCGCCAAATCGTGATAAGCATGCGCCGTATCCGATACGGCGCCGTATTATTATGGTTGAATACGTCACTAGGAGGCAATCCAGCGCGCCGTACTGAAAACATGGCGGACAATCTTCTGGCGCGCCGGATCGACCCTACTAGGAACTGTACATTAAATAATGTTTCAGGGAAGGCTCCAACCTCCAAAATGTGTGGAGCCAGAACAATAGCTTGAGGTTTTTTTTTAAATCGAAAAAGAGTGAAAATACACCAACATGTAACTAAAACGGGAATAACTTGATATAAACCCCAACTTATGTAGGAAACGAAAACTAGAGATCCAACGGAATGATACTTGGAATGGAATAACAACATAACATGATAAACAAACGAACGTAGGTCGGGAACGAAAATAGAAAACGATACCTTGGAATGGTATGTCGGAATGAACTTGTGAGGAGGAGATCCCTGAGATAACCTATTAATAAATAACAGGTTATTGGAACGTATTACCCACCCAGAACAGTAATGGTGGAACCTAACACGCAAATGTAACCGTTTCGCCATCTCTAGTCCGTTGGGATCTCAAAACGTTTATCCTCACACACCTTTAGCCGGGGGTATGCCGTCTGGCCCCGGCCGGTTGAAAACCGAGACTCGCGGAATAGAAAGTGCGGGTCTCCCCTCCATGTGCTGTCACGTCTGATCCAGACGGGCTGTTGTTTTTGACGAGACACGAGTGACCCCGGGTTCAAAACATCGCTTATCGCATCGGAATAGATTGGTAGGTTTTCATTGTGCGGGTTCCTCAGTCATATCGAAAAATGGAAGACGTGAGGGTCGCTGGCGGTTCCATACGCGGTGGGGACGTGCGGGTTTGCGCGAGTAAAACTAAATTCAAATGTAAGGCATACTTCAAGACTGATGATACTGAATATTACAGGTTGTTAGGAGAGCAATGCATGAGTACCCTGAGGCGGAAATGACGGTGAAAGAAGTACACAATATGCGTAAAGCGGGGCACACAGTGAGGCGACAACGGTTTGGAGTTTTGCTGAAAAGCCGTGCTGAAGTTTTTTCGAAACTGAAGGAAGGAAAATTTGATGTCTTGTCGGGGGTGAATCGTGAATCGGGGGTCACACGTGGCCTCCCACTTTCGACTTTGCTTGGGGGTCACACGTGCCCGAGCGGGGGCCACTCGTAACGACTTTTCGCGGCCGGGAGTCAGACGGAAGGCCCCCCTTTAGGCGTCCGTCAGGGGGAAAAGGTTAATACATACTAAACAAATGATATAAATATTAATGATTACCAAGTCTACAATGTACCTTGTTCACTAGAATAGTACTTATACGAAATAGTGACTGATATGTAGGTAGAACTTTTTTTTTTAATTGCAAAATTTAAGGAAAAATCTTTTATTGCTCTCCTTTGGTATTAAGTAATTAGAAACACTTGAATTTTTATATTAGTACCTATCTAACCTTTTTTGTAATATTATGAAGAAAAAGCTCATAATAAACCATCAGCTGCACTAACACTGTGTTATTAATTTACACGAAACCTTTTTGGGCGTCGTATTAGGAATATTAGAATAACTGAGCTACAAAAATACAAATTATTGACTGCTAACGTGCTGAGTTCAAGTGCAGCTTCAAGGTTGAACAGATTTAAAGCCTATTCGAATACTTAACACGGCATACAAAAACAAATAAGAAGTTCGGATGAATATAAAATATAGAGAGGTGATGAGAGCATAATGCAGTGAGTAGAAGGTTTTCGCAGAGGTTTACGTAATGGGGTATTTCGGTTGCGTAACGGGGTTGGAAATTCAGGTTTTTGACCTCAAATTTGGATTCAGCACCCTTGAAAACCTATGTACTACAACTTTAAGTCCAATGATACTATAACATGTGGTAGAAAAATTAATTAAAGAGATCACACGTTTGAAAAAGGGGGGCCGCTATAAATGTACACACACTAGGCAAGGACTACGCCGTGCGCGTGTGTGAGTAGTATTTTGTAGTATCCAAGAGGTCTTCCAAGGGTTTCTGTGCATGGATACTTTTTTCAAAGACAGTTGGCTAGCTACGTCATGATTGGCTAGCTACGTCACACCATTCAAATCTTCAAATTTCCTTAGCTTCTCTGATTTTTGACATTTTCATGTCTTTCATATGGCACATAAAAAAAAATCGTCACGAAATTTGTTGCTAACGAAATTTGCTAACGAAATTTGTCCCAAGTCGCCACAATGATGATTATGACCATCAGAAGTGAAGCCGTTAGGTACTTTACAGTTAGGTAGGTACTTTACAGTTTGATATTACCAGATCATCTGAGTCGAAACTTGAGCTCCCAGATCAGCTGAGCCAAAAATCGAGCTCCCAGATCAGCTGAGTCGAAAATCGAGCTCCCAGATCAGCTGAGTCGAAAATCGAGCTCCCAGATCAGCTGAGTCGAAAATCGAGCTCCCAGATCAGCTGAGTCGAAAATCGAGCTCCCAGATCAGCTGAGTCGAAAATCGAGCTCCCAGATCAGCTGAGTCGAAAATCGAGCTCCCAGATCAGCTGAGTCGAAAATCGAGCTCCCAGATCAGCTGAGTCGAAAATCGAGCTCCCAGATCAGCTGAGTCGAAAATCGAGCTCCCAGATCAGCTGAGTCGAAAATCGAGCTCCCAGATGTCTCGAGAGGGGGGGGGGGGGGGGGCATGAAAATGTTTCAATGTGTTGCAGACTCGTATGCAAGCGTTTTTGTTGCGGGGAATGAACCAGGCCATAACTTTCGAAACATTAATACCGTAGACGGTTCAAATCCCAAAAATGTACCTACCACGAAGAGTTCGCGTAAAAAAAGATTTGTTACAACAATATAAATTTTGGTTTATTATTTTCAATAATAAGCCTTTGGAATCGAGCAAGAAAAAAAAATTTTAACCCCCCCCCTCAAAATTTGATGTTTTACGTTTCAAGGTACGTAGAATACGAAAATCGAATAAAAAAATTTCCGTCCGTCCGCCGTACGCCGTACGCGGCACTTTTCTTAGTTACCATGGACCGATTTCGATGAAATTTGGTATATGGGCTCCATTTGGGGTCTAGTTGTGCGCCGAAGCTTTTGGTTGATGTAGGTCACTTCTAAGGGGTGAAATTAATTTTCCCTTAATGGGTTGAAATTTTCAAGAGTGCCCTAGCTCGAAAACTCTCGAAATAAAGGTATCGTTTTTTCACTAATTTTAAATAGTACTGAATTTTTAAAAATTTTTGAGACCACCCGGAGCTCTGTAGGGCAAACCGTTCGGTCCCTACGAGTACTTGAAGCTTTTCCTTCGATAAAACAGAATCATGAGTGTGAATCGCAAAAGAGGTCTAATCTCCGTTGAAATTTTTTCTGATTAAAATGCGATCGCTGTTCATTTCTTCGATTTGTATACAGTTTTGCCTTCTGCGTAACCAACCAGTAATCAAATTTCCATAATCAAAAGTCAATGGAGAATACTGAAGGCGCCTGAGTGGTCACTGATCAGCTGAGTGAGCTCCAAGGCCATTTCCTCTCCTGTTGAACGCAGGAAGCTGAAATTTGAGAGGGCGGGTCAATTGAGAATGCTGAAGGCGCCTGAGTGGTCACTGATCAGCTGCGTGAGCTCCAAGGTCATTTCCTCTCCTGTTGAACGCAGGAACCTGAAATTTGAGAGGGCGGGTCAAAGGAGCATGCTGAAGGCGCCTGAGTGGTCACTGATCAGCTGAGTGAGCTCCAAGGCCATTTTCTCTCCTGTTGAACGCAGGAACCTGAAATTTGAGAGGGCGGGTCAATTGAGAATGCTGAAGGCGCCTGAGTGGTCACTGATCAGCTGAGTGAGCTCCAAGGCCATTTCCTCTCCTGTTGAACGCAGGAAGCTGAAATTTTAGAGGGCGGGTCAATGGAGGATGCTGAAGGTGCCTGAGTGGTCACTGATCAGCTGAGTGAGCTCCAAGGCCATTTCCTCTCCTGTTGAACGCAGGAACCTGAAATTTGAGAGGGAAGGTCAAGGGAGAATGCTGAAGGCGCCTGAGTGGTCACTGATCAGCTGGGTGAGCTCCAAGGCCATTTTCTCTCCTGTTGAACGCAGGAACCTGCAATTTGAGAGGGCGGGTCAATGGAGAATGCTGAAGGCGCATGAGAGGTCACTGATCAGCTGATTGAGCTCCAAGGCCATTTTCTCTCCTGTTGAACGCAGGAAGCTGAAATTTTAGAGGGAAGGTCAAGGGAGAAGGTGGTGGTAGGTGCTATTGATAGAGAACCAGTGATCTATACAGAAGGGTGATCTATGCAGAAAATAATAAACCTTTGAGCAATGATTTGCAGCGTTTTTATTTTCATTGTCATTTTCATTATTTCATTTCATTTCATTTTTGTAAGATTTAAAAAATAATTAAAGATAATTATTTAAAAACATTTTCTCGACGATCTTTTGAAAAATAAAAAATAAAAAAATTGACTAAAATACCCCATTGTTTTTCCTGTTGTTTTGTTGATAAGTAAGGGTCTGTGAAGGGACAATGATGTATTTTTACTGCCAAAGAAATCAGGCATTTCAATAAATGCACTACAAAATTTCTTCGAAGAAGGAGGTTCTTCCATGCCCACAGTTTTCTGTTTTTCATAGTGCTCCTATTTTCGTAGTTGAGAATTGAGGTTCATCAATAATAAATTAGTCCCATTCTTTGCCGGCATTTTCTCCTTCCATTTCAGAAGCTAAAAAGAGATCGTCACTCAGCGGTTTGATTCAACAACAAAATTTGTTGTATTGAGTATTTAATACTCAAATGGTTGATGAGCGCCTGCCATCATGCTCGTAAAATGTCCCTCAAAACAGATTTCGGTGCAGAAAACGAGTTGCAAGGAGTATGAGGAGGAAGTGTCATAATCTCATCGTAGGCAGATTTAATTAGTTGCCTACCAAAATCGACCCGAAATGACCGAGGAATCTGTGTGAAGGGATGGACTTATGCAAAATCGCACCCGACATTTCCAAGAGTCCGAAGGAGCAAATCTGGACCAGACAAGAGATGGTTTTTCCAATCCTAGATAATAAGGAATTTCATTCAGGAGAACATTGAAGAGTGGAAACATGTGAAGAGACAGCGTTTGCAAGCAGAATTCAAAACCTATATTCATCGGTACCTAATTGTGTAAGTAAATATAAGGTAGGAAGTAAGTAATAGTAGGTAGGAAGAATCCGGTTTACTTACGGTGTTACCAGCTACTACAGCTGCCATGATTTTCCTGGGAGTAAAGCGTTCACTGACAGGCCGAAAGTGAGGAACGAACAAAATACCTGGGCACCTGATCCTCTTATCTGGTACTCATCACACGAATGGAAAAAAGGTGATCAATCAAAAGGACAATATCAAAGTGAAATGGTGCCTATCTGAAGTAGGAATCAAGTGAATCCGCGGACTTCTTTTACAGTAAGAGAAATGGGAATACCTACGATAGGCACGATGTGGATATGAAGAGAGAGTACCTAATGAGAAACAAAGGAAAAAAGGGCAAAACAAGGTAAATTGTCGATGCCGGAAGCCGAATGCTTGTTTTCATTCGAATCACCATTAATTTCATTGAGAATCGATCATGTATCGATTACTTTGCTCTCGATTTTCGTACACACTTTTAATCTCAGTGTTCTATAATTCACAAAGGGCGATGACAAAGCTCAGATTGTCTAGATCAAGTTGGAAACACCACAAGTCCCTTTCAAAAACACTTTAGTTGAAGTTGTCTGTCAAAATCATTATGCTAATTTAATCATCCGATACAAATGATAGTGCAATCGATGCTAACATCGATATCAAGTGTTAGAAGGAGGGGGAGCTAACCTGATTTTTAGCGTCACTGCATGCTGTTTCCTCGCAGAGTGCCAACTGTAGCAGAGCTACCAACAATCCAGTAGTTCTGATAATTCCCGCTAGGCGCCATGCTGTCATGTTGATGTTTTCCCCTTGAACCCCTGTAACATGAATCAAATTTTGTGAGAATGGGCTCTCTACCAGCACTTTTTCAATTCTTCAAGTTTACCAGATAGGTCCAAGTAAAGAAGCTGCTTTTGAAGATCCTTGTGTAGGTACAGTAGGTCTTTAGATCGAAGTGATCATCTAATAAAAACCCTGCAAATTGTTACACAAAGGTTTATTATTGCTTCCGAGTCTACCAAGGTAGCAGAAGCTTTGTTTTCACTTTTCAAGGACGAAAAAAAAAATTTCTCCAAAATGAAAATTTCCACTCGCGTTTTGCGTTTTAGACCTTTCTGAACAATTTTGGTTCCGTGTCTGTGTGTCTGTGTGTCTGTCTGTCTGTGTGTCTGTCCGTCTGTCATGATTTCCTTGTAACGCGCATAACTATACGAAGTTATTGTCCGATTTCTATGAAATTTTCAGGGATTGTGCGGGTTGGTGTGTAGACGGTCCCCTATGAAAATCATCATCCCCGGACTGATAGAAGGCACTGCGATTGCGCAAACGTGAATTTCCTTGTAACGGCCATAACTTCTACATTTTCCATCCGATTTCAATGAAATTTTCAGGGATTATGTGGATTAGGTTGTAGATGGTCCCCTATGAAAATCATCGTCCCCGGACTGATAGAAGGCACTGCGCATGCGCAAACGTGAATTTCCTTGTAACGGCCATAATTTCTACATTTTCCATCCGATTTCAATGAAATTTTCAGGGATGTTACAGAGTAGTGTTCAGATGGTCCCCTATGAAAATCATCACCTTCGAACTGATAGTAGCCATTGCGCATGCGCAAACGTGAATTCCTTGTAACGGCCATAACTTCCACATTTTCCATCCGATTTCAATGAAATTTTCAGGGATGTTACAGAGTAGTGTTTAGATGGTCCCCTATGAAAATCATCACCTTCGAACTGATAGTAGCCATTGCGCATGCGCAAACGTGAATTCCTTGTAACGGCCATAACTTCCACATTTTCCATCCGATTTCAATGAAATTTTCAGGGATGTTACAGAGTAGTGTTCAGATGGTCCCCTATGAAAATCATCACCTTCGAACTGATAGTAGCCATTGCGCATGCGCAAACGTGAATTTCCTTGTAACGGCCATAATTTCTACATTTTCCATCCGATTTCAATGACATTTTCAGGGATGTTACAGAGTAGTGTTTAGATGGTCCCCTATGAAAATCACAGAGAATTGTTTTTCATAGAGGGATTCTTTCATATAGGAATGGTGTCCTGTGAGAATCTCAAATCCCATTAATTGCAGGTCATCGGTAGCTCAGAGGATAGAGTCTTGATTAGAGCTCCTAAGGTCGCGGGTTCGAAACCCAGCCGAGGCTATGTATTTTTTGATCCAATCACATACACCTACTCACTTAATTTTTCATCCGAATTTGATGAAATTTTCTAGTATTGGCCAGATTAGCGTGTAGATGGTCCCCTATGAGGGTAGTGGAAGGTACTCAGAGATTGATGTTTTGAGAATAACTACTATGCATCGGATCATCTATACAATCGGGTTATGGATACGAGGAAGCTATGTGCCACACCCACTTGTTTTTCTATTTAGATCACTCGTCTGCAAAGAACACGGCTTTGCCATTGTTACCACAGGTGGTAACAATGGCAAAGCCGTGTTCTTTGCAGACGAGTGATCTAAATAGAAAAACAAGTGGGTGTGGCACATAGCTTCCTCGTATCCATAACCACAGGTGGTAACAATGGCAAAGCCGTGTTCTTTGCAGACGAGTGATCTAAATAGAAAAACAAGTGGGTGTGGCACATAGCTTCCTCGTATCCATAACCCGATTGTATAGATGATCCGATGCATAGTAGTTATTCTCAAAACATCAATCTCTGAGTACCTTCCACTACCCTCATAGGGGACCATCTACACGCTAATCTGGCCAATACTAGAATGTTTTTATACGCCAATGCGATCGATGTTTTTCTTCGTGTTGGTAGGTCTACCAACACGAAGAAAAACATCGATCGCATTAAGGTCAGCTAAAATTTGAACGGAGATTAGGCCTTTTGCGATTCACACTCGTGTTTCTGACTTAAAGTAAGTCCAACCCTCGTCTCGTAGGGAGCGAACAATTTGTCCTACAGAGCTCCGCGTGGTCTCTAAAAATTCTAAAAATTCATTACTATCTTGAAGTGATGAAAAAACAATACTTACCCTTATATCAAAATTTTTTGAGTTACCTAGGGCGTTTTCAAAATTATAACCCTTAGAAGTGACTGACATCAACCAAAAGCTTCGGGGCACAACTAGACCCCAAATTTTGTCAAAATTGGTCAATGCTACTGAGGAAAGTGTCGCGTACGGCGGATGGACAGCCAAATTTGTATTCAATTTTTGGATTCAAATTTTTATTCAAATTTTGAGGGTGGGGAGGGGGGTTAAAAATTTGGTTCTGGGTCGATTCCAAAGGTTCATTATTGAAAGTAGGTAAAAAACTAAAATCTAAAGAAATAGGTACCTAAGGAATCATGAGGAACAAAATTGGAACACCCCGAAAAATGTGATCGTCTATGTTTCAAGGTATGTAGAATCCAAAAATCCAATAAAAATGTTTCCATGTATCCACTATATGCCATAAGTGGTAGGTAGGTACTTTACCCAGTTCTCATGAACCAATTTTGATTACATTGAGTAGGTATACCGGCTCCATGTGGGATATGGTTGTGCCCCAAAGGTTTTCGTTATTGGCAGTCATATCTAAGCGGTAAAAAGTGGTGGAAACCATTTTCAAAACTCCCAAGCTCAAAAACATTAAATGATTACAAGTGTTGTGTTTTCATCTATTTAGATTAATTCAAGATTTCAAAGAATTTGCTGAGATCCAGAGCTTTGTGGGACCAACCGTTCTCTACCGGAGTGTATTAAATCAACTATTTAATTAGTAAATAATAATTAATTGTACCAATTAATTTTTTATACCAATTTAATAAAGTGTTCAAGTTTTAGATACGATTATGACAATCCAGAGCTCTAATGAACCACATTTACCATGAACCTCAAGCTAAATGAGGTTGATTAAACAAAATTGATTGGATTACACTTCAGAACTTCACGACCAAGGGTTCCTCACCCCCCCCCCCCTCCCCCCCAATCGTCCATCCTCAGATTTCTTCATTGTAATTGAGCCAAAATGATATTTTTTCGTTTCTTTAAATAGAATTTTTACTTACTCAGTTGTGTTCTCTTAACAACTAAAAACTACATTTCGTAATGAAATTATCCACGTTGCCCAATAATACCGTTGGTAGATGCTAATGGAAAAGGGAAGTGTCTTCGCAGATGAGTGATCTTCACGGAAAAAATAAACCGTTGTGTAGTAATTTACCGCGTTATCAAGTTTACCAAGCAATTCCACGTAACCACCACGTGATACTTACCTAAGGTCATCAGCAAAAACATTCAAAATCGTTATTCTAGTCTCTTCAGTTGACTAATAAAACCACGTTTTTCCTTAATTTGTTGCTAATTTGGACACTCAGTTGTCCAAAATATCGTTTCGGTTGAAATGTTTTTCTGAGGAACTTCAGGTTTTATGCCTCACTTGCGCACCTTGGTTGGTAGATACTCGCCATTTGAAACCGTAAAATAGAACATCGTATCGAATTATGAAAAGTTCCATGAAATAACACCAGGGACCGTACAAATCCGAAGTATCGAATAATGCAATTTTTTTAACCAAAACTTTTGAAAACCAACTGACAGACATTCCTGTCTGCGATGAGACTAGAAAAAAACCTTATTTTTGATAGAAATGTTATGTTATTTCACCCTGTAACGTTGTAAACATTTGTTTTTGCTTAGGTAGGTCCTACTTATTACCTACTTATAGATTATATTTAAAATAGTAATTTCTACTTCTATTGGTTTGTTATTTTCAATAATGAACCTTTGGAATCGACCAAGAAAAAAAATTTTCAACACCCCCTCAAAATGTGATGGTTTACTTTTCAAGGTAAATCCAAGAATCCAAAAATCGAATAAACAATTTGGCCGTCCGTCCGTGCCGTACGCGGCACTTTTGCCACTTAGCATTGACCGATTTTGATGAAATTTGGTATGTAGGCTCCATTTGGGGTCTAGCTGTGCCCCAAAGATTTTGGTTGATGTAGGTCACTTCTAAGGGTTCAAAAATGAATTTTGAAAACGCCCTAACTCAAAAAATTTCGATATAAAGGTACTGTTTTTCCTTCAATTTAACATTCTATAGAATTTTTAGTATTTTTTGAGACCACCCGGAGCTCTGTAGGACAAACCGTTCGCTCACTACGAGCATTTAAGTTTTGGACGTACGATAAATCAGAAACACGAGTGTGAATCGCAAAAGAGGTCTAATCTCCGTTCAAATTATAGCTGACCGAAATGCGATAGATGTTTCTCTTCATGTTGGATGGTTGGTGGCTTTGCAGACGAGTGATCTATAGAAAAATAATAAACCATTGTGTAATAATTTGTAGCGTTTCTAACTTTTTTTGACCAATAGGTGCTTGAAAATCCCTATTTTGAGGAATCGACCAACTTTTTGCTGCATTTCCAAGATTCATAGGAATTTTCTGTAAGGAGCTGTCCTTAGTCGTAAAATCTTTATTAGGATCTCACATTTTAAGGAAACATGATTTATTATAATTCTTCGGGGTAGAATTAAATTTTTTTTAATCGATCATCTACAATTAATACGAAAGTACCAAAGAGAAACCATTTTTTGGGTGCGTGATGCTACAATGTATCTATGTAGCTATGAGTAGGTAGGTACCTTATTTATCAGGGTGAAAAGCGTGAAAAGAAGATCACCGGTGTCCAATAACAGACAGCTGGCAGATGGAATCAGCTGGAGCCGCAAGCTAGGACTGAAACCCAGTAGGGCCTCTCAGACTGAGATCCTGAATTGATTGGGGTGTTACGTCCTTGACGACAGTCGCTGGTCGGGAGCCGCTTGGTCAAGTATTGGCACAATCTCGTTTTACTACCACCTCCTTCACCCCTTCTCCTCGTTATGACCCCAAAAGCTTTCTCCCGTCAAAGTCGGATTCGCCCCTAATGGACCTTATCCCTCATGCTTATCCTACCGTTAAGCTACGTCGAAAAACATACGAGAATAGCTTATGATAGGGTAGGTCAAGGGAACTTTCGATGATGAGATCTTCAATATAAACATATTGTTTAGTAATGCATGCATTCCAGGGGACGTCCCATTGGATAAGCATTAGATTAGTTTAACCAGTTGTTAAGTGATAAAACTGTTTCACTCGATGTAATTTATTTATTACTTTGGGCAAGAAATACTGACCCCCCCCCCCCTCACCATTATCTACCAAAACATTTCTAGCGGCATGAGAGCCTCGAATCTGAAGAGCATTTTAAAATCCATGATCTACGATACCCAACATGCGAATTCGAGTTCACCCCCCCCCCCCCCCCAACACACCAACGCCAAAAATGGTGCCAGTCTGGCACCAAAGCGGAAATACGTCGTAACATTGAACTTTCATCTGTTAGTTTTGGTAGGCAGTCCGTCGAAGTTCACATCCGTATTCAAGGTGAAACACAAAAAAAACACGAAATAAGCGGTTTATGGCATCATGGCACCATGTCCTGGCACCATGGTAGCACCACTATTAGTTCCATGGTGGTACAGAGAATAATTCATGAAAATCCGGAGGTATAATGAGAATGTTTCCTCAATTTCAAAGCTTGGGTACAATTAGTAAGCAGTAAAGGAACCGAAATATTGAAAAATTGGATATTTTGTGAATATTATCCCCCCACTCGCCCCCTCACCTTGCGAATTTTGGTACTCTGGTAAAATCATGTACAACTCGGAAGTTATTTGAGTCAAACAAAAAAAGAAACACGCAAATCGGTTGGAAATTGAGGCCTGGGCAGAGTTTACAAGATTATGCACGCAAACGCACCTTTTTTAAGCATTAACCCCCCCTTTCCCCCCCTTAAAACGCAAAATCCGAAATTCCGGCGCCGTAGTGCACAACTAGATAGTATTCCGCGTCAAACGATAAAAGAACCACGAAAATCGTTTGAGAACTAAGGCCTGGGCAGAGTACACAAGATTTTGTTACACACACACAGACATACACCTATGGATTTGGATTCAGAATGGTCTAAAACGGATTACTGTGTGGTTTTTTTTTTCCGTTGAGTGTTGTCCAACTTCACCCCAGATCGATCGCATAAGGACGCCCAAGTCTTACTGTGGGACGTCCTAAAAACTAAAACGAGTATCTACACTGCATGCAGATACATCTGAACATGGATATGTCTCATGATGGCAATTTAAATGATGAGCTCACTCAGCTGATCAGTGACCACTCAGGCGCCTTCAGCATTCTCCATTGACCCGCCCTCTCAAATTTCAGGTTCCTGCGTTCAACAGGAGAGAAAATGGCCTTGGAGCTCACTCAGCTGATCAGTGATCATCAACTTTGATGATGTATAGAAGTATGTATCTATTGACCCTGCCTCTCAAATTTCAGCTTCCCGCGTTCAACAGCATCAGAAAAAAACGTTGCATTGTTTTGTGTGTCGAAAATTTTGGAATGACCCCCAGAACTAAGACATATCCATGTCAAAAGAATTAGATGTAATCCCTATCTATTCAGTAGTTAGGATCATAACTGGAGATGATGGGTGCCTGCTGGATAGGTGCCTATAGAATGGGATGACCACATCAATCTTGTTCTCTGGGTGTTTGTTTCTGTAAGACTCAGAGGAACCCAGAATTCTAGAAATATTGTCTGCCATTGTTTGCATGTTTTACAATAAACTGTCAAAGAGATCCATCCTAAGGACAGGTATAGGAGTCTAGAAGCACGACTCATGGGTCTAGAAACGTGCGCATGAATTAAATCATACAAGCAGGCTTTTACGTTACATAGAAGTCGCGAACAAGTTCATAATAGTGTTTGTGATATTGGAAAAAACGTCAGCACAACCTTGGTCTGCTTGTTTTTGTTTATAATTTTCAATAATGAGCCGTTTGGAATCGACCAAGAAAAAAATGTTAAACCCCTCAAAATTTATTGGTTTACTTTTCAAAGTATGTAGTAATCCAAAAATCGAATAAAACGCTGCAAATTATTACACAAAGGTTTATTATTTTTCTACATAGATCACTTGTCTGCAAAGAACGCGGCTTTGCCATTGTTACCACCAACCAAAAACATCGATCGTATTTCGGTCAGCTAAAATTTGAACGAAGATTAGACCTCTTTTGCGATTCACACTCGTGTTTCTGACTTATCCTACGTCCAACGCTCGAGTTCTCGTAGGGAGCGAACGGTCCTTCAGGGCTCCGCATGGTCTCTAAAAATTCTATACTCTCTTAAATTGATGGAGTTAGGGCGTTTCCAAAATTCAACCCTTAGAAGTGACCTAAATCAACCAAAATCTTCGGTGCACAACTAGACCCCAAATGGAGCCTACAAACCAAATATCATCAAAATCGATCAATGCTAAGTGGGGAAAGTGCCGCGTCCGGCGGATGGACGGAAAATCTTTTATTCGATTTTCGGATTCTACGTACCTTGAAACGTAAACCAACAAATTTTGATAAGGGGGGAATCTTTTTTTCTTGGTCAATTCCAAAGGTTCATTGGACTCACCAGAATTTGGCCGTCCGCCCGCCGTACGCGGCACTTTCCTCACTTAGCATTGACCGATTTTGATGATATTTGGTTTGTAGGGTCCATTTGGGGTCTAGTTGTGCACCGAAGATTTTGGTTGATTTAGGTCACTTCTAAGGGTTGAAATTTTGAAAACGCCCTAACTTAACAAATTTTGATGTAAAGGTATTGTTTTTCCATCAATTTAAGACAGTATAGAATTTTTAGAATTCTTAGAGACGACGTGGAGCTCTGTTGGACAAACCGTTTGCTCCCTACGAGAATTTAAGGGTTGGACTTGCGATAAATCAGAAACACGAGTGTGAATCGCAGAAGAACCCTAATCTCCGTTCAAATTTTAGCTGACCGAATCGATGTTTTTCTTCATGTTGGTTGGTGGTAACAATGGTAAAGCCGTGTTCTTTGCAGACGAGTGCTCTATATAGAAAAAATAAACCTTTGTGTAATAATTTGCACCAATTTTCCTTCTGCTAATTTGTATCTATGCCCTAGCCAACGGCGAGAGGAGACTTCTTTCAATAGTCAATTTCGAGTGGAACTGGAGGACAACTTACAACTGTTGAACAAAAATACTAATCACCAAGAGATAAACTGACAAGGCTTGAATCAACTCCGTCTCTTCCAGTCTTGAGAGTAAAAACATAAGACAGTGCTATTAGTGACATTCTAATCTAATCATCAAGAGAGATTACCACCCAATTAATGTTCTTACAATTTGAAGGAAGTGCAGGGAATTCTCAATTAACTGGAGAATTTATTCCTACTAAACAAGGTAAACTGTACTTTTTAAAATTGTTCTATGTTAGATAATATTAAAAAGGGTGGGAAAATCGGCGGACTTACCCCTGACAACGTGGGCATCCAAAGAGGCAGAACAGGAAGTGACGGCGTCAGAACCGCCTAGATTTACTGGTAGCCAAAAAGACTATACAGTGAGCGTGTAATCATCCAGTTTAGAATAATCAGAGGGGGGTCACGAGCTGGCAGGGGAACCTCACTTCTTCGTTAGCCTGATCTGACTTATCTTCTATGGAGATTGATACAAGCTTAATTATAATTGTAATAGTTGAGATTGTAATGATTGACTTTGTATTAATTCCGTGAGCCGAGAGTTCACAGGTTCGTAAATAACATAAACGAGGCAAATATAATAAAATAATTTGTTAGTATGGCTAAAACAATAAAATATACCTCCATGTTCCTTCCTCCAACGTTAAAAAAAAGAAAATGATATTGAGTGATATGTGTTATTTATGATGAATCAATAATTTTGTGTTAGGAATACAAACGGAACCTCTGCTGACGGGTCTTGATGACCCAAAGCATATCATGTACCTATGTGTAATATTGTCCAAATTTTAAAAATAAACATGTCTTTCATTCATTCATTCACATACCTAAACGATGCAATATAACAACAAACACAAGATAAATAAACAGCATTAAGTATCAAAAATAATAATGATAACAATTGAATTTATGTATAAATTGTTGTGGCATTTCATCTGATTTTGAAATATCCCCTACCTACAGTCAACAAAGTAAGTTGGCACCGAGCTATTGATGTCATTGTGTGTCGTCGCTTTGTACCCCTTTATTGAAAAGAATAGACATCATCCTACTAATTTACTTTCATATACTTATTGCTTCCGAGTCTACCAAGGTAGCGGAAGCTTTGTTTTCACTTTTCAAGGACGAAAAAAAAAGTTCTCCAAAATCAAAATTTTCACTCGCGTTTTGCGTTTTAGACCTTTCTGAACAATTTTGGTTCAGTGTCTGTGTGTCTGTGTGTCTGTGTGTCTGTCATGAATTCCTTGTAACGCGCATAACTATACGAAGTTATTGTCCGATTTCGATGAAATTTTCAGGGATTGTGCGGGTTGGTGTGTAGACGGTCCCCTATGAAAATCATCATCCCCGGATTGATAGAAGCGACTGCGCATGCGCAAACGTGAATTCCTTGTAACGGCCATAACATCTACATTTTCCATCCGATTTCGATGAAATTTTCAGGGATTGTGCGGGTTGGTGTGTAGACGGTCCCCTATGAAAATCATCATCGCCAGATTGATAGAAGCGACTGCGCATGCGCAAACGTGAATTCCTTGTAACGGCCATAACTTCTACATTTTTCATCCGATTCCGATGAAATTTCCAGGGATTGTGCGGGTTGGTGTGTAGACGATCACCTATGAAAATCATCATCCTCGGACTGACAGAAGCGACTGCGCATGCGCAAAAGTGAATTTCCTTGTAACGGCCGTAACTTCCACATTTTCCATCCGATTTCAATGAAATTCTCAGGGATTTTACAAATTAGAGTTTAGATGGTCCCCTATGAAAATCATCACCCCCGGATTGATAGTAGCCGATGCGCATGCGCGAACGTGAATTGCTTGTAACAGACATAACTTCCACAATTTCTACCCGATTTCGATGACATTTTCAGGGATTACGCGGATTAGGTTGTAGATGGTCCCCAATGAAAATCAAGGCCTTAAAATTTACAGTAGCCCCTGCGCATGCGCAAACGTAAAATCCTTGTAACAGCCGTAACAGTGGCGTGTGAGGTGAGGATCTCAAACCCCATTCAACCACCCCCTTGATGGGTCAGTCAGCAATGCTCTGGATTCCCACGTAGGAGTCCCAGGTTCGAATCCTTGTCAAGCTGAAAACTACCGCACTTACATTTTTCGTCCGAATTTGATGAAATTTTCTAGTATTGTCCAGATTAGCGTGTAGATGGTCCCCTATGAGGGTAGTGAAAGGTACTTTAAGATTGGTGTTTTCAGATTAACTACTATACATTGGATCATCTATATAATCGGGTTATGGATACGAGGAAGCTATGTGCCACACCCACTTGGCAGACGTTTTATTTTTAATATATCATATTTTATCAGGGGAAAGCATTTCTTGTGCGTTCCTGAGTATCACCCTCCAACCCCTGAAGCGAGGCTGATCCGCCAAACTTTAAAGCATTGCAAAAGAGGATGTCGAGTAGTAGAAGGCGTCGCTCAGTGGTTCCATTCAATTTCAGATCAAGAAACTATTTGAAATGGTTAAAAAATTAAAAATTAATCCGACTTTTGAGAGTTTGCCCAAAAAAATAAACCTCAAAATGGTTAGTATGGAAAATTTTCCTGAAGGAAACATATTTTGGTACATTAAAAAACGTGGAGTTAACATTTTAAAATAAATGTCTGCAAAGCCACCAACCATCCAATATATTTTGAGTTAGGGCGTTTTCAAAATTTCAAAATTCATTTTTGAACCCTTAGAAGTGACCTACATCAACCAAATCTTCGGGGCACAACTAGACCCCAAATGGAGCCTACATACAATTTCATCCAATAACATTACACTGAAGTTGCCTTTTAGATTTACAACTAGAACTCAGAATTTTTTCTCGTACAATGGAATAAAACTGTTCAACAGTCTTCCAAATGAACTAAAGTTGCTAAATGATCTAGCAGTCTTTAAACGGCGCATCAAAGAGTACGTCCATGTGGAAATGTTCAAATGATTATTCTTTCACTTTTTTTCTAATCTTATGAACAATCTATCATAAAATGTAGTATATTGTAATATATATATAATAGCTAGAAATTTATAACGACTCCACCCCTCAGCACAAGTTTTTTACTTATCGAGGGGTGAACGCATTCTGAAGTATTGTGTTTATTTTGTATATTTTTGTAATTTTTCTTGAATAAATGCATTATAAAAATAAAAAAATACTAAATTTTATCAAAATCGGTCAATGCTAAGTGGGGAAAGTACCGCGTACGGCGTACGGATCATCAAATTTTGAGGGGGTGTTAAAAAAAATTTTCTTGGTCGATTCCAAAGGTTCATTATTGAAAATAATAAACCAAAATTGAGGTTTATAAAATGGAGGGGGAGAAAAGACCGAGGAAATCTTGAGGATGATTTTTACGAAATGGGAAGCTCCACTTAACAATATTGTTTATTATATTGCTAAGAAAAAGTTTAATATTTTGGAAATATACCAATATTGCTGTAAGTGGTGAATTACAATCTCACATCCTTCTACGAACATTTATACCTTCAAACATCACTTGGATCCTGAGCCAGGACGAAAAATTCGTTTGAATAAAGGAAAAATCACCCTGAAGACTCATTTTTCCACCTCATAATTCATATTGGGCCAGTCAGCAACTTACCGTAATTTATAAATATACCTATCATAAGGAAATATATTGTGTACAGATTTCGAAACATTCAGTACAAGCAAATATTTCGGAAAACTAATTATTTATTCAGAGAAATTTCCTGCAGGGGCGTCAGGTGATAATATTCGTCCGGCAAACAGCTTGGCCAGTCATAGAGGAATAAACAGTAATGAAAAACGCTGCCAATTATTACACAAAGGTTCATTTTTAGGACGTCCCACAGTAAGACTTGGGCGTCCTTATGCGATCGATCTGGGGTGAAGTTGGACAACACTCAACAGAAAAAAAAGATAACCACACAGTAATCCGTTTTAGACCGTTCTGAATCCAAATCCGCGAAAAAAAAACCATAGGTGTATGTCTGTGTGTGTGTATGTGTGTGTGTGTGTGTGTGTGTATGTGTGTGTATGTATGCGTGTATATGTGTAACAAAATCTTTTGTACTCTGCCCAGGCCTTAGTTCTCAACCGATTTTCCTGGTTCTTTTTTTGTTCGTCGCGGAAAACTATCTAGTTGTGCACTACGGCGCCGGAATTTCGAATTTCGCCTTTTAAGGGGGGAAAGGGGGGGTTTAATACTTAAAAAACGTACGTTTGCGGGCATAATCTTATAAACTCTGCCCAGGCCTCAATTTCCAACCGAGTTGCGTGTTTCTTTTTTTGTTTGACTAAAATAACTTCCGAGTTGTACATAATTTCACCAGAGTACCAAAATTTGCAAGAGGAGGGGGCGAGTGGGGGGATAACATTCACAAAATATCCAATTTTTCAATATTTCGGTTCCTCTACTGCTTACTAATTGTAGGTATCCAAGCTTTGAAATTGAGGAAAAATTCTCATTATACCTTAGGATTTGCATGAATTACTTTCTGTACCACCATGGAAATAAAAGTGGTCAGGGCACCATAAACCTCATAATATGAGGTTTATGGTGCCCTGACCACTCTTATTATTACGAATTTATTATTACGAATGTCACATCCGTATTCAAGGTGAAACACAAAAAAACCCAAGAAATATTATTTCTTGGGTTTTTTTGTGTTTCACCTTGAATACGGATGTGACATTCGACGGACTGCCTACCAAAACTAACAGATGAAAGTTCAATGTTACGACGTATTTCCGCTTTGGTGCCAGACTGGCACCATTGTTGGTGGTGGTGGGGGGGGGGGGGTGTGAACTCGAATTCGCATGTTGGGTGTCGTAGATCATGGATTTTAAAATGCTCTTCAGATTCGAGGCTATCCTGCCGCTAGAAGTGTTATGGTTTATAATGGTGGGGGGGGGGGTGTCACTATTTCTTCCCTAAAGTAATAAATAAATTACATCGAGAGAAACAGTTTTATCGCTTAACAACTGGTTAAACTGATCCAATACTTATCCAATGGGACGTCCGCTGGAATGCATGCATTAGTAAACAATATGTTTTTAAATCATGCGCCAGCAAAAACACAGCTTTCCCATTGTCACCACCTACCAACCATGTTTTCGCTTCATTATTGAGTTTATTTAGATGAAATAAACACTTCATACTCCATTCAAAGAAATAAAGAATTTCTTCGTTTAGAAATTAGAAGGAATCTAAACGAGAACAACCCAAAGAAACGATTGGCGGTCGCTCGCATTTTGGTTAGCTAAAATTTGAACGGTCATCAGGCCACTTTGGCGATTCATACTCGTTTCTCTGATTTATCGAAAGTCCAACCCTCAAGATAATCATAGGGAACGAACAGTTTGTCTTACAAAGCTTTGGGTGGTCTCATTACTCTCATTCGATTCTAAAAAATCAATGGTTGGTACCTATCTAAAATTTGTAAAAAAACAATACCTTCATGCCGAGAGATTTTGAGATAGGAGAGCGTCCAACGCTATTCCTGTCATGATTTGAGGGCGCCATGAGAGAGCACTCAGTACGATTTCTAAGGGGACACTCAACGGTGGCATACATGAAAATTCGATTCAATACCAAGTGATTTTGGTAGAGTTTCTACGATCACAGTCGTGTTCGATTTCGCTTTGGGTCTGGCGAGAGATGATGCTTTTAGTGTTTATATTTTTATCCAAATTGATTAGCAGTGATGAGTTATGAGTCATGAGAGTCATTGTTCTTTATGAAACTTACCATGAGTAAACAGTCTCATGACAAAACGCGAGCTACCCGAGCGTTTGAGTCCAACCAAATGAGAGCCAGCGGAACTGGTCCTGTAACGTGCAATCAACAATTTGTTCTAGACCAATGAAGTCCATAATATGGACAGTAAGTATAGAGTATGGGAGTAAGTATAGAGTATGGGAGTAAGTATAGATTCCTCACAAATGAAAATATGGACATAATATTATTATGTCCATATTTTCATTTGTGAGGAATCTATACTTACTCCCTACCCAACTCCAGTTTTGTATCTGATTTCCTTAGCGTTCGATTGGATAAATTGGTAGGTACCTACTTTCCTACCAATCTTGAAATGTACGCATCAAATCCAAGGGCGATTTTGGTTTATTATTTTGAATAATGAACCTTTAGAATCGACCAAGAAAAAAAATGTTAACCCCCTCAAATTTTGTTGGTTTATGTTTCAAAGTACGTAGAATCCAAAAATCAAAAAAAAAAAAAAAAAAAAAACGCGGCACTTTCCTTATTTCCCATGGACCGATTTTGATGAAATTTTGTATATGGGCTCCATTTGGGGTCTAGTTGTGCCCCGAAGCTTTTGGTTGATGTCGGTCACTTCTGAGAGTTGAAAAATAAGGGTTGAAATTTTGAAAACGCCCTAGCTCAAAAAATTTTGATGTAAAGGTATTGTTTTTCCATCAATTTAAGATAGTATTGAATTTTTAGAGACCACGTAGGGCTCTGTAGGACAAACCGTTCGCTCCCTACGAGAACGGAGGTTGGACTTACGATAAATCAGAAACACGAGTGTGAATCGCTCCGTTCAAATGCGATCGCTGTAGGTACGTGGTAGGTAGGTAGTATGAATGGTTGGTAGGTGATGATAATGGCAAAGCTGAGTTCTTTGCAGACGAGTGATCTATGAAGAAAAATAATTAACATTTGTGTAGT
This sequence comes from Apolygus lucorum, assembly GCA_009739505.2. NCBI lineage: Eukaryota > Metazoa > Arthropoda > Insecta > Hemiptera > Miridae > Apolygus > Apolygus lucorum. The sequence continues at coordinate 54,835,766 of CM019177.2, forward strand.
AATTTGCAGCGTTTTCCTCGAGTGGGAGCTACTCAGTGGTAGATAGCTACATACCACGATAGTCGAATGTAAAACATGTCGGCCAAGTGCGTGTGGCACATAGCTTCCTCATAACCATAACAATTGTATATATAATCTGACGCTTAGTAAATAGATGTTCAGAACTTCAAATTCCAAGTAACCACGTCAACCCACACAAGCCTGTACATTAATTTCATCACATCGGACGGTAACTTTGTATAGTACGAGTATGTATCCATTACATGGATTGACAGACACATGGACCGACTGGCAGAGATGAGACAAAATTTATTGTTCAGGAAGTCTTGTGCGAGTACTCGAAGAGAGAACATCGGAGGTGCTCTCGCGAAAAAAAATTAAATTAAATAAAGATAAAAATTATTAAACATCTAGTTGTCTCTGTCTCGAGAACAGGAATGTCTACCCGGCAAAATGACTGACTCGGACGACGGGCGTGAATTGACTATTGAGGACATTATTGTGAAAACAAAGAAAGATCTCTTGCAATACCGCGAACCAGCGCAGTTCGGAGCGTTGACACACAGGTAAGTGATGCCTTTAACCCATATGTTATATAATGCATCACTTTGTGATTACCTTGCACAAGCAAGCAACAGATTTTGTTGGTGAATCAAAATGCTAAACCATTAGAGAACAAACATGGGGCGAATAAAGTCACTCGCGATGAGATTGTGGAAAACCATTTTAATAAAAACGGAGTTGAGTAGAACGTTGTCTATATTTTCGTGGAAATAGACAACGTTCTACTCAACTCCGTTTTTATTAAACATGGGGCCTTGTTCGACTCAAATCGCCTCTAAAAATCAAGATCAAAATGTTGATCCTGAAGATCGAGAAACGAATTTGATCCTGACAAGGAACAAAAAAAAAAGCAAAAAGCAATCACCTCCCCAGAAGTAGTGGCTTATAGAGCGTTGGACTTATAACAATTATATAGATTCACAGTGACCGTATTAATCGCAAAAGGGTGACAAACATTGGCCTTCTATCCGTTCAAATTTTAGCTGATCAAATGCGATCATTATTTGTTTCTCAGAATAGAGCTGCTACTCTGTTGTGCAACATTAGCAACCAAGAATCAAATTTCGTAATGAAGGCACCTACGGATCGCGTTGTTATTGCTTGTAGGTAGTACTGAAGGAAAAGCCGCGTTCTATGCAGGCGGATGATCTATCTACTTTTGGTCTAATAATCTGTTCAACTATCCTCAATGACAATACTCCCGAGGAGATACTGTCGAAATAGAGAATTTCCAATGCGAGTGTGTGGATTAAAAGAATATTTTAACAAATAAGTCCAATATGACCGGGAGTGGTATCGGGAGATTGAAATATATTTTTTCATCAAGTTTTGCGCGATTAACCTCCGCAAATTCTCCTTTTACTATTCGGATTGCGGAGTAGAAAATGGGGTGTGCGTATGTGTCGGAAAAACTGTTTATTGTTTTTTTTTAATCGAAAGTAGACCGCATCCTAATAATTTTGACACCAACCGCGACCTTCTAGCGTGAAAAGACCTTTTTCTATGATTTTTCTAAGTTTGAATGTTAATGACGTCACAGTGGGCTAGGGAGTCCCATCCAGGCGGTAGGGGCGCATGACGTCATAAACATTTGAAACTTTGAAAAATCATAGAAAAAGGTCTTTTCACGCTAGAAGGTCGCGGTTGGTGTAAAAATTATCAGGATGCGGTCTACTTTCGATTAAAAATTTTTTAAAAAATCAGGCGCACCCCCTATTGGATATGGAGGATTTTTGAAGGTGTTGATTTAGATTCTGCCAAAAACATTAAATTCCAATCCACAATGGGCGTGCCTGTGTCAATTGTGCAATTAATTGCCCTCAGCAAGCAGTGGTAGCGAAATTGCTTCCAATCAACAGGTGAATCCCAATCAGGTTGCCATGACTGGAGGGTGAGGGGTGTAGCTCCCCACTCAAAATGTTATGTACAAGTCGCCGTGGAGACCTCCCCCCAACAGGACGCCAAACCACACCTTCTCCAGTCCGCGAGCCTTCCAGCCAGTCACCGACAGTCCACCCGCGAGTTGCTGTCGATCAGGCAGTCGGCCTTCAACTGATCGTTTGTTCAAAACTACTGTTATAATCCCCAGCAACTTATCGACGTGATATAGTATTTACCGGTATAATCGTGCTTCAAGCTGACCATCATGAGTCTGGCCATCCTACCTGCGCTTCTTGTTTTGGGATATTTTTCACCTGGTGAGTCTAAAAGTGACGCATAGGTAGCTTTGGAAAGGACGAGGGAACAGGTAGGTATGCGACGCCTCCTTCATAACCTCGCCCACTGTTCCACTTTGTAAACACTTCGTTATTCGCTTCTTCAGTTCACTTGAACGTAATTTCATCGAAAAATTCTGATATTAACTCTAAAGTAACTCAATTAATGTTATGATGGAACTCCTACCTACCTTTACATGTTTACCATTAAGTTTTTCACCTTTCCTACTTTCAGACTAGGTTTACTTGAACCAAGATTTAAAAAAATTGCTGCTAAAAGCGAGAAAAGCGTACATCTGAGAGAGTAAAATTGTATAAATCTAGCTGGAAAGCTCATGGGTCGTCTAGGATCTAAACATAGTAGGTAACATAGTAGGTTTGTGGATTAGGTCTAAATCAAAATAGAAAAAACTATAGCTATTTGGGATGTGGAAAAAGTGTAAATCGATTCGGAAATACCCATACTCTTCATGATTTCAATAAAGTAGGGACTTTCTATAGGTACTTGTACTTTAAACAAAGAGGTTGGTCCTTCCACACTTTTAAGTTTGTGAAGTTTCTGATATTACACTCTATAACGTCATGACATCAGTACTCTGGTAGACATTCACATCGTTGAACACCAAAAAACGAGAAACTCCATTTAAACTGTGTTCATGATTTTCTTTAATTACTGTGATCATTAGGAAAAAGAAAATTAAGTCCACGACTAGTATTTACAGTAGAAACCTACTAACTACGAGTATAATACAAACATTCTCATACGGAGGGAAATTCTAAAACAAAATGTATTTCCAGGTTAAATACAGTTTTTTGCGTCCTTTGAAATGAATATTCCAGGCAAGACCCTTCAGGAAGAAGAGAGTAACCAAAAATGTATAAATTAGGACTTCTTACTCCCTTTTGAGCCTTGATATCAGCGGCTTCACGATTATATCAAAGAAACTCTCTCTTGATAACGATATTAAAATATTTTCCCCGCGGTACAACTCGTAAAAGAAGTTCCATTTTACAGACATTCACTTATAGACGTTTCGAAATAATTAAGACTTTCGAAAACATAGAAATCGGTTTTAGGCCATTTCAAATTTATCTCAGAAGTACACCTTTTTTTTCATGTAAGAATGCGAACAATTAATTATGGCGATAGAATTTAATAGCACAGGCAGGTTAAAATACAAAATCAAAATCTTACTGGATGAAACTATCTCGTTTTTAATGTAAAGGGTACTTCCGATCAGGGAGCGCTGATTTTCATAGGGGACCTTCTACACGCCAACCTGCACAATACCTGGCAATTCTTTCGAAATCGGACAATAACTTTGTATAGTTTTGCCCATTACAAGGATTTCATCACAGACAGACACGAAACGGAAATTGTTCAGGAGGGTCTACAGGGTGTCCGAGAAAGATACGACCAAACTTCAGGGGTCGATTTTACAAGGTATTCCCAACAAAAAAGTCTCCTAGCAATTTTCTTTCAACCCCTTGTTTTTTCAATTTTTTTTTCAATTTAAAGATTTTGTTCGTATGTTAAACCTTGTCTAACTAAAATGAATATATCTCCCTTATTTTACATGAAATTAAAATCTAATTACACCGTTGAAAGGTGCATTAAATTTCCCATCATATGAGCTACAACAATACACATTTTTAACCTCGCATCTAGTTAGATATTTCTCGTCCAAACTTAAAACTTTGTAATTTTCGAGTTTTTGAACGAAATTCTCAAGAGATTTTCACCCATTTCCTGTAGAGGAAATTCAATGCGGTTTTCAGCAAAAACTTCCTCAAAATCTCAAGTTTCCAACGGTAATAAAAAAATGTTTTACAATCGAATTTAGGGGAGAAATCTGAGTTTTAACGAGGAAATACGTTGATCTCCATCGGGGTTGGATGGAGAGTGAGAGGAGCGGCAGCTCAGGAGAACGAGAAAATCCTCTCGTCAAAACGTCGATTTCGTTGAAAAATCCACGTTTTTTCGCGTTCAAATACAGATTTCTCCCCCAAATTCGATTGTAAAATATTTGTATTATATCGCTGGAAACCTGAGATTTTGAGGATGTTTTTCGCTGAAAACCGCTTTTCCTCTACAGGAAATGGGCTATTGAGAATTTCGTCAAAAAACTCAAAAATTTGAAAGTTTTATGTTTGGACTAGAAAAAATCTAACTAGATGTGAGGTTAAAAATGTGTGTCGTAGCTCATCTAATGGGAAATATTTTCAACGGTGTAACTAGATTTGAATTTCCACGTAAAATAAGGGTGCTATAATCATTTTTGTGAGACAAGGTTCAACATACGAAAAAATATTTAAATTGAAAAAACTTGAAAAAATAAGGGGTTAAAAGAAAATTGCTACCAGACATTTTTTGTTGGAAATACCTTGAAGAATAATTGACCCTTGAAGTTTGGCCGTATCTTTCTCGGACCCTGTATAACGTAGAACGCGAGTGGAAATTTTGATTTTGGAGAAACATTTTTAAACCTTGAAAAGTGAAAATGTATTACGCGAACTGGGTTAAGCGAACAACTATCGCTTGCGTAATTTTCGAGTTTTATTAAGTAAGTAGTAAAACTATGAAGTCCTGTTTTCTGTTAGTTTGCAGTAGGAACATCCACCTATGGTTTGAGTGGTGGTCTGGATTGTACGTTAGCAACGTGAAAGCATTGTAAACCGATGAAATAGGGATATTTTTACTGCTGAAACTATCTAACTAAGTTATACGACGCATACGGCTTGTGATGTGAAAGATGACGTAACGTCCAACATTCCAATAAAATTATAACTATAAATATACTTCTCGATTCCAGTAAAATATTGTAACACTCATTTTTGACAAAAAGTTGACGATAAACAGCATTTCAGCTGTGTATAGTCGAATACTTGACTGTCTGCGATCTGTTCTCAACGCTGCAGATTATTATCCAAAAGTTTATTATTTTTCTTTATAGATCACTCGCCTGAAAAGAACACAGATTTGCCACTGTCACTACCTACCATCCATATTTTCGCTTCACACTCAACCTATATACATAAAACCTCAACCATACGCGTATGTCGCTCGAACGTGGGGGTCCCGGGTACGATTCCAGGCCGCGACATCAAAATTTTTTCCACTTCCATTTTATTACTGCTTTTAGCAGGATTTTCAGCTACTTCCGAAATAAAGAGCTGTGTTTGCCTTCATTAGGAGGTTTCATTACTGGTTGCTAAGGACGCAAAACTTAGTACAAATGAAAGAAACGAACAGTCGCATTTTGGTCAGCTTTATTTTGAACGGAGAGTCGTCCAATTTCCATCAGTGAATGTTCGTTTGCGATTCACACTCCTATTTCTGCTTTACTATTCGTCCCAACTTCAAGTTCTTGTAGGGAGTAAACGGTTGGTCCTACAGGGGCACAACTGGACCCCAATTGGAGCCTTACACCTTTTATTAGATTTTCCGATTCTACCTTGAAATGTAAACCAACAAATTTGTTTAGGGGGGGAGGGGGTGCATTTTTTCTTGGCCGGTTCCAAACGTTCATAATTGAAAATAATAAACCAAAATGTACTCACTCTTCAATAAATCGCTAACAACGAACGCATCTGCCAGGAGATTCAATGACATTATCCACTGGACCCTATCGCCGTTTGAGTGGACTAGACTGAAAACACTAAAAACTCAGTTAATAACTCCCATAAACATTATTCATTAACCATTGTTGAAAGAACGTTTTGTTCGATGTTACTTGAAAACTCGATTCCTGAAGTGAGGTTTATTACCGTGCATCTTGTGTATATTTTCGTTCAAATATATTTATTATTTTCGATGTAATGAGGTCACATAGAATTTTCCAAAAGTCACATTTCTAAATAAGTTTCTGAAGACTTAGTTTGCATTTCAACACCTCTAAAACATGGGGCATGTTACATCAATGTCGATGTCAAGTAGGTACGAATGAAATACCAGGTCGTAAGTTGGTCTGCTTATACAGTTATTTCATTCATTCAGTTATTCATTCGACTTCAATATCAAGGAGGGAGCTTCGCCCATCGAGTTCTCTTTTCTCAACTTTAGAGGGTGAATTTCAAGGTACTCGTTGGTTCTCTAATTCACCTGAAAGCTATCAGTCGAGAAACTCCGAATGACAAGATTTCCATATTGTTCTCCCTTCATTTCGACCTCCTCCGCTGAATTGTGAGTAATGAGCTTAGAAGAGAGAAAATCGTCTTTGACGCGCAAAACCTGCTCATTCCTTTCCCTAATGAGTGCATGCTGGGTTTTAGCTCGAAGAGCGTTTTCAGAACTCGACCTTCTACCGTTGAATTCTTCCTTAGTTCCACATCTTTCTCGCCAGTTTCTTTCTCTGGGTCTCAATTTCATGATGATGGTGATTTATCTGAATCCAGGAAGTACAACACTGTAATTCTAAAAAGTAAGATATTTGTAGACCTCGTAACTATAGTTCCCTAAAATAATTAGTTAATTTCCTATACTCAGGTAACTGTTATAAAAAATTGAACATTTCGAGAAGACAGTTGTTTTTGGTAATTATTGTGTAGTACGCATAAAAAGATTCCGATTCTCGGATGCTCATTGTTGATTTTGGTACCTCCTAGAATAAATAAATATGAACATTGATATCTGTCTTCTCGCGGATCTACAAGGCTTTACGACTTGGTCAACATTTTGGTTTATTATTTTCAATACGTTTCTTGGTACCTACGTAGAATCCGAATATCAATTTAAAATGTTTCCGTCCGTCCGCCGTACGCTGCATTTAGCAACCATGGACCAATGTGGCTAAAATTTATTTGGTATATGGGCTCCATTTGGGGTCTAGTTGTACCGCGAAGCTTTTGGTTGATGTCAGTCACTTCTGAGGGGTGAAAATTAAGGGTTGAAATTTTCAAGAGTGCCCTACCTCAAAAATTCTCGAAATAAAAGTATTGTTTTTTCACCAATTTGAAATAGTACTGAATTTTAAAAAATTTTAGAGACCCGGAGCTTTGTAGGACAAACCGTTCACTCCCTACGAGTACTTGAAGGGTTTCCTTCGATAAAACAGAATCACGAGTGTGAATCACCAAAGAGGTCTAATCTCCGTTCAAATTTTATCTGACTAAAATGCGATCGCTGTTCTTTTCTTAGATCTTTATTCAGTTTTGCTTTCTGAGCAACCAGTATTCAAATTTCCATATGAAGCTCCCTATTTTTCGAATCGGGTGTGAAGCGTTTATTTCTTCCAAATAAGTAAACTTGATTGTGAAAGTGTGAAGGTAATGTGTTGTAGTGGTTAGGTAGTAGGTACCTGTGGTTGGTAGGTAAAAAAAGTGACAAAGTGATCTATACAGTAAAATAATAAACCTTTGTGTAATAATTTGCAGGGGTTTTTTTTTCACGCGACTTACCATAATTTTCATCTCATCCTGTTTCTTAACGCTCCTTTTTCACCACATTACTTTCAGTACTTCTCTCTGACACCACATTCTGTACTTCACCTTTCTTTCCCTTACTCCTCTCGCCTCTTTCCTTACCACTACTTCCCTCTGACAATAATTTCCGTGTACCGCTCCTTTCTTCAATATTCACCTCTATCAGTGAATAATACTTTCCTTACCACCACTCTTATCCTACTACTTTCCTCTGAGACTAGTCTCCTTACCGCTCCTTTTCTCTTCACATCCCTCTCTTTGCTTTCGCGTCTCTACTTCCCCCTCGCACTTCTTTCCTTCCACTTTCCTTTTAGATTGCTTTCCCATCTTAATACTTTTCTTTCAATCAATTTTCTTCACCATCGAGACATTTTTTATCGGGCAAATTGTTGTGAATGACCCTCTGGCGCAAGACGTACAACAGTAACACCAATAGTACTAGTGAAATACCAGCCAGCCCGAAAAATAAACACAAATTCAAAATTGGCCCTGAACGGTTTGGCCATAATACTACGGTAGGTACTCCTGCAGTTACGGGTATAGTACTCAATTGTAATCATTCGAAACTTTCAAAAACAAACATTCGTATGGAGCGATAATAAAATATTTCTGTCTCTTAGTTTTTCTTGCTTAGTAGGCACCACGGCAGACGACCTAACGCCCTCCTTGTCGTTCAAGCTGACTACGCTACTTGCAGTTAGACGTAAAGAGTGTACCCGTGGCCTGAGAAGGATTCTTATACCAGTCTGTTAGTCACGTAGGGTCAGGAGCTGAACGGTGGCGAAGTTTCGACATTTTCTGAGGGAGATTGTAATTTACCCGTTGAATAAATATTGTGTATGAAAAGCCAAACGGTTACCTTAGTGACATTGATATTTAGTTGCTCACGGTCGAGTAGTATAAAATAGTTAACGGTCCAGTGGAAACAGTTTTCCTAGGTGTGGACGGGTGAAGTAATCAAGTTGTTACCATCAAATCGTCTTCGATACCTTTATTTCTGTTTAACGACTGAGTCTTGAACGTAGTCACGGAGCAGGTAAAAAATTAATGTTTGTTCTCCTAAATCAAAATATCTACACGCATTCTATGTTTCAGAGCAGTTTGGACAACTTTTGTCAGTGTGCTTGGTCTTTAGTCAATTCCTTGTCCCCAGCTTATCCTACTTCATTTTGAAGAACTTTTCAGGGTTGTTTTGAAAAATCCTCATAAATCCCAATCATCGTGAGCGTGAAAATCAACTCTCATATTGGGGTGTTTTTATCTTCCGTACAAGATTAAATCAATTATTTTTAGGCCAAACTATAAGTCTATGTCATTCAACAAGAGGAAGCTACATTTCTTGTCTAAATATAATAACAAGCATCGCTCATTAAACCATACTGCACGGCCGGACCTATTTCGGATTGACGAGCCTCAAATAAAATCCCCCTCCATCTCTTTTCTTACATTTCCTCAGGCATTTCTTGAAAGGTATTGTTCGCTCTATTCCAAGGGCTTCTCCCAGACTGGCTTTTTCCTGCTGCAGCTCGCACAATAGAGACCGACCCGGGGAGCTAATACTCGTAATGATATGAGAAATATTCCCTAGTGAGGAGGGGCTTCCCATAATAATCGAGTAGGCCATCACTTCAAAACCTAGAAAGCTGCAGTTTTTCGATTTACTATGACGTACAATTTCGGGTCGAATGAGAAACTACGTCGAAAAATCACCAAAACCATCACTTTGGTCTTTTTGAGCTGAAATTGACAGTCCCCAATTTGGTTTGTGCTAAATCAAATCAACCTTTTAGATCATTCATGGCTATTCGATTTTCGAATTCTACCTACTTTGAAACGTAAAACATACAATTTTGAAGGTAAACTAGTTTTGTCCGTGCTCATCGGGCAGCTAAATTCTAAAGGTTAATTATTGAATAAACAACGTATAATTACAGTAAAAATAGAATGGAGAACAAGAAGCCCTATTTCACCTCTGCTAACAGCTTCAGCGCTCTGCTATAACTTTGTGATTTTGGGAAGTATTTCCAGTTATTATTCAATGGAATGCGTACTTATAGGTTTTGATGGCGAATCTTGTTCATTTCCTCTCTCTGGCATTTATTTCTTCAAGAAAATTAAATGATTTTGACTGATTCTTGACTGAACTTGTTCACAGTCGATAATCTACTCAATCGTGTTGGGAATATTAGGAAAATGTGGTATTATGCCTTTCACCTTCCTCTTTTCAGATCTATTTCCGAGGCACTTTTATCAATTCAGCCCCCAATTACTTCTCTACTAGCACTGCATTCAGCGTCCTAATCACCGTAACATCGACCCGTATTTCACACTTCCTGAGTTTAAGAGAAGTGCACTGGACTCATGAATTAATTTCGCGGGCGGCCGCTGCTATAACTTATTAGACCTGCCCGATTAAAAACTTCAAGTGCTCGAAATTATTTAATAGGGTTTCGTCAGAGCGGATTCTGGGTGAAATGGTCCCCTTTTCTCTCAGCTCCACCCTCCACCAAGAACTACGCTTCAGCAGAAATTAATTCAACGGGATCATGAATCATCCAATCACCCACTGAGTAGAAAATGCAGGTGGTTTGCTTTAGCTTCATTAATTTCTTCGTTTGAACTGAGGGGCTTTTCAAAACAGGAATTTCCCCGAAAACCATTCCCCTTCCCCAGAGGGCCAAAACGGATGAACAATCGCGGATCATGATAAAAACCTGAAAGATAATTTTCCATAAATCGGAGCTATATTACAGATAGTCTGCAATTTTATTGTCAAGTTTTCGAGAGTGGTTGGTGGTTATTATAAAAATGTCGAATGACAAGTAGGTATAGGAAGTTGGAAAGAGTAAAATGTGAATGGAACCTCTCAGAATTGAAAACATTACTACTTTTGGATGTTTCAGGTGTATTTTCGTCCTCACAAAATAAAGGTCATGCTAATCCTATTCATAACCAACTCTCAACGTAGACTTACGTATAATCTGCACCCTCCTTACTACCAAATGAAGGAAACTTTGCATTTGATCAACAGGTTAAAATATTAGTTCCTCTACAATCAAATTTTAATCTCGGATTTAACGTTCCACAGCTTTCTAAACACATATGGTACAGTTTCTGTGTGTTTGTCATTCTGTCGGTGTCAGTTCCACGTGCCCCATAGAAGCAGATTTACGAAACCACAGTCCAATTCCGAGGCAACCCATCAATAATTAGTGTCACTTTCTGACGAGCCGAAGACCCGATATCGCACACATTTGATCAGTATACTAATTGTTAAAGGGAACAACTTCTCGGTTATGATTTCGTTTGTCAATTCATAGAACGTAAGAACATGGTAGTGAAAATCGTGTTTTTTATCGGAGGATTTACCAGAAGGTTCTGCGGTTCTGAAAATTATTACTTCCAATAATTCTCAGTTCAACCAACTCTGTACGTTCTTGGCTTGTTATATGAGAATCTATGCCCAACTTCTTAAATAATGTTTTACGTGATTGCAAAATTCGCAAAATTGATAAAGGGGATGAAAATTTGCTTGGGGAATACGCTTACCAATGTTAGTTGATGAGAAGGATATTGGTGGTGCTGTTATTGGTGGTGTAGGATATTAGGGAAAGATACGTTGGATGCTTTATTCATTTTGGATTTAAGCCTGGTTTTCAGGTCGACCTAGACAATTTCTCCTTTAACCACGATCTCTTCGACAAGTTGGAAGTCAATTGACTAAGTTTCCTTCGAAGGTGTTGGGGTCTTAATGACCCTCTCTGCATTCAGCTCAAGTAGTCTCTTGGGTAGGTAAACGGTGGTTCAGTCCCTGGAAAATGTATTCACGCGGTTCCCCACAGTTCTGGGTCTGATTGACGGGTACTTCTGACACCCTCCCACCATCTTCTTATGTAATCGGTAATATTAATATTCTTCAATGAGTAGATAATATTAATGCACACGAAAAAGTCTGTCAAGTGGGTGTGGCACATAGCTTCCTCGTATCCATAACCAGATTGTATAGAAGAACCGATACATAGTAGTTAATCTCGAAACATCAATCTCTAATGCCCACTTTCACCAAACATTCGAAACGTGTTCAAACCAAAAGAGGGGAGAGATGATCCAAGTTTAGCAATAACTGTCTTCGATGTTCGAGTTTAAACGGTCGAAAGTCGGCCGAATAAACTAGCTTATCTCGTTCAACTTCCAATTCAATATGGCCGCGCATTAATTTGTGATTGTTTTCGAAATGAAATTGCTAATTATTTTTGAATTAATTTTGACTCGTCTGACGATGATGACGTTCCGAGTCGAATCCTGGATCGGATTCCACATCCCGAGGTGATGGACGATACTGAGTTTCCACCTTTCCAAGCCCCCAGTCGTTCAAGTGCCCAACTAGAGTTCCCGCCGGACAAATAAGTTCAAAACGTTAATTTAAAATGAATAATGGTTTTTTCAATAATAGAATAGTGCGACCTGGGCGAATTATACAAATTGACATTTTATACAAAAGACCAGTTCGACCAAAATAAATTTCTATTGAGGTGAAATCGGGGGCCCTCTTCTTCGAGTTTAAATCCATCGGTAATCATTTAAATTATCGAAGTACATTCCTACCGTTTAAAACAAGGCGGCGGTCACTGCATTTCACTAGGATTCATCAAGGAAGGTTCTCTTTTTTTCTCCTGGGTGGAGAAATACTGGAGTATTGTGCTCGTAGCGGCTCAAAGTGATGATGTGTAATAACTCAATAGGTAGGTGATGGAAATAATCAGCAAAATAAAACGAAGGAATTGATATGAACCGGAAAACTCGAAACAAACCACAGGAATCAGTAAAATAAAAAAGAAGGAATTCGAAAAACTTACACTGATAAAGATACACACGGCGGGAATCTACTGATAGCAAGAGTGGTTGTTACTCCACGCTTGTATTGCCCCAATAGGTCATAATGTCAAACTCATTCGTTCCGCTCGACATTTCAAGTTTAGCCAAACTCGATTGTCTTAAACGACGTTTAACGACCATTGAGCCATAAATTTGGGGACGAAAATTTGGGCCATTTGGGGACCATCTACACGTTAACCCAGACAATCTCTGAATATTTCTTCGGATGGAAAATGTAGAAGTTATGGCTGTTACAAGGAATGCGCACTGGCTATTATCAGTTCCTGGCGATGATTTTCATAGGGAACCATCTACAACCCAACCCGCACAATCTCTGAAAATCCCGCACAAAGCACGTTTGCGGGTACCATCAGGTATACAATACAAAACGTGTTTTATTAATTTCGGAAAAATATAGTTTTTTCCATTATTGTTATAATCTTACGAATAACAGGAAAACATCCTTAAAAACACAATAACACAATTTGCCTGATGATGATGACCACTTCTACATCTCAACCATTGAATGATTGTTTTTAAGAGGTTACTAACGATGTTTTGTCTATATCTAATGAAGCTAATTAATTTATTGATTAGATAATTAATAACTGAAGAAGCCCGAAAACCCTCTGAATGACCACTGCCATCTTGTTATTTCAAAATCGAAAGAAATCACCTCTAAGCCGCATCTAACTTTTGAAACTTTATTTTTCTTAAACAGAACACACCTACCTTAGTTAATAAGTGAATGCAAATTACTTTAATTGTTTCGGTTTATAGGGTAGTAGCTATCATAATTTTGATCCCTTATATTGCAGTAAGATCTTGATGGAGTCTGACAATGCCTAACAATGTCTATACAATGTTATAACGTTGTGATTATGAGGGAACTGTGCCCCACTCCCACTTTTGTCTCAGCAGGAATGGTGTCAGAAGCTTCCTCTTGCTTTTCGTTCTCCCCTGGGTTTGTGGAAAACAAAAAGTTTTGTCTTGTTCGGGATTGTCAAGGTGTCAAACCTTGAATCGAGAAGTATTTCCCGGATATGTAGCAGTTTCCCTTTCCGTAGATAAAATCGATAAACTCTATGAAGAAGAAAAATCTGGTCAGTTCATTTAGATTCCACGCTGGAATAAGGTTTTTCAAGTTGAGGTTTTGATTTATGTCATTAAATAATTGAGATTACACTCAATTATTTAATCTCATTTATTTCTCATTAATCTCAATTATTTAATGACATAAATCAAAAAGTGGAAAAAACCAATTTTTGATTTATGTCACTAAATAATTGAGATTATAGTACCTTCTTTGAATACCTTCATACTCTGTTGGATTTCCTCGATCTGGACGAACAGATGAACACCCACTAAGCTACCTCAAGAGTGACCTAATTGGCAATGGAATTGCATCAGTGTACATTCTTCATTGGTCTGCAAACGCAGGTCAGGTATGTGCTGATGAGCCCTTTAAGCCTCACTGGTCTTGAAGATGTCCGGCATTAGCATGTTCCGTGTGAGTACATCATCTGGCCGACTGAGGCTCATGTCCCTGTGAACAACGTATAGCAGTTACGGATGGTAGTAGGTTATATTTGAAGAAAGCTCTTGTTTGTTATTGATGCTGACCCAACCGTCAACATTATTTTCATGAAATAAGGCAACGGCCTAATTTACTCCGTTTTGGTTTATTATTTTCAATGATGAATCTTTGGAATCGACTAAGAAGAAAATGTTCAACCCCACTTTTTCCCTTGTTAACATAGTCCGATTTTGATAAAATTTAGTATATTGGCTTCATTGGGGTCTAGTTGTGCCCGGAAGCATTTGATTGATGTCAGTCACTTCTTAGGGTTGAAAAATAAGGACTGAAATTTTCAAAACGCCCTTGCTGAAAAACTTTTAGTATGAAGGTATTGTTTTTTCATCAATTTAAGGTAATATTGAATTTTTAGAATCGAATGAGACCACCCGGAGCTCTGTAGGACCAACCGTTCGGTCCCTATGAGAACTTATATAAGAGATAAATTACGATAAATCAGAAACACGAGTGTGTTTCGCAAAAGAGGCCTAACACTCCGTTCAAAATTTCAACAACTCTTTTACTCCAACCAGGTATTTCATTACCCTTGGTCTGACATCGATCCAGTAAAGATGAAATTCATGAAGGACCATCTCGAGCCGAACCTGAACAAAAGTTACAAAGATTTGCTGACTCAGACAGACAACCAAAATTTTTCAGAAAGACAGAAAAAGAGAAATCCAATAAAACCTCTCTCAAAGTGGAAAGCAATCCTACTGTATAATAATTTTTACTAAAGAAAAGGCATACAATAACGTCCTCCCTATTCGCAACCAATATTCATTTATTTCATCGTCTGCCAAGTTAGTGTGGCACATAGCTTCCTCGGTTTTTCGTACCTATAATACGAATGTACCTTACAAGGATTAGCGGACACCTCTTACACATAGATATGGAACCAAAATTGTTCAGGAAAGCCTAAACATAAAATTGCGAGTGAAAATTTTGATTTTGGAGGACTTTTTTTTCAACCTTGAAAGTGAACGGGGACCGTGATATCGAAAGACACAGACCTAACGATTTCTCTACGGTTTCAATGCTTCTGTAGAGCCACCGCTGAATGTCCTTATCCGCTCAGCAGTGTAAATCTGTGGAAAAATCTCCTTCTTTGACTTGGAAAGGTAAAATATTTCCATCGACTTCGCATATACTCTAATTTGAAGGTTTACTCACGCCGCTGGTTTGCGCCCCTCGCTCCTCAGCATTCACGTAGAATGAGCTCTGAGCATTCAAGTAGAATGAGTTAGAATCTCCATTGGATTTCGCCTTACGGAATACATTTCATCCTGGCATAAATCTGAGAATGAACATCTTCAAATGTCAGATATGGTAGAGAATACATTGAGTTCGTACTTTCTCATCTGAATATAGTTTCGTCAAATGTCTATCGATTCTTTCATATTAAAATGTCATATCAAAATTAAAATATCATATCGAAATTAAAATGTTCATATCAAATGTCTATCGTACTTTCAATATTAAAACCATCATGAAAAAGCCGCTAAGTTTGGAAGGCAGTGCAGAGTCCTTTGGATAGAACATGGACTGATAGATTTTATTTAGGTGAAACAAATAATGTTCAAATAGGATGGAAACTATTGAACTTAGGCTTGTTTCAAGGATGTCACAAAATTGGACTTCTCCATGATCCGATCAGTAGGAATACATGTGAAAAACGTCTGCCAAGTGGTGTTTGCACATAGCTTCCTCGTATCCCATAACCTGATTGTATAGATGATCCGATGCCTATGTTAATCTCAAACATCAATCTCTAAGTGCACTCTCGCTTGCACTATCCTCATAGCTACTATCCTTCGCGCCAACCCGCACAATCCCTGGAAAATTTCATCGAAATCGGACAAGAATTACAAAGTTATGCCTGTGGCAAGGATTTCATGACATACAGACTGAACCAAAATTGTTCAGGGAGGTCTGAAACGTAAAATGCGAGTGGAAATTTGGTATAGTCGGAATCAAAATCATCATCATAATCTCGAAACGAACTTCACAATCATGCTGATGTTTTCCAGGTTTAAAATCAGCATTATGTTTGTGAAGCCTCAAGTTTCATCGTTATTGGGAATCTAGTTAGAGTACCTATCTAGTAATGCTTAAAATGCTTGTATGTCATATTCCTAGTGTTCATTATTCACTCTGGAAATCGGTGTAGAATCAAACAATTGTTCATATTTAAGTTTTACAGGTACATCAAAAACTGATTCTTTAGGCTGGTACATCAAAAAACCGATTCTTTAGGCAAATGTGAAAATACGATCCAACTGGGAGTTCAGGGAAATGAACGATTTCCGGTTAAACAACAATATTTTCCTAAGAGAAGGGAGGATCACGAGGTAAAATACAAATGGAGACGGGAATAAAGGAAATAAATATACGTGGAGCGAAAAACCAAAATACTCGTAGGCATGCGACTGGAATACGAAATCAAATTCAAAGTTGTCTGTTTGTGTAGTGGCAGACATACTGAAGGACCGTTCGTTTTTCCATCGCTGAAATCCCCCTACTAGTAATCTACATCATGGTCTAATTTTGATAAAACTTTAGTGTTTGAGCTTGAGAAATATCTAGGTTGTCAGTATTGATCATTACTTCATCACTAAAATAGGTTCTGTCCATGTAATCGCTTCTTACGTTCATAATAACGTGTTATGGTCGATGAAGTAGACAAATAAGATATTGCCCTCAGTCTTCATCAGTGATTAGGTGGTTTCAGGCCTGACCACGAGCGAGACCCTGAAAATCAAAATTTAGGTGGTATTGAGGATATTGCGGATAAAATTATTAAAAGATGAGAGATTACAAAAGAACTGGACAAAATTATACTTCATATAGCATTATCAAGAGAAATTTGAGCTTCCGGGTCTATCTTAGGTCAAAAACCATCCGTAAGAACACTAATGTGAAAGGTGAAATGCACGGGATAGTTTTACCCGATTCCTCCTACTTAACCTATAAATCCTAGACATGATGATTGTAGTCTCTATTATGTAACTGGAGTAGGTACATAGGGAAAAGGGAAGTCTGGAAATGTCAGATTGCTCATTACATCCCTGCAGTCGATTATGTCCCTCGGAATTAATACACAAAGGTACCTGCGTTTGGAAACTTCAAAACCCCCAGCTCCAATCCCAGCCTTGAAAACCGATCTGCATAGATAATTCTGGAGCAAATCATCTCTCACCGCATTTCTCTGTGGCTAATAATGTTGTTTTAAGCGGATTAGGTTTCCTTGAAATAGGATTAATTCATCACTGTGCTTCACTGTTTCGTAGATCCATTTACTGAAAGCCGAGTATGTGTAAATTCCTTACTGAATTTGGAAGGTATCATTCTTAACGTAATAATTTGTCTATAAATTATTATTGCAATACTTGTCACTCAACAATATATGCCTATAAAGACGTTGAAATTAATTTTTTAAAAACCATGGCTCTGTCAAAATCATAATTTAGCTCGGCATCATCATAGGTTCTGAACAGTAAAGATACCGTAAATAAAATTAATGAATATCTCTGAACTTCAAGCTACCTAAGAAGTTCAGAGAAATTTATCTAGTTTTTTTATTGATCCAAATTCACATCCTTAATCCTATTGCCGTAAATATGTCTTATCGCTATGGCCAATCCGAAATTTTCTCTGAACTCAAAATTTCCAGAAAAAGCTTCGTGTTTGACATGGTTTTATGGCCGAATCGTCAGCATAAAATTTCTGCATAAATGGGACTTTCCAACGGGTTGATAACGATTTTAATTGGTGGAAAACCGACTGAGTAACTTATCTTAGTTGAGAGTTTTGACATGAATTTTCCTTCGAACATTCTCTATTATTTTTTATAAAGAAGTTGACTGCTACCTATTATCTATTGAGTGTGGTAACCAGGGGTGGTTGTGAGGCGAAATCGGGCGTTTTTTCTTGAAGATCGCACTGTT